>OZ026628.1:72662911-73142212 GCA_964020975.1 Hermodice carunculata | reverse complement strand
CAATCCTATTTTAGCCCTCACCTAGATACATTACTCAAGCAATTTTCATCAAGTTCTTCAAGACTAATTGCAGAAAAACCAATTTCACATAAGTGACCCTGTGACCTTGAAATTAGGTCAAGGTCATCCAAATACAATCCCAACCTTGGTCTTACCTTGATACATTTTCCTACCAAGTTTCATCAAATTCCATAAAGTTCTTCATGACTTGTTGAACAGAAACCGATTTCACATAAGTGACCCTGTGACCTTGAGAATTAGGTCAAGGTCACCCAAATACAATCCCAACCTACCTCTTGCCAAGATACATAATCCTACCAAGTTTCATCAAATTCCATAAAGTTCTTCAAGACTTATCGAACGGAAACCAATTTCACATAAGTGACCCTGTGACCTTGAAAATTTGCTCAACGTCATCCAAATACAATCCCAACCTAGGTCTTGCCAAGATACATAATCCTACCAAGTTTCATCAAATTCCATAACGTTCTTCATGACTTATGGAACGGAAACCAATTTCACATTAGTGACCCTGTGACCTTGAAAATTAGGTCAAGGTCACCCAAATACAATCCCAATCTAGGTCTTGCCTAGATACATAATCCTACCTAGTTTCATCAAACTCCATCAAGTTCTTCATGACTTATCGAACGGAAACCAATTTCACATAATTGACCCTGTGACCTTGAGAATTTGCTGAAGGTCATCCAAATACAATCCCAATCTAGGACTTGCCTTGATACATAATCCTACCAAGTTTCATCAAATTCCATAAAGTTCTTCAAGACTTATCGCACGGAAACCAATTTCACATAAGTGACCCTGTGACCTTGAGAATTCGCTCAAGGTCATCCAAATACAATCCCAATCTAGGTCTTGCCTAGATACATCATCCTACCAAGTTTCATCATATTCCATAAAGTTCTTCATGACTTATGGAACGGAAACCAATTTCAGATAAGTGACCCTGTGACCTTGAGAATTTGCTCAAGGTCACCCAAATACAATCCCAACCTAGGTCTTGCCAAGATACATAATCCTAAAGAATGATGGAATGAGAAAAGCACAATCAACCCTGTGTAAAGTGCAATCAAACCTGCATAAAGTACAACCAAGGCTGTGTAAAGTACAATCAAACCTGTGTAAAGTGCCCACGTTCCCCATGCAAGGAATGAGTCAAAATGGTCCTTGGAATGGAGATGACTGTATCTCATTGGTCCATTTCTCACAGATGAATATTTCAGTAGCCCCTGAACATAGATCACAGGTGAACAGATGTGGGCAGTTTACAGTTGTTATTTAATAGATGTGGACAGTTAACAGTTGTCATTTAATAGAAGTGGACAGTTAACAGTTGTCATTTAATAGATGTGGACAGTTAACAATTGTCATTTAATAGATGTGGACAGTTAACAGTTGTCATTTAATAGATGTGGACAGTTAACAGTTGTCATTTAATAGGGGTTCTTTGTTAGTTTCAGGTGTCAGTTAACATGTGATCCATTAAGAGAGGTGGTCAGTTAGCACAGGCCACGAGTGGGCCAGGTTTGATTGCTTAACCTGGATCGGATGATAAAGAGTCGATGGGTGATCCTTAGTTCTATTAAAAGCACACGGTCAATTTAAAAAAGGCCCAACGTATCCACTAGCCCACTCCCAGGGGCATGCCAACCTACATCAATTACACAAACATCAGAGACTGCTACATGACTTCTGATTGGTCACCAGCTGGTTTAATCAAGAGCAAGGCATCTTGGGTTCATTTTTTGATAGCATGAGGTCAGAGGTCAAGGTCACCATAAAATAAAACAAAATATTGATGTGCTGGATGTGTCCACTTGATTTTAGGGGTCAGAGGTGATATGTCATTGAGGGGCATTTCTGATGAATTGCAAGGTAAACTTTGACACAGAATGATGGAAGTGCAGAAAAGAGAGATAAATCCGTGTCTCTGCTGAATATATGGCGTGAAGTTTGCACCAACATCAGTGCCATATGAAAGTAAATAGCATAAGACAGACACGCAATCCACGTAAAACAAATGAGTGCATTTCGAGAGGTGCCTTTTGTGAATTTTATACCGACATTGGGACTCTATGTTGCGTGTACATTGATTATGGGAATTTTCTGATTAATGACATCAAACAGTAAAAGTAACATTTAAGATGCTCCCTTCCTGGTCTTTCCAGTATATTTTTTTCAGAGCCCAAGTGGCCAACCCATGCCAATGAAAGCTGTTGACCTGGGGCATGTCTCCTGGATAGGTCTCATCTACAATTGTCAGTCAAACTGTTTTTCACTATTGTTGAAATTAGTTGAAAACACTGAAGCAGATGACATTTGACCACCATTTGGTTTTGGCTGGTGGGGGGAAGGGGTAAGGTTTCTATTGTAGGATGGAGTAACTTAAGTGAGAGGTTTATATGAAAAAAAGGGGGCTAAGAGAACTGTGAACATACTGTTACAGGTGATAATTTTGCCGTAGTAGAGGAATGGAAAATAAACAAATTTAGGAATAACACTGGTACGAAGTTCAAAAAGTAAAGGGATTTTCAGGACGCAAGTATGGTCAATAAAAACACCCAGCATGGAAAACCACCTACCTCCCTTTATTTATGAAAAGAAGTGAGGTTGAATACAATAAGAGAGAAACACGTACAATTGTCGTTTTGTCACAAAGAAAACAACAGAACGCTGACAAGCCTTTAGTCCACTGGGTGCCAGGCTGGTGCCCTTGGTTATGGGTAGACTTAAATTATTTCCATGCAGTGTGAGTGTCAGGTTAGATATACAAATGGAAATCACATTCTGGTGAAGATAATAAAACAAGTGATAAAGTTAATTAGGACATTCCCACCTTATGGTAGAGATAATTGGAGTTAGCTGAAGGTAAACCTCTGGGCTGATTAACCCCTTGAAGGCTGGGTCAGCGACTCAGCTGATTAACCCCTTGCAGGCTGAGTCAGCAGCCCAGTTGATTGACCACTTAAAGACTGGGTCAGCAGCTTCCCAGCATGCACTACACCCAGACTGTGCAGGGGACAGCAGTAAAGTGATTGTTAACCCTTCCCCAGTCAAATAACCCCAAAGTACCTGGATGTAAATCATATTGTTCGCTTTAATGTTTTGTAACCGTGTAAAAATTGACTCGAGTAACGAGAGATGGGAATACAGATCACGTACACATGATGCTGTTTGGGGTAAACAAGAGTCAATAAACTTAAAATACATTGTGTTTCTGAGAGTACAGCAGCAGTACATACGGGTGGGAAGAAAATTGTGTACTTTGCTTTACTGAAAATGTTGTAGTCATCACTCCACTATGGCAGGGAAACACGTAGTATCACTCACAGGGATTAACTCTTTCAGTGCCAAGTGTGACTTAAAGTCGATCTAAATACATCAAACTAGTCTGAATTATCATAAGGATCCTAGATTGGAATTCTTCATGAAAAGACTTTTCATTCAAGTACCAGCATGCCTATAGTTCCAGAGAGAATATCCCAGGTCAACAGCTTTTCTCAGCGCACATTGGGTGCAATGCGTGCTGAGAAAAGCTATTGACTCGGTCCAAAATTTGGCACTGAAAGAGTGACGAAATTTTGCATGTCAACAAAAAAAAGGGGAACTGAACAAAGCTATATATCCTCACAAAGTTATAAATTAGACATCCATAAGTTGGGGGGGGGGGGGGGTAGGTAGTTGGATCAACCAAAACCCCTCTCTCTTTCTTGTGGGGTTTGGTTCAACTGTGTTTTGCCGTCCTGTTGAAGCAGTAGATAATAGGGTCAGCAATATGGTTCTTATTGAAGACACAAATTGATGTACAATGTCTCGGGCTCCTCAGCTGGGCCTGGGAGTTGCTGCCCATGACAGTTTGACAGTCTCACATGACATGTGACACTTGGCTTTGTCTCCCCAGTGCCTGGGACTTGCCCGTTGTAAATGTGGGGGAAGAGGGGGGAGGAGGGAGGGGTGTCTAGTCTAGAAGCATGGTGGTAGATTCTAAGTGTGAAATATTTTTCCAGTTCTTTTATAAGTGGAAAATTCTGTATTTTAATTATCTTCATCTGCTATTGAGACCCAACAAGAAAACATGCCAGACTCCAGCATTCTTGGCTAGTTTAAACAGTAAACAAAAAGCGATTTGAATACGAATTATAGATGAGACCTTTCAAGATAACGGGTCCCGATTATTTCAACAGCTTTGGTGTGGATTGGCATGTGGACTCAGTCTTAATTCAAGGAAGGAAAAGGGTAACTCTGGGTCACCAGTGGTCATACACAGCCAAAATTTCTGCAACATCTCTGCATGGTCAGCACCAGGAATCTATACTCCCCCCCCCCCCCCTTATCTTTAAATCACCCTCTTACCCTCTGACTTGCTATTTGTTACAATATGTAGACACAGACATTTTCAAGAATTTTATTTTGACCATCACCTGTTAAATGGATGAAGTAGGCCACATGTATATGAGCTTAGAAGATAGCAAGGGAGCTCTAGGTGGTTATCTTACCTTGATCTTGCACAGCATGTGTACTTCAGGCTTTTTACAGGTAATTTAAATGTGTTATTTTGATTTTTTCCCCTCAGCGTCATGATATAAAAAAAATTCATGGTCATGGGTGCATGGCTTTAGAACAATGATAATGATCCGAGTCAGAGCAAATGCAACAGTTCTATTTGCTTAATATTTAGCTGGACAAGGAGCCACTGCTCAGAGAGACATTTGCAGGTATAGGATCCAAATTATGTTCTGAGTAGTTACCCACCGAAGACCCTTTAATTTGTTTGGGCTAATTCAGCCTATGTAAAAATTCTACAGAAAAATGTGTGCAATATGGACAATAGTACTTCCATATTTATAAATTTGGTTAGACAGTGACAGGTTAGTTTATGAAGCGTAAAGAGTTTGGACTGGGTACAGGGTAATGACTACCCAGGAAGTGGTTCTGGACAAAAAGACACAAATACATTATGCAGGGAAATTCTTGGACAATTTGCAGTAGACAACAAGAAAACCGAGAGCATGTCATGAGAACTGCCAAATGACGACTGCATGACTCACTGAACAACACAAAAACTACCGACTCTAGACCTGCTGTGTTTGTACTTGAAAAGAATTTTTTTTTTTTGATGAAGAATTTAAAAACTCTCGACGGCCATCCTATTTTTCCCTGGATGATCATAACAACACGACAGGGCAGCCGGCGATACTGCAGTGAATTGAGGGTTAAACACAGATCCAGTACTTATTGTATGCTGATTTATGTTATGAGAGGTCAGAGGTCGAACTTTGAAATCAATGCGTGGTGAATGGATGTTCTGATCTTCTCCACATACACAATTTTAAAGATGGGTGGCCTTGTCTTTCAGTGAACTTTGACCCTTCCTGTGACCTCCGACCCTTGTCAATGTCATTTGAGTTCCATGGTCTTTTCCAATTTGCTGCCAGCAAAATTAAATTATAGGCCAATCACATAAATTGAAACCAGACCATGTTGGCGTGAATACATTCTGGTCCCCTTGGTCTCAAACCAAAGAGGTGAAGCATTTTTATTTATGGACTTAATACATAATATGAGGTTTTATTTTCTAGACTTCTAAGATCTGAAAATTTATTTTTTTATGAAAATCTATCTTTAAAAGTGATATTATGTGGTCATACTGCATTGTGTTGATTTATGTAAGTGAACAAAAGTGGATTGTTAACCCCTTGAATCCAGGCTGAGTCAACAACGTTCTTTGGTGTGGGAGCTGGGGCATGTTATCATAATAGGTCTTCTTATTAATCTTAATCCAAATTATTTTCCATTACCATGAAGCTAAAACTAGTCCAAAACATTGAAGGAGATGACATTTGACCACCAGCAAATTTCAGCTTGTTTCAAGAGGCAAATGTTACTGTTTTGGGTTTCTAGTTCATTGGATGTGGCCATGTTAACAAATTATCAAGTGAAGTTTACTATTTATAATAGCTTTGAAGCTATTCAAGATCTGAATTTTGGTTAATGCCTAATTTGCATAAATTAAAAGCCTACAACTTTGGTTCATGGTTCATTGGATGGGACTATGTCCCATACCTACAAATTGAAGTTGGAATGGTGCCTCTATCTATAAGTTTTGAAGTTATTCAATATTTAAATTTCATGTATTTATCTTATTTGCATAAATTGAAATTGTACTTTTTGGATCATAGTTCATTGGATGTGGCTATATCGCAAACCCATAAATGGAGTTTGGAATGGCACCTCTGTCTGTAATGATTTTGAAGCTATTCAAGATTTCAATTTTGCATATTAACCTAATTTACATAAATTAATATCCTACAACTGTGGTTCATGGTTCATTGGATGTTGCTTTGCCACAAATCTATGAATTGATGTTGGAAGACATTCAACTTTGAAATATTTCAATGCCAGTAATTAATATAATTTAAAGTTCTACAACTTTAGTTTACTGTCCATTATATTGGCAGGTGTCACAAACCTATACATGCACATTGAAATTTTGTGTCTATCTGCAATAGTTTGGAAAGTATGGAGCTTTTGAAATTTTAACTGCCTGTCATTTGCATAATTTTAAACATCATGACTATTCCAAACCAGGTGCTCAATTTCACTGGTAGGTCAGTGACCGTGGGAAGTTTGGTGTTTTTTGGAATAACAGTGTCCGAGAAAAACTCCAGACAAATTTGGGTGCCATGAGAGAGAGAGAGAGAGAGAGAGAGAGAGAGAGAGAGAGAGAACCAAATGTCTGGGTTGGCACCCAGACATAATAAAGCTGTCTGTCACCAGGTGGCATAGTAGTTAACTTTAAAGTTATGTGTCACCAGGTGGGGTGATGGTTAACATTCCTTAGCTCCCAGGAATATTCTTTTTGTCTGTTTTTTGCTTGGTGCAATTGAGATCAGACTTTAGCCCTGCCACAGAATTCACATCTGTGTATAAATATGCCTATCTCTTTGAAAAATTCTAAATTTTTGATACATTGATATTATTGGACATGGTATCCGGTTACTCCACAATGTAGGCCTTCTTCAATGGCTTGTACATTGCATGGCAAGTCATGCTGCACTTGCCATTCTGCGTTCAGCCTGCCATCAGGCAGTGAGTGAGTGAGTGAGTGAGTGAGCGAGAGAGACAGAGACAGAGAGAGAGAGAGAGAGAGAGAGAGAGAGAGAGAGAGAGAGAGAGAGAGAGAGAGAGAGAGAGAGAGATAGATCTGGGATTGAAATGAGTTAATTGAGACAGAGATACAGCAGAGAGACTCCTGTTTGTGCTGTCACAACTGTTGCTGTACGTCACCCTGTCAGCAGCCCTCTGGGAGCCCGTGTCTTGGCTATGTAGACTCATACTCCTTACTCCTTGGAGCACCCAAAAATCCCTGATCACTTCCAGTACACAAATGTGTCATTGCTTTATCCAGCAGGCTGCTAGGTTTCCACACTGCAGCCCCCAACTGTCTTTAGTAATGCAGATTGGTCTTTGCTTTCAGATAAAGGCAACAAGAAGGAAGATAAGTCTAACTTGGAGTTCACACTTAGGTGTCATTGTTGTTGTTAGAAATTCCACATTAAAGACAGCTGTGAGAGGGGAGGGGAGGCAAGGGGCAGTTAAATCACTCCCTGCAGGAAGTGACTCCAGTTCAATTGTAGACATTCCACTGGGGATGGTGTGAGTGGAATGTACATAAGTCTGTTTTAGGTTTTCGTATTTCTTGATGATGTGACTGGTTGGTCTTCGCGCAAAATTTCCACCACTGTTCTTTCGCAAACCAAGACCAAAATGCCAGTTTGTCAAATAGAAATTAAAAGATTTTGAGGGAAATCTATTGTGTAGCATCAAACAATATTTTTGATGTGTAATTACAGGTGAAGGTATGGAGGGATTTTAGTATCAAATGTAGTATTATGTGTGCTGGATAACCTCCCCCCCCCCCCCCCCCCCCCAAAAAAAACCCCCTCCAGAATCCAGTGAAAAGGGTGTTGTAAATTGACAAGCAAACTTTTGAGGAGTCATTGTTCATGGGTATACAATGACGTGTACATAAATATTTTGGTTGATATATTAAGATTGCATCAAGTATCGCACACACACACACACACACACACACACACACACACACACACACACACACACACACACACACACACATATATATATATAGAGAGAGAGAGAGAGAGACAGAGAGAGATAGATAGATAGATAGATAGATAGATAGATAGATAGATAGATAGATAGATAGATAGATAGATAGATAGATAGATCAACATTAAAACTCCTTCAGCTAGGGTGAAAATGTGGTGACCCCTGGTGACCTTGAACCTAGGTCAAGGGCACAGAATGTAACATTAAGGGAAGCTTCCAATGATATGCTTCTGTTGTACAAGTTTCATGATAGTAAATCAGTTTGTTGAAAAGTTATTGCATCAGCAAAGGTAAAAATATGGTGACCCCTGATGACCTTGAAAATAGGTCAAGTTTGTCAAACTTGGCCAAGCCTTGAATGAGACAAGTCTCATGATAGTAGCTCAACGTGTTCAAAAGTTATTGCATCTTCAAAGGTAAAAATGTGATGACATGTGGGGACACCTGGTGAGCAGGAAACAAGTCAGGGTTGCTTATTTTGGATTTGGCCAAGTACCCAGTAAGATACCTGTACAACACAAGTTTCATGACCATGGCTCAATTTGTTCAAAAGTTGCTGTGTCAGCAAGGATAAGGGCAGATGCAGACATGACGACAATATACCCCATCAGCCAAAAGACCAAGGGGTAAAAAAAAAAGTGTCAACAACTCTCTTAACCCTTTCCACATTAAACCAGCCCAAACCGGATGGTGGTCAAATATCGTCTGCTCCAGTGTTATCAACTATTTTCAACAGTAATTAATGAAAAACAACTTGACTGGGAACTGTGCAGGAGATATATCAAGGTCACATGCCCCATATCAACAGATTTCCTTGGCATGGGTTGAGCACTTAGTGCCCAACCCATGTCAAGGAAAGCTGTTGACTCAGTCTTAATTCAAGGGGGAAAGGGAAAAGAAATGACCGTGAAGTGATGAACAGTTGTTTTGAATTGAGCATTATGTTTTGTTCCTACTGGAAGCTTCCCATACCCCCCCTCCCCCCCCCCCCCGTGTCATACAGGCCTTACCTGTTAATAAGATAGCCTGTGTTATGTTCCACACTGTAAGACTTAGACATATAAAGTGTTGCAGTGGTGCTTCAGGGGCCTTTAATGCTTTACATAGTTAACCCCTTCTTGCTCTGAAAAAACGCCATGGCAGTTATGACATACAGGTACTGGAGAAGTCATCTCTCTGTTCAGGAGAGAGATTGGTTAATTAAATGATGGTGAGGACAAACATGACTACAAGCTGTCAGAAATAATTACTTTCAAAATTAGAAAGCTCGAAAAAGAGTGCAGTCAAGTTCACTCTTTTACAACATAGTTCACATATCATGAGGATACAAGTGTAATAGATTAACAACATAGTTCACATATCATGAGGATACAAGTATAATAGATTAGCAACGTAGTTCACATATCATGAGGATACAAGTGTAATAGATTAACAACATAGTTCACATATCATGAGGATACAAGTGTAATAGATTAACAAGCTGGTTCACATATCATGAGGATACAAGTATAATAGATTAACAACATAGTTCACATATCATGAGGATACAAGTATAATAGATTAACAAGCTGGTTCACATATCATGAGGATACAAGTATAATAGATTAACAACATAGTTCACATATCATGAGGATACAAGTGTAATAGATTAACAAGCTGGTTCACATATCATGAGGATACAAGTATAATAGATTAACAACATAGTTCACATATCATGAGGATACAAGTATAATAGATTAACAACATAGTTCATATATCATGAGGATACAAGTGTAATAGATTAACAACATAGTTCACATATCATGAGGGTACAAGTATAATAGATTAACAACATAGTTCATATATCATGAAGATACTAAGTCAACAAACTTTGGAGCTTGCAGTTGAGCATATTCACTAAAGAGCATACATAGGGTGAAAATTGTAGAGAGAGCAATAGCTCAGCCCCCCCCCCCCCCCTCGCTAGCATCCCCACAAATAAAGCTGTTGACTGTCATAGTTAGAGGGCAGAAGGGTTAAACTGACCAAAGGTGTCACGATATGAAAGACTGTTTCTCGCATAATGTTTTCACTGGAAATGACCATTACGATATGCAAACTATTCTGAAGCAGAATTTTGTCCATGAAACCAATGGTATAGAGTGATGCCTGTCTGCAGAGGCGATTTACCGTGTTATCCCTTTTAAGTGCCCCTGTCCTCTTAAATGCACCCCCCCCCCCATTTTTCTGGCAAAAAAAGTTGAGATATTGGAAAATCATGTATATTTTAAGATTCACTTGCTAAAATGTGTCAAATTTAGGTCTGATTGGAGCTCACTTCAATTAAATTTTCCAAGTGCCCTAGCTGCTTAAAAGGGATAATACGGTAAATTATTTAATACAAAGAAAAACGTAGCAAAACTAAATCTGTGATCCCATGTACCATCTGAACACTATCAAGTCTGATATTCTAAGAGCAAAGTCCTATTCCGTACCATTCACTGAAAAACTGCATAGTTGTAAATTGTTATAGCAAACTTCATGTTATCTTTGCCTCCTGTGAGAGGCGAGGAGGTGTCGTGAGAGACAGCAGTTTGACTACCCCTACCGGTGGTTTTTGTACACAGGTTTGTACAGATTAACAACTTTTCTTGACCCGGGCTCATGCAGCGTCTGAGGCACATCAGGGAAAGCTATTAGTAAAGTGTAACGTTAACCAGGAAACAGTTTCCAAAAAGACAAAAACAAAAACAAAAAAACAGGCATCTGTGAAAGCGTTGTATGCATCGTGTCTTTCTTTCGTTTGTCTGTCATTCATGGCTGCTGACATTTTGTTCCAAGGTAAATCATTCTGAAGACAGGTGTACCAAGGCTGCTATGAAGTGGAGGCTGATGTCAGGACAGTTCCCGTCACTGTCTGTATATCTGATTTTGTAGTTGTCTCCGTCTTATATTTGCAGTGCCGCCAGATGAGCCGAAGATCGAGAAGACACCAAAGGTAGAGGTGGTTGCAGGGGTCACAACTAATTTAACTTGTACAGCAAAAAATGGCAAACCAGCTGCCTCTGTTAAGTGGAAATTTAGTGGTAAAACAATGGACAGCACTTTCTACAGTATAACAACACAGTCAGATGGCAAGCGACAGGATGCGGTGGGCAAGTTAACCATAACGCCACAGAAAACAGACCAGCAAAAGACATATACTTGCGAGGTGATAAACGATGCTCTGAGATTCGCCAAGACCACCGAAGTCAAGCTGGAGGTCTTATGTAAGTTGGCTTTAGTGCCGAAACCAGTTATGTCTCTCAATGCCAACTGCAACTAAAGTCGACGTGCATAAAAGGAACTGCTCTCAACTATAACAGAGTGCTAGATTCATATTCCTTGTGAAAAGACCTTTCATTCAAGTACCAGCCTATAGTTGTACAATTTTGTAATGGTCCAGGTCAACAGCTTTCCTCCTTTGGGTGCGTTGTGCCCAAAGTGTGCCGAGAAAAGTAGTTGACTCAGTCCAAGACTTGGCACTGAAGGAGTCAAAGGCAATACAATATAGTCCTGCCACCTGGTGGCAGAACAGTGTATTTGATGCAGTGGGTGGGATGTACTACATGTACAGTGTAGTTTCCTTTATGGTGATGTGGCTTATGTCAGCCCATTCGGGTTAATGTCACAGCTGTTGTTAAACTATTGCCAATAGCAGGTCTCCACATTTACTTGCAAAAATTGACCATTTTTGGTGCTATGTTCAGAATAATGTGATGCCTTTAATTTACTATGACTAGTCATTCAAAATATTCTCTCCTTAAGTTTCTCGTGTGCAAAACTTCTGTCATGAGAACAGATAACATAAGAAGATTGTATGGAGATTAAAACCAAATTTAAGTACTAAATTTCTGTGTTAAAAAAATTTAACCTGCCATAAGATAATTATTGTGAGACCAGAAGAAACACCTTCAAAAATAACTTTGTTAAAAAATAAAATGGGTCTGCATTTGAAGAGATCTAACCTCATGTAGATATTAACGAGTTATTGCCCAATCACAGGCAATTTCACTGGGAGGCCTGAGATGGCAAGGGGGGTGAATACCCTAGGGAGTATGAGCAGAATGTGAATGAAGGTACAAAAGTGATACAGTCCAGGACAGGGTAATAGACACTTTATCATATAGATAAAGTACCTAAGAATCATCACCAAACTTACAACCGTAGCAAACAAACTTACCTTGCCATAGCAAAGAAATCTGCCACGCTTTCCGGAATGAAAGTCTTTCCACAGGAATAACGATGATTTGGCATCAACGATCAGATGTCGTAGCATGACATCATCTATGGCAGGCCAAGGTGGGGTCATTGCATCATTCAGGGTCATAATATCTTGCCGGTTTATTCACTGCAAAAGTTTCATGATAGTGATATGACAAACCTCTGAATAGTGCATGTACTTATGATATTTTCTCGGTGTTTCAGATATGCCAGAGGTTTCCATGACAGTGTTGCCCAACTCTAAGTTAAGGGAGGGGGGAGCGGTCCGCTTCACTTGTGTTGGTAAAGGCAACCCCAATGTCATCACCTGGAGGTAGGTCAAAGGTCAAGAGCAAAAGACTGCAACAATTTGCCTATGGGGTCAAAAACTGGTGCTTTCGGAAACAGCAAATAAAATTGCATTAATCATAAAAAAATAACTGTTCAAAGATTAAATTTTTGTTAATAAGTATTAAAGCTGGCATTGTCTGTAAGAATTGTAAGATCCATGCAATCATCAGGTAGGGTATATTCTATTTAACACTTTTTTTCACTCGTTTAAGTCCAGACTATAACTTGTTGGTTCTTCATCATAGCTTTATGAGCCTTCACATGTTTCAGGATGCAAGGATGTGTTGCGCGAAAAAAACAAGGCCACTACGCCAACTATCGGCTATTAACCATTTTCCCCCAAAACAGGCTGATGGTGACATGTTGTCTGCTTAGTGTTTTTGACTAGTTTCAAGAGTAATGGAAAACAGTTCGACAGAGAATTGTAGATGAGACCTATCAAGATAACATGACCCAAGTCAACAGCTTTCCTTGGCATGGGTCGGGCACTTGGTGTTGACTCAGTCTTAATTCAAGGGGAAAAGGATTAACCTCTGAAGACAGAGAGGGCCAGACTGCAGACAAATTGATGATTTCATTTTCATTTACGAGAATTGTGTTGACATGATTTAGGTCAAAAGTGTCTTCAAACCACTCTTTGGGAGGGGAGTGCTTATTCAAGATACAAATGATAGAAATATACAGACCCCTAACCTGTGAAAAATATTTCTGATCCCTAAACAAAGTGGATAATTGATATCCAATGGCATATGTTTACAACAGATGGAGCCACCAGTGCACTTCCACCAAGTAACTAACAAGTTTAGGTACAGTCACATTGGGAGTAAACTAACCTAGCTCCTTTGCTTTGTCAGTCATTACAATCAGGAAGTGGTGTGATATGCATGAAGTTTTCATATGCTAGTGGCTCCATCTGTTGGTGACGTGTGCTGTTGGAAAAAAAGGACTGATCCCCTGACCAAAAACTATTGTCTCATTGCAGGTGGTTCAAGGAGGATGTAATTATAGGTGGCGCCACCAAGAGTCAACTAGAGATCATGCTATTAACACCAGACTATCATCGGAAGAAAATAACATGTGAAGCTACAAACAAAGTGGGCAGTACCAACTCAAGCTTTCCACTCATGGTTGAATGTAAGTGTATACAATGCCTTAGTGACAGTTCATGAGGAAGGGACCACCACACACCTAACACTGACATTTCATACTGTCAGCTGACAAGACTGCATACGCCCAGGTTTACCACTCTGTCTCAGTTCAAATCAAAATGAACTGGTAGTCCTTGTCGTCGCAAAACACCTTTCTCTTCTAAATTTCAGAAACATATCTTTCAGTCTTTCATACTCAATTATGAATGGGCTGCAGTCAGCTGAATGAACGGCTGCATGAAATTGGTATCAAGGACCCCCCTTTGTGTTCGTGTGGAAAAATTGTTGAAGATGCCTTGCATTATATTTTTGCTTGGCCACATAAGAGTTTATTAAAAAAAAGGGCATATTTAGTACAAATAACCCAAAGTATGGAATCATCATATAACGTGTATTATGTAACTCAGTCTGTAATACCCTGCAACCTCACTTGTCTCTCCTCTTGCATCATGTTACCATGGTTACCTCTGCAAGGTCATTCACTTAGACGGGAATAGTGATGTTTCATAAGTCCTATGTTTTGTCGTTCTTCACAAAAGGAATTCATATTGGGCTCTGCTCTTCTTTTCAATTGCCAAATAAAAGTATGTTTAAAGTAAGGTTCTGGTTTGAGCTTTGTAAAGTATGAATAAAAGTGTTGTTACCAGAGACATGTAATACCAAAACTAAAAAATATATATGTATATATTGAGAGAAATTGCGTCCAATTGGATTAATGAGTAACAACAGGATTAATGGCCAAATTGTATCTTTTAACACTCAGTGCCAAATGTGAGTAAAGTCAAACTACTGAAAATAATCTACTCTGAATTATACTAAGGGTGTTACATGTTCCTACTAAAAGACCTTTCTATCCAGTACCAGCATGCCTGTGGTTACATAGACTATAACAGTCTGGGTCAACAGCTTTTCTCGGCACACTTTGGACACATTGTGCCTAAATTGTGCCAAGGAAAGCTGTTGACTCAGTCAAAAATGTGGCACTGGAAGAGACCAGCAAATAATGTCAGAGGGTGTTTCAATATTTTCCACCTTGTTGCATTCCAGTTGGACCCAGATTCATCAGCCCCGGCCAGCACCAAGCCGTTGACCTCGGTGGAGAGGTAATGCTTTCATGCCTCGTAGATGGAAACCCTAATCCTTCGGTGCGATGGACGCGTAAAAACTCGAACCGAATTCTGGGCACCAATAAGAGGCTGACGATATCAAATGTTAAAAATGCGGACTTTGGGGTGTATGTGTGCACTGCCACTGTGTGGGGCTTCAAGGATGTGTCGCAAGAAATTCACCTCCTAAAGAATGGTAACTTTTGTTTGTTATACTGTAATATCCTTTTTGAGTGTCGTTACCCCTTTAAACCCCTTTCCCCTCCTGATCGCACCCTACCTTCCATTTTGAAAATTATATTGGATACTGTAAATTGCTTTATTTTTGCATGTATAAATTTTCACAGTTTTTGGTTTTTTTGGCATTTCACTGTTTTGGATATAATTTCTATTCAAACAATGTTAGAATACTATTTCACAGTGTTTGTATTTTCACAGTTTTGTGCCATCAGCGAAATAAGCAAAAAAAAGAATACAGCAAACTAAAAGCAATTTACATTGTTGACATAGAATATTTTTATGTGTTTTAAAAGAACATATATTTGCCCTTCGTCCCCCTGCCCCTCTCCTGAAAGCATGTACTGACGTGAAAATAGTGAAATTTTTGACTGGCCCTTTCTATCACTTGCATAGTTCCCAGCCTTACCCCGGCGATGTTGCATGAAATGACTTGCAAGATGATTGCGTTTCTTTTGTAATAAATTGATGTATGTGTTTTCCAGGCCCTCCGAAGGTTGTCAGTAAGACAGAACAGTATGCGATATTTGGAGAAAAGGGCAAAGTGGAGTGCGAAACACAGTCTGTACCACAGCCAAAAGCTATACGGTGGCAGAAGGACGGCAGTCAGTTGGACGTGAAATTACTGGATCGGTATACCCTTGTGGAACAGGAGTTACCAAACGGCAAGCGAAGTGTGCTGGAGATCGAGACTGTTCAGTACGATGATTATGGACTGTACAATTGTAGCGTGGAAAATGGATATGGACAGGATTATTTGGTCATCAACTTTGAGAGAAAAGGTATGTTAGATGGGCCTTTTTAAAAAAAAAAAAATTGGGCTGGATTTTCAAAAATGCCGTTAAACAACAAATTTGTGACCAAACATGAGCTTCTTGTTATAATTCGCTGGATTTTCAAAGGTGCATTTTTGACAGATTTTTTTATAAAATAATGGATTGGCTCATTCTGTGGGAAAATGATATCACAAGGGCAAGTAGATATGGATGTAAAGTGAATTTATTAAATCCGAGTTGAGTGTAATGATTAATTCAGTTCGACATGTAAAAACCAAACTACCGACACAGATGTTGTATAAGTGATGTGAGCATATGTCTAAAAACAATACTGATGCATCTAAAGAGTATAATGTGATCTGTTGTATTAAAATGAAGCCAGACAAAGCTTTCAAAACATTTATTCCAGAAACTATTGTCCAGGTAACTTGGGTTCATTATACACATGCAAGCTTTACAAAGTTGACGAAAAAGCGTCTCAATTTATAATACATTGAAAGGATGCAGTTGTTTGTACAAAGGACTATAGATGGAATCGCATGTCTCTCCAGATTGCCAGTTCACCAATTGCTCTAACCTGCCCTGGCCACGGGCGGCAATAAACAATGAGACTGGTGTCACCTTGACTAGCAATAAACCTCCAGGTTGGAAATCATCCAGTTTTCTGATGAAGCTTATGGATGTGGGGCCATTAAAACATTGCATCATTTTTTTAAAGCGCTTGCAGAGTGACTTCTTTGTGTGACCAAGTCATGTCTCGTGAAAGGGTGCTTCTATTGGACTCTGATATCCACCATAGTTGTTGTTTTTTTGTCAAAGAGAATCAGGAAGATTTACTGCTTTTTATCTATGTAGAATAACGTAATTTTCCTGTCTTTCGCTTTTAGACAGTGTTTGTCATTTCAAACTCATAGTCTTGCTGGTCTTTGCACTGATTTTTCCGCTGGTCTAGTCTCTGTGCTCAACTACATGTACTTGGGCCATCCTTAATCAGACAAGCTGAAATTATGTACATTTTCTGAGCTGCAAGACTTAAGTTAAACTTTAATGATGGTTGGCAGAGCACCCAGCCATGTCAATGTTTATGGTTGGCAGTGCACAGTCATGTCATTTTTATGGTTGGCAGTGTACAGTCATGTCATGTTTATGGTTGGCAGTGTACAGTCATATGTTTATGGTTGACAGTGTACAGTCATGTCATGTTTATGGTTGGCAGTGTACAGTCATGTCATGTTTATGGATGGCAATGTACAGTCATGTCATGTTTATGGTTGGCAGTGCACAATCATGTCATGTTCATGGTTGGCAGTGTACAGTCATGTCATGTTTATGGTTGGCAGTGCACAGTCATGTCATGTTTAGGGTTGGCAGTGTACAGTCATGTCATGTTTATGGTTGGCAGAGCACAGTCATGTCATGTTTAACACTCACCTGTGAATGGAGGGAAATGTGGAAATGTTGCACATACCCAAACAGTGAAATACTTTGTTTTTATACCATCATCTTCAATTTTTAATCCAATTCAAAAGCACCAGCATTTACCAAAATAAAATCAGAATATGTCATGTGTTAGCAGTTGTGCATCATTCTAGATGACAAAAAGAACTACAGAGTGTTAACAGTGTTTAAACTCATGCACTACCACTTCAGAGCCATGCATTAAAACAAGGTATCCCATTGGCTCAAAATAAGCACTAAAATTCATGTGCACCAATAGGAACGATTGATACTTTGGCATTAAGTCACTGTGTCAAAAAAATATGTGCTTATTTAATGACTATTGCTTTCAGTTCTCATATTCTGATGCCAAAGAGAATCCCTAGTATTTAACTTTACACAAAATCAAAGGGGGGGGGGGGGGGGGTCTATCAAATAATGCTCTGCCTGCAAGCTTATAAAATTTGGTAATTTTGGCTGACCCTGGAGAAAATTTGCAATTTAATGTCAGCTTTGGAACACACAAAACTGAGACAAGATTTGATAAAATTCACCATTACTGGCAGCAGCAAGGTTGGATTTTGTGGGGCTTCAGCTTGGTAACATATGTAACCATAGTAACAGAAACATCTTGGTTTCACCTAACGTGGACTTCCTGCCTGGAGTTTTATGCAAACCCAGGGTGCAGATCTAGTCTTCAACAGATTACTCCATGTTTCTATATATCACAGCACAGACGCCTGGCATCAAAAACCAAGTCTGATCTTTCAAGGCCCATGTGCCGTGACAGCAACTATCGTATATGCAAATTAACACTGATATGGTCAAGTCTAGCCTAGAGGGTGCTTGTTGCTTGTGTTGTGCTTATCTGAAGTAGAAAATTGACATTTTAATTGTCATTGTTGGAAAGGAACTTTGTACGTTGTGTCTCGTAAAAGATTTGAAACACAGAATATTGCAAGGGTGCATCCTCTAATGCACTATTTCATTTCCAAATGCACAAAATTCCAATAAAATACAGGAGTCAGCAAATCATGATGGCACTGGTACATGGTCAAGGCTGTCTGTCTAAATCAAGGAAATTCTTGAGTTTACACAATTTTCACAGTCACAGAGAACAAGTTTTTTTTTTTTTTTTTTTTTTAACTTTAAACATTGTTGAACCTACTCTGGAGAGTTAAATCTTCTCTGCAGAATTTCACAGGCTGATGACTGGAGCACTTTTGATCATCAAAAATACACGAATTCGGTTTATTACAAGTGCAGAACATGTTGATGGTTTGGAAATTGCCAAATGCCGATAATAATTTGTAATCATCCCTCAACATAATGCCACATGTTTATTTGTATTTTTCAGATTCCATTCCGTTAACATATATCTTGCTGGGTGTTCTAGCAGGGGTCATACTTATAGTGCTTATAGCAGTGGCCCTCTTCTTGTACCACAGAAGGAAAGCCAGCGATAAAGGTAAAAATCCTCACATTTATTGACTCAGTCTCTAGAGGGTTACTTTTGCAAAATCATTATTTCACGTTACTTTCACTTATTCAGTTTTGCAAATTTGCCATCCCATATGCACGATATATGTGTGATATTTCTTGCACACTCACGGAAAATTAGAAAATTAAATGCAATATGAAATAAGAATACTTTGTGATAACAAGTTAATGATAAACTTTGGTACAGTATTTGCAAGAACAACTTTACAGGTTTCACAAGGTATCTGTGGCCAGTATGTTTTGTACCATACACAGGCATCTTTTCGGAGAAAATGTCACAAGTAGCAGGCCTTAACTAGTCATTTATGTAATTCAGAGTAAACCAAGACTTGTATATAAGTTCCTCACAAACAACTTTCTTTCAGGTACTAACATTCGTGTCTATACAAATTATACAGGTATGTATATTATACTAATATCTGTTGCTTGTACAGCCTCACAAATCATGCAAACACTATGGATGGTAGATACACGTACATTAGATAAATAGACAAGTTTTATTTATTGTCAGCATTGGGAACATTTATACGACACAACTTTCCAGAGCTTATATATGGGCAACACAAACAATGAAAAAGCAACAACAGTAAAATGCATCAATGAAACATAGCACACAAAAACCATGGTATAGTAACTGTCATTAAAAGATATATTTTAAAATGCCTAATATTCGATTTTAGCTTTTTGAATTTGGTCACACTTCTACATTCTTAAATGTTAGCTGGGAGTTGATTCCACAGCATAGCACCTTCATGGCTGGGGTAGTTGGTGCCGTAATTTCACACTTGAGTAGTTACCCGCTGAAGACCCTTTAATTTATTTGGGCTGATACAGCCTATGTCAAAATTTTACAGAGGAACGTGTGCAATATAGACAATAGTAATTCCATATGTATACAGGTTAGACAGGGACAGGTTAGCTTATGGAGAGTAAAGAGTTCGAACTGCGGAATAGGATATTGACTACTAGGAAGTGGTTCTGGGCAAAAAGACACAAATACAACAATGTTATGTAGTGTCACAGATGGTACTTAGGTTGTTTCTTGACAAATAAATTTTAAATAAATGGGGGATAAGCCAGTTACTGTGCTGTATATCTCAGTAGCCTGAAGCTGAAGATGTCCATATTGGGGTCAAGGAAGAACTGCTCTCTTCAGGAAGAATGTGTTGAAGTGTCTTGTTTGTTTGTTTGTTTGTTTTTTCATATTGAAGTACATATATTTGTTTGGAATTAACACTTTCAGCGCCAAGCACGACATACGATCTACTTAAGTCATATTAGTGTGAACTATTACAAGGATCTCAGATTCGAATTCCTTGTAAAAAGACCTTTCATTCAAGTACCAGCATGCTTATAGTTCCAGAGAGAACACCTCAGGTCTTCAGCTTTTGTCGCCCAATGCCTGCCGAGAAAAGCTGTTGACTCAGTCCAAAATTTGGAACAGAAAGAGTCAATTAAATCAACAGCTGGCAATCTTGAATATATGTACATCTACAGTCATAGATCTGACATGTTTCTTTCAGGGATGACTTTCACTTCTTTCATAGGAGTTCCTCTTTTGCGCAATAAATAGTAGCGTCCAAAATGTCAATTTCATCTTAAACGCGCCAATATCATGTTTTAGTATGTATGTAGGAGGCGGGGTAGGGGGTTTCAAATATGATGTTTTTTACTGTACACAGGGGGTGAGGTAGGGAGGTATTCCGTGCTTTCTGTTCCGTGTCAGTCACTTGCTTGTTCTATGTCCAGTGTGATTTATGATAACAATAAAGACCACCTCCCAACAGAGACTGCATGTCTCTTTAAGACTACTCTAAGACAAATATATATCTTCTTGTCAATTTACATGCATTTAAATGCCACCTGAGCTGTAAGACCACTGTTGCCTGGCAGCAGGGAGGGTTTCTGGAACAAGAAACAAATGTACAAGTTCACGCTGGTTGCTGGCAGGAAGGACTGAATTTAGTTCCATTCACCAACAGCAGAGGGTGCTATGGTACAGTGTTATAAATTTAATTGTCCCACAAACTTCATAATGGACACCACAACTCAAAGTGAAGTATTGCTTGGGGGGGGGGGGAGAGAAATGGAAATTTAACTCTTTCAGTGCCAGTGACAGCCAAAGGTGTAATTAATTATCATAACAATTTCAGATTCAAGTTTCTCATAAAAGGAACTTTTCATTGAAGTTCCAGCATGTCTGGACTGTGTTTGGGAAGATAAAAGGATAGACTTATGACTTGGTCTTCAGCAAAATATGGCAAATGCGGAAAACAGTGATAAGGGATGCATGGTTAATCCTTACATTCTTGAATTAAGTTTTGACCAGTTCATGGCAGAAAAAGTTAAACCACAGTTTCTCTTGGTTAGCTTTTTTGACTGACTGTAGATTTTTCACGCCTTCTTTCTACTGTAGAAGGTGCATATACAGTAGTACCTGCTCTAAAGACCACCTGCAATTTAAGACCACATGTCTTTTTAAGACCACTCTTTCAAGACCCTCTGCTGTATTTACATGTTAAATATACCTTCAATTTAAGACCACTTGCAGTATGAGACCACTTTTTGTTGGCTGTAGGGATGGTCTTAAATAGCAGGTACATGTACCACTGTAGTAAACACTTTTTGTGTGTCATCCGCAAAAAGTAGTAAGGTCACTACTAGTAGTTTAAGTCCAATTTCTAGGTCACAGTGATAAGGCAAGAGGGGTATATGCCTAGGAATCTCTTATTCCATTTTAATTTTTGTTGCAGTCTCGGAGTCTGATCTGTCAGAAGCCAGTAAAAAGAAAGAAGATTTTACACCTAACCCTGTGGACACCTGGAAGACGGACTACCCCCAGGCGGATAAAAATATATACGCACGATACTCTGTTGAATATGATGAACTCAGCTATCCCGGAAAGGTAATCATAAACCAAAATATAAAAAATTGATATGTGTAAAAGGTAATATGGGTAAGCTGCATCATGCCAGCGAGAGGCCATCAAAAGCAAGTGCCACCTGGTTCTATGAGGCAACATAATGGCAGATTCTATACTGAATTATTAATTTCAGAGCTAAAGTGGTATGAATTGCAGGGGAAAATGGTCATTTATCATCTGTGCTGCTTTTCTGGCATTCAAGGCATGTTTGGTTTTGATTCTTAATATTTTTTGTCCAATAATGATAAAATTTGGTTAAAAAAACAGGAAAAATCCATCCAAGATGGCAGCCATGACACGGGACCTTAGGTGACCTTGACATAATTATGCATCTCCCACTGGGGGATGCATATAGTGTTTAGTAGAATTCGAGAGCCGCCGCCACCGCTGCCGCCGGATTTCTTATTTCTGCTATAACTCTAAGGCATATTTACGAATTACATTCTTTTTTGATACAAATATTCTACAGGTCTGGGGAATTCTCCTGATATACTGTTTGTCAAAATCCATTGATTTTTGGATTTTTTATAAAGGTTTTTCCTTTTTTTGCTGACTCGGCAAAATCAGGCAAAATTGTTTTTTCCGTATATATCTTGCTTATGGTTGATGATAGGCCCATGGTTACTATTAAACATTAATAGGAAATCACCTATGGGCTTTCTTTTGGTGTTGTTAAATTTGACCTCGAGTGACCTTGAAAGGTCAAACTGAGGTCAAAAGCTTGTTTTCCTTATATATCTTTGTTATGGTTGATCGCAGACCCATGGTTACTATTGAACATGAATAGGAAAGTACCTATGGGCTTTCTTTTGGTGTTGTTAAATTTGACCTCGAGTGACCTTGAAAGGTCAAAATTTTATTTTCCTTATATATCTTTGTTACGGTTGATTGCAAGACCATGGTTACTATTGACCATAAATAGGGAACACTCTGAATGGTGCTTGTCATGTAATCCCAATATACAGGCCCACCAGGAACTGCTGGGTATATAGTTTTAATTCATTTTGTTTTCACGGTTCATCTTTACATCCACTTGGTAAGCCATACGTGCTGACAAAGATATTCAATGTCATGCGTGGGGGATGCATATTTGTTTTCGTACAGCGAAAAACTCGTGTCTAGTTTTAGCAATGTATATTTTGAGGTCTATTCGCAGCTTTAGTGTGGCTAAAGTTTCTCACTCATTAATTTCTAAACATGCTGACAAATGCATTTTATTGAAATTTGCTGAATTCGTGTGGCTATATAGATTGTTGTAATTGGGCAACTTATCAAATAAGCTGATCAACACGGTTGCCATGGCAACTGTCCCAAATTAAATTTTGTAAAAACAAGGTATTTCACAAAAAGCCAAGGCATAAATGTATTCGTGATCTGACCTGTAAAGCGCAGAAAAGGTATAGAAATGCAACATTGACCTTGGTCAGCCATTTCATGTTGTTACATGTAAACATGAGTTATTTTGCAAAATACAGGAAAAATACTTTGGTTACCATGGCAACCAAGTGTTACACCTATTATTTCCATTTGACACATACGGAGCCTGAGAGCATTATTTCTACTGAACATGTTGATATATAGGCATGATAAATATTTATGCAGGCTTTGTGAAAATTTTTCTTGGTTATCTGTCATTTTTGCTGAAATTGGCTGAAATTAAAAGCCCCTTTACCTTAAATTGCAAGTAATATGCATTTTCTATTGGTCTTAAGACATTTTTATTGGTAAAAACGAGTGTCCGATGACTTTTCGCAAAGCCTGTGTATATCGTAGATATAGAATAAATTGGGTCCAACATTTGGAATTTTACCCAAAATCCCCAGACACAGACTGCATAAGCCAATGAAATAGCCCAGACTGGAAAGTGATATACATATATGTATACAGTATATATGCATATACATGTATACATGTATGTGTATACATACATATGTACATACACACACACACACACACACATATATATATATATGTATGTATATATATATATATATATATATATATATATATATATATATATATATATATATATATATATATATATATATATATATATATATATATATATATATATATATATATATATATATATATATATATATATATATATATATATATATATATATATATATATATATATATATATATATATATATATATATATATATATATATATATATATATATATATATATATATATATATATATATATATATATATATATATATATATATATATATATATATATATATATATATATATATATATATATATATATATATATATATATATATATATATATATATATATATATATATATATATGCATTAGGTGGACCAGTACCTAAATTGCAGGTTAAGGTGGACCACACAAATATCTAGTGTAATTGGTATAATCCTGAAATAAATAAACTTTAATAAAAACATTTTTGTGTCCCATTAAGTGAGTATCAGACATATGAAAGTGTTAAGACCCTGAGAAGTATAGAATATTTTGATTGTTATTTCAGGATCCTAAGAGGGATTACCGAGATGGATACAATGGAAATTTGAACAACTTTCAGCCAGACTATACAAGAGATTATGGCACATACCCTGGGCCAGCCAGGTGAGTGGACTACACTGACCAACTCAATCACTACCTGTCCATGGTGTTCTGAAACATAACAACATACTCAGGTTCCTCATAAAAAGAGTTTTTTTTGTGTCAAGTACCCAGTACCAGTCTCGGGTACGTTCAGTGGTTTCAGCACTGAATGTACCCCAGGCTCCACCTGGTGGTTACAAGTCACCACCAGGTGGCATGACTTGTCAGGCAGTGGAGAGACCACCAACTGAGGTCTTCACCACTGTGGAGTTGAATAACTTGATTCTTACAGGGGCGACTGCAACTAAAGTCGAACTACTTAAAATGGACTGGTCTGAATATAATACGGGTGCCAGATTCACGTCCCTTGTAAAAAGTCCTTACATTCAGGTAGCAGCATGCCTACAATAATACAGAGGATAACAGTCCAGGTCAACAGCTTTCCTCCAAATGCTTTGGGCATATTGGACCCAAAGTGTGCAGAGGAATGCTGTTGACTCAGTCCAAAAATGTGGGACTGACTGAAAGGGTTAAAATATGGATGGGTCCATTAAAGTAGTTTTGTGTGCAGGAAAATAGAAGCTGATTTCCACAATGAGGTAATTGGAAGAGTCCAACCTGTGATTTAGGGTTGGTATGTTTGTCCTTGGGAAGAGTTCATTATGACCTTGTGTACAAACATATGTGTGATATTCCAGCGCTGCAAAAATATGCCAAGAACCTTAGCAAGTGTTGCCTCCTAGTCTTAAGTTCTGTGTTTGTAGAGAGGAGAATACAGGAAAATTAATCTATTCAGCAGATGAAAAAGAAAAAAATATTTAAAGAAAACACAACACATAATAACAGATCACATAGGTGGTCCTTGGGTGCCATGTGCATCCATTGGCATCTAATATATTATCTGCCAGAGAGGGATAACTTGGAAGAGTTCATTCACGCAGGACCACCTGTAGAAATGGCACGACCCAAACACACAAGACACTAAATATGGAACAACAGCCAAAGTGTCCTAGATGCAGGACAAGGTCAAGGTGTCTGCAAGTCACAAGTTCCAGTTTTGTCTGACTTTCAGAGGTTGAAATTTGGGAGCTGATAACAGGAAATTATGTGGCATCACCTTGGAAGCCATTTTAAGCTGGCCCAGCACTCCAGGGGCAAGCTTTCTCTGCTGCCACCCCCCCCCCCTCAAAAAAAAAACTAAATAAATAAATAATCCTGAGAGGTTGACAGTACCACTGTTCTTTGTCTATGTGTATGTTATGCATGCTTTGCTTGAGCTATCAAATAAACATGCTAAATGTCTCATACTATAAAAAAAAAAAAGAAAACTGAAAAAGGGAATTTCAAATATGATTACTGTTTATGATAACTGTATTAACCAACATCTTTTTACATATCTTGAGAAAGTCATTTTACATATTTTTGTCTTACCATGTGGTTGACCTAATCAAGAAATAGGAAAAAGCTACAGTCTCACCTGTTTGTTTAAAAGTCCAAGACAAAATTAAATGTTTTGTAAATTTGCTCTGCTGTACAATGTTACACTTATTTTATTGAGATACTACATGGAAAGTGAAACTGCGATAATTCGTGCAGTCACCTTATTTTCCATGAAAAGGAACAAGTTTGAAAATGTTTGCTCTGAATACGCAAGTAACGTAGCATTCCTTCCAGGCATCCCTGTCCTTGTAAGCACACTCTCCCACTCTTATGTCCAAGAAAATTATAAAGTGGTACAAATTGCATAAATTTGTAATATGATTTATGCAAAAATAGTGTAATAATATTCTAAACATACGTCTGAACTCCAGGGTCACATTCTAAGAATTTCCTCTGTGTCCTTAGGCCTAATTGAAATAACACAGTATTTTTTTTAATCTTAGGTTTGAGTTTACAAGTTTTGTCACAAAATTCGCACTTTGTAGGTTTAAAGTTAAAGTTATAAAACTAAATGAGAAAACTTCAAAAACAAAAAACTGTGTCATGTTGAAAATATGTTAAGTTGAACATTGATAAAAATGAATTTTTTTTGTTCTTTTCAGGTATGAAAATAATTATACTCCCAGTAGTTTTGGATCAGATTATGGCTCATACAGACAGGCTGTTCCCCCACAAAATTATCCTCCAAGCTCGGGATATCGCACGCAACCGAATCCTCCCAGCAGTAGACTGTCTACAAATGTATAGAGCAGGCCTTCTTCAGGGCATCATAGACTATTTTTCAGCCATGACGATGACTGAAGTGCCGTCTGTTTGGAAATGGGAAACATGTTAGTGTCTAACTCTTAGCAGCGATTCAACTGGACTGATCGTGTAATTTGATGGATCCAGGACTTGATGGGACTGCACTGTGTTTTCTATTCCAATAACTTGTGAGGAAAAAAAATCATCTACAACGGAGTATATCTCGGGGAAGTTTGTCTTGCACCGACGAACAGAGATCTGAGTTCTTGACATTATGAACATTTGAGAACAGAGTGAATGGTATATATGGGCAAATGTGTAATACGAACTGTAGATACGGTATGCTAAGTCAGATATTTTAATTTTAATAAGAATGAGTGCAAGTCTCACAATATGTGACGAGACACTTGGATAACAAGGACTCATAAATTAATGTGTACGAATTGTGTACATTACAGCCATTGTTCCATAGATAT
Source organism: Hermodice carunculata (assembly GCA_964020975.1). NCBI lineage: Eukaryota > Metazoa > Annelida > Polychaeta > Eunicida > Amphinomidae > Hermodice > Hermodice carunculata. Next base: position 73,115,116 of record OZ026628.1, on the reverse strand, counting down.
TAAGTCCTGTGTGCAAAAAGGAGAGAGAGCACATTGGACGCACGTTTTGTATATGTATGGACTGAACACATCCAGATGCTGTGAAGCAGGAAAAAATTTAAAGAAAAGGAAAAGGACGCCACTTGCACAAACAGTGTGAAGCAGATATAGTTCATGTTTTCATGTTTATGTCGAACAAAGTGGACATTTAAAGTATATTCATCCACATTTTTAAACCTCTGGATACAAGTTTGAGGCCTGATAGCCTTACATTCATCATGGGGTAAGTCCACAATTGACTGTACATGGCATAGACCATGAAAGCACATGTTTCCAGTGTGATTGGAGGTAAAGATCATGATGTTTAACATTGGTGTCGCACAAACAGGTTTCAGGACAGGAATGAATGACAGGAGGTCTGTGTCCTGGATATTGGACAGCTGTGAGCAGCTTCATGAAGAAAAGAACACAAGGAGGACAGTCGCGTGCCATTCACGTCTGATGGAAAAAGAGACCAGTGACACCTGACAGGTTTTCTGGAAAAGTTGTCCCAGATTCTGGACATCTTCAGGACTGTGACACTATTGCTGGACAGATTGTGTCACATTTACCTAGATATGGGACACATCAGAAGTTTTTCACCCAGTTGCGGGATGGTACCGACAGTTTGCAACTTGATATTGGACAGGCTTGTTCTAACATATACAATTACTTCCCACTTTTTGATGCTCATGTACATAAAGTGGAGCATGGAACAAACAAAGGGAATCTTCAGATGAGATATTTTTTAAAAAGCCATTGTATGTACAATAATTTGTCCCAATAGTCGATGTATATTATACCACTGTGGACATGTGAAAAAAAAAAACATTGCCAACACTGTGATGTTGCTGGCCAGTAGATTCATCATACTGTGTAGGTTTGTGTGCCAGAGTTGAGTTCAATGACGACTCTGAAAGCACACTTGGATATGTAGAGGAAAGGCCTATTATTAGGCTAAGTGAAACAGAAGGGAAGGTTGGGTGGGCCTACATAGATCTGTGTACTTTTGCCACTTATTTTGTGACAGAATGCATGACTAACACGTTTGTGCCAAAAAGTATTATTTTGTCCTTTTCAAAGTTCCACTTTGTTCCATATCAACTTGCCTGCTTGTCCAGACCTTTGCTGGCGAGGGAAGAGATGGTTGCCCATGCAGACTAGTCGGAGATGTAGGCCAGCAAAATTTGACGGTCCACTGAGATGGCTGAGCAAAATATCAGCCAGTCTCTGTACATATAGTCTATGTCTTGGTGAGTTAACAGTCTCAGGTGTTTATTGTTATCACTTCGTTTCTTTCTCAGTCCTCATCTTTCTGATTTTTCCACATCAAAACCAAAGTTTACTCGTGCACTAGTAACAGACTCCCCACTGCCACCCTTCACTGGATGACCGTTGAATCAATGTCGCTGATGTTGGATCAACATTGAGCCAGTGTCGATATGACATAATGTGCCCACATACACTTTTCCATATACTTCAATGGCACAAAGGTCTGCCTCAGGTTTTGAGAGTGAAAAGGGGTGGTAAATAGAATGACATCTAGAATTTTATTGTTGTTTGACAAATTTGCATCAGACATTTTATTAATGTAAGTGAATTAACATGCTTTTTAATTTCAAAAAAAAGTTGAAATACGTCGTGGAAAAGTTCAAATATAGGGCACCTTTGAGCTTGCAATGTGAGAAAAACACTAAAATAGGGATTCTGGTGTCCAATCCCTTGCGAAAAGTGCCTTCATTTCAGGACCAAATCTGAAGTCTGGCTTTTGCATTGATTGCCCTTAAAGACATTCCTCCACTGCCTTTTTGGTATCTGAAGCATGACTTGCTGGATGGTGCAAAAACAACTGACAGAGACATCTATGAGTGGGTTCAGGACAACTTGGTCAGCACATTTAACAGTTGTTTAGATATTTATTCAAATTATAAATCTTGTTATTTGTAGGTTGACATGATTGAATATTGGTCCCTTTTAGTTTGGATCAACATTAACACACATAATACCCCCCTGAACAGACAAAGTACCAACCCCAGTAAACAAAATATAACAGGCAAATGCTCTTAAGAACCCTCAGCCACCAACATCTTGACCCCCTGTTGACCTTGAAAATAGGTCAAGGTCGATAGATACTGAGCTCATCCAAGCTTTCCATAGGATGTTTCCACAGCACAATTTGTTCAAAAGTTATCGTGTCTGCAAGGGTAATGGACAAACGGGTGGACATGACAATGCCTGTACATGTTGGCGATAAGGCTGAGGGGTAAAAACATGAAGCACTTCTCTATGATGAGTGGGAAACTTTTTTTAAAAGAAATGAGTGACTGAGAGTGACTGGATGTGGAAAACAGGGACTGTGGGACAAACAGAACTGTTTTAATCATTGTATAAAAATCATTCAGTCTGCCAAGAAACTGTATATAATTAGTAGAGCTTGCTGACAAGTAGATGATATGTGTCATAATGTCTTGTATCCTGTACAGTACCTTGTTGATCTGAGTTTGTTCCCTTATGATGTAAAACATTTGTCAGAGTTTCCCATTGGCTGTTCCACCTGAAGTAAAAGAATACTGATAATAATGACCCTCTTCAATACCATAACGAAAGAGTTTTGAACAAACTTCTTGTACTTTTTAAGTTATTTGTCAAAAGTGAGGAAAATAATTCCCATTAGATGAAGGTTTCATTTCACTGCAATGGCCATTGGGAAAGGTCTGGTTGTCTCATGAATAATTAAGTGGAAATGTAAAGGTCTATGACACAGCCAATAGAAATGTGGTCTCTAGATTATGAATATTCATAAGCTTATGTACATTGCCTTATAAGGAGGGAGCCACATGTACATGGATAGGTTCTTTCTCAGAAGTAGCTTTGAAGCTAGTTTTAAGGCTTTTCGTGCTTGAAAGAGAAGTTTTCTTTGTTACGTTAAATGTGCTAGGTCCATTTTGTGTTGAAATGAATGACCGCATTTGGTGCTATTATTGTATATTGTAATGATTCACAGCCATAATACTAACGAAGTCCCTGTGTAAAAAACATTTAATATATTCAATTAAGTTTCATTCACAAAATGTGTAGGATACAAGACAATTGTTCTTATGCCAGGGTCCAAGCCCCAAATAGCCTGGGAAACAGACCATTGGTAGCTTCAGGGTCATTATCGTGCTCAATGCACCTGTTTTGTTTTTCAGCTCTGCTGACCATAGGTCACAGAGGCTATGTGATTACTTCTGTCTGTGTGTCTGTCCATCCGTCCGTAAAATTTTGCTTATAAATGCGATACAGTCCACAGTTATTAAGATAGCCCCATATAACTTTTAAGACTTATCAAGTGTATAAAAATCTAGGTCAAGTTCAATATGGGTGGCACGACCTACAGCATAATGTAGTGTATGGGTCAAAATGTGAAGATCTTGTGACCACTCTCACATCCTTAATGTTTGATAGAAGTTCATGAAAATTAATGGGATTGTGCAGGGGTCAAACTTTCAGTTGCTTGTGATACTAGTGATGCCACCTATAACTTGACAAAAATTATAAGCCAGAATGTGTCTAAAGATGTAAAATTCCATATCTTGAAAAATAATTGAATCTGACATGCCAATTTATACAATATATAGATCATGTGCAAACCTAGTATGTTACATGATATCAGTAACCTTGACTTTTTTCATAGGTCACCAGGCATGTAAAGTGGGAAGAGGTGATTTTGTAATGACAGGGTGCAGCTTGGACATCAATGGCAAAGAGAATTGAGCCTCTAGATCAAAATTGCACTTCAGTTCATTGTGCATGAAACAGTGCTTTGTGACCTTTTTGGGGGTCACCTTGACCCAATGATTGTGTGACCTTGACCTATTTTCAAGGTCATTCAGCACTTAAAAAGGACATTTAATTCAATATCTTGATAAAGAATAAAGGCAAATGATCCCAAATGTACCACAAGTGTGTATCATGTGGAAATTTGATACTGCATGATGTGGATGACCTTGATTAATTTAAGGTCATCAAAGGAATCCTTTTCAGTAAATAATCATTTGGTGATGGTCAACATGTTATATGTCAGCAGAGCATTAGGTCCTTGGGCCTCTTGTTTTTTTGTTTTTTGTTTTTTTCTCTTTTTAAGAACAAAACCAAGCAGGATCAGAAGACATGGAACAAATATTTCCGTAAGGATTGCCAAGTTATTTATGAAAACAAACTTGAAATGGCAGCAATATTACAAAATACACAACAGCTTTCTACAATTGATCAAAATAGATTTTTTTTCTGTTCTGAACATGAAACAAACATCGAGGTTAAAGTAAATGGCAATCACGATGCCTTCATGCTGAGCTACGTCCACCATTACATAACGAATTATTAACCTTTTCAATAATCACACCGATGATAATTAAGATAAAGTTATTGTTGAATAGATATGATGTGATACTTGATGTCTTGTCCAAAAGTGGAAATTTGTTTTCATCTTAAGACTTCCTTCCAGACCACAATGAATTTCTTCAGACAATTACATCTTAATCTTTCCAGCCAATACTTTGGCAACCAGTATTGATCAGATTTTTTTTTTACCAATATCATATACAGTTTGCCTGTTTTTCTGGGCATTATCATTGGCTTGTATAACATTTTTTTTTACAGTTGATTAATTTAGAAAAAATATGTAATTTTCAATTGAATCACAAAATCATTCTGGATTAGAATCAGTATTCAACATTATATCAGATTTGTCGGTGAACTAAACAAAATTTATATCATCTTTATTGTGATTTGTTTTTTTAAATTTATCTTATTATAAAAAACTACTGATCTTTGATGAATTTTCACAGATTTTTTTTTGTCTGAGCATTGAAGAGCAAGTATTCGGAAAAATGAAATAAGTGTTTGACATGTTAAGTTTTTGGTTACATATCTCTGTAAGTTTTTTACTCATAAAATATCTTGACATATCAGAAACAGATCTGCAATCACTATGCTATTTTTTCCACATAATCATATTAAGATATTTTGTAACTGGGGAAAATGCAGTTGTGTAGATTAATATATTTCAGATATAACTAGATCTCGCAAAAGTGTTAAGGCGTGCAACAAAATGCAGATTACTTCTATGTGGTTAAGTTTAACATATTATGGGCCAAAAATTTCCTCAGAGACTATAAAAACGAAGCAGAGTGTCTTCTTGATTGTTTGTAGCATCGAATTGGCCAAAATAAAATGTTTACAAATCCTGCAAAACTGTTGCCATCTGGTGGCAGAAAACTGAACTAGTGTACCCCAAGTGGATCACGTCAAAAGTTCCCCAAGTTTTGGTCTTCCTCAGTTTTGTAAACCTGCTTTCTTGCCATGGTAACTTTCCAGAACATAATCTGGAATGACCAGAATTTCAAGTTTTAATTTCTATTGATTCAGGTGAATTAAAACAATTCTACCATCAAAATGACTTTTAAGCATACAGCAGTCCAATTGCAGTTTGTAAATATACTCCTAATATTTCAGTTGGGTAGAGATGAATTCTCCAGCCCTAGTGTTAATATCTAGTGTTAACATCATGCTCATCCTTCAGGTGATGAAGGAATGCCAGTTGTTCAACTTGCCCTGCCAGTCACAAAGTATATTCAACCGAGTATGATCATTGAAATGATTCCAGATTCAAGTTCAAGTTTAAATTCAAATTCAAATTCTACAGCAGAACTGTCATTGAGGCATCAGCTCGCCAGGACTTGAGGCCCTAGTTCCAGATGAAAAGAATGGTCTCTGATAACATCTTTCCTCGATGCATATAGCATACATTGTGTGCCAATGGAGACTGTAGGCCCAGGTATAAAGTCAGCTCTGATGAGGATAACCCTTTCCCCGTCAGTCAAAAGCTTGCCTCGACAGGAAAGCTGTTGACCTAATGGGGCGTGCGATCATGAGAGGTCACATGTGCTAGTTTCAGTCAAATTGTTTACCTTTGCTGTTGAAATTAGGTGAAAACACTAAAGTAGACAACATTTGAACACCGACTACAGTAAGGGGGAAAGTGTTAATGAATTAGTCATTAGGTGTAATTTTATAAAAAAAATCACCTCCCAAAAATGACATGTGAGGGAGGCACAACTAGATTTCTGTTAATATTGAGTCGAGGTAACAAATACTCTACAACATAGCTTGAATATGTTTGTTATGGCGAAAAAAAATTAAAACAAAACAGATAATCATCTGTGTTTTAAAATGTACAGCCAGGGATAATTTTATAGCTGAAATCCAGAAAAGTTCCCAGATTAGCCACTAACGTTTTGACATCTTTCATTATTAGGTCATTTATCATCGAGCTGTGTGTTGTTTGGCTGAACATGTTGTTTACCCATTCATTATTTGTGTACATATGTTTTTCACAATCAAAGAGGTAAATTAATTAAATTTGTCAACATAAATGAATGTGAGTTTTGAGTAAGGATATTTAACGTGACTGTCATAATGGGAGATATCCCAAATATGATAATTAGAGCATTTTATCTTTTTAATTTCCTGTGGTCAAGCATCAAAAGTTGACGATAGAAATATACATGTGTAAGCTTTTTACATGAATCTTTTTTATTTAAATTATAGGATAAAAGTGTGGGTTTCTCAGAAAACGAAATACTGGACATTCACCTAATTTCACTGTGTTCTTGGTTTTGCTTATTTCAATGATGACACAAAATTTTGAATATTAAAACAGAATGAAAAAATACTCTAACATAATAGAAGCATTTATGTTTAATAAGAATTGTGTCTAAAATAGCGAAATTTAAGCATCAGGTACATGCAAAACCATGAAAATTTATTCTCATGAAGAATGTATGTTTACATCAGCATGTTGCCGATGAACCAGTGGAAAGTCAATTGCTTTGCAGGCAAAAATGTGGCTTCACAAATGCTTTCATGGATTGTGCCCTGAATAGTGAGAATGACCCAAAGCACATTGATTCTTCCGATGTATACGGGACGATCCATTATGCTGCATGAGAGGGGTGTCTGGGTGGCAAGTTTTCTCATTGATTTTGCACAATTGGGACGACATGATGTGTGTTCATAAGGTTAATGCTGTGGATTTTTTTCTTCTTTTTTTATATGAATGGCATCCATGTTTACTAGAATAAACAAGGGAATAAATAAATAAATATTTCACAGAATTATGTTGTTGTCATTGCCTGCGACGAATGCCCCTGTTTGACACAGATAGATCACTTTAACAGTTTCTTGGAATGTTTTTTACAGTTAGTAGAAACTGCAGGAGTTTAGCCCACAGAAAGTAACACCAGACAAGACCAGCAACCTGGATAAACGCAAAACATGTTTGTGACATTTATTTAAGTTGTGATTGATCTGTGAAGCCTTTCACACTCCTTCCATCCATCATGGTATGGCTTGTCTTGCCGACGTATTGTTTTTGGCACACCTTGCTGGTGAGGAGGTAGATCAAGTTGTGTTTGTGTGAACCTCCAACAGGGGTCTTATACGAGTGCCCTATTTGGGTACTGGTGACAGTGCCCCTGGCATTTGGTGAGGAACACGTGTTAGAGTTTGTAACTTGCCTAAGTGACTGTCATCCCACCATTAAATTCTCTGTAGACTACACGCTTATTGCAAACTGTCCTGGAGGCAGCGAAGCGTAATTAACATTGCCAGCCTGTCACTGTGTTCACTGTGTTTGACACCTTGAGTTGGCAGGTAACATGTAGATTAAGGACACATTACAACACCATAGGTCATTTAAGCTGGTCTCCACGCACTTTAGGTGCTTTGCCGGAGCTCCCCCAAAAAATTTCCGTGGGTCCAGTGCCGTACCATGCTGCTGCAAAGACTGTCCCAGGTGCCCTGTGGCGTGTCACAGCACCCCTAGTGTCAGTAATGCGTACTAGCGAGCATGCGCAATCAGTTTCCTACTCTGACATCCATCTATGGTGGACGCGTATTGTTGGAAGCTCCCGCTTTTTTCTTACCGTTTTCGGTACTTTTGTGGTTTCTTGTGCGTCGTGAGAAAGTCGATAGGTTCCCGGAAACTGGTCCTATCTCCGGTTAGTTCGTTCAGGGTACGGGCAGTTGAGGTGCATCCATGAATTTGGATGCAGATTTGGACGTCCGTTGGGACGCCAACCATCACAGGATGGCATTTTGGGATGACCATCCTGCATGCCGTTCCTGCATGCGTAGGAGCGGTGTGTTCTGCACTGACAAGAGTCCATGCGACGTTTGTCAATGATGGACTCCCTATCAGTGGCAGAAAGTCCGTTGGGCTGACGTGAGGTCGGCCAGACGAAGGCTGCAACGGGCAGAGTCACGTCAGCGAGAGGACAGTGTGCCTCTCGAGGGATCAGTGGCTGGCTTCGTGGCACGTGCTGCAGAAGCAGCCATCCAGGCACCTGGCAGCTTGCCACGTCGTGTGCCAGCTGGTCCTCGAATCGAGGCACGTCCTCGATTCGAGGCTTCCATTGGTGGGCATGCCAGTATGAACAAGCTTGTTCATGCTGGTCCTCGAATCCAGGATGGTCCTCAAATCAAGGCCCCCATGGTAAAGGTGCCGTCTATGGACGTTAAGTGGACTGTGGTAGAGAGGTCCCGTTCGCGGGTTCCCCCCACAGCCCCTTCTGCTACAGTGAGCAGGTCTGTAGGCAAGTGTCCCTCCCGTCCTGTCTGCCCTACTGCCGGCCGTTCGTCGGTAGTTCGGTGAAAGGACGGAACCTTGGTAGTCACTAAGGCAGTGAATACCAAGGTGGGGGGGGGGGAAGTCAGTAGTCTCTTCAGGTAGAGATAGGGTGACGTTGTCATCACTACCTGTTGGTACTGCTCCTCCAGGCTTTCCTCCCTGTGCCCCGCCAGGTCAAGCTTCGGCTGTGCAGGCGGAGGTGACCGCCCAAGTGATTATGGGCAAAGTGGAGGCGCTGTTCGCTGCGGTCGGCGAACGGCTGGACAAGTTGGAGCGTAAGGTTTCCTCTGGGGGACCTGAGATTGCTCCTCCTTCCCCCACCCACTCGGTGTTGCCTGGCCCCCCTTGTGAAAGTGGGGCAGAGTCTTCCCCCGAGTTGACTGCACCTAAGCCTAAGGTGGCTTGTGCGGTCAAGGCGATGGCCCCCACTGTGTCCTCCGTGGTGTCCGCGGGCGTTTCTGGGTCTCTTGGGGACCAGGTGACGGACCGGAAATTTGTCCTCAGTGGTGAGGGCTCAGCCATTACGGTCACTTTGGGGGGGGGGGGGGTGAGAGATCGGCTTCTCTGCCGGTTTCTCCCCTACCTCCCTCCCCTGGCCGCGAGCGTTCGCGCTCCCGCCACGGGAGGGAAAAGAAGAAAAGGAAGAGGCGTCATCGGCACCTCTCCTCCTCTCCGTCACCGGATGGGAAGGTACGTGGCCAGAGCTGTCGCTCGGGCGTTTCGCCTGCCGGAGGGAGGCAGGTCTCTCCCTTGGCAATTCCCACTCCGGACGGTGGTACAGTGGTGCGCGGATCGGATGACTGGGTGCCTAGTCCCACCGGGGGAGTCGATCGGTCCGGGTTGGAGGCTCGGTCATCTTCTCCCACCCCAATGGAGATTGATCAGGCGGTCAATGTTTCTTCCGTTGGGGAGGTTTCCTCTGCTGTGACCTATGCCAATGTGACGGCGGGCCGGGGCGCTTTGGCACTTGAGCCTTCCCCTGCAGAGGCTAAAGGAATGGCTTTGGAGACAATTGGGCCGGTGCAAGAGGTTGCGGCAAGTGTCGCTCCCCCGGCCCCTAGGCCTATTCGCCTAGTGCGTGCCGGCAGGCCGGTGTCACCTCCTCCCACTGGGGAGCTTCTGTCGGGCATCTTGCCCGAGGAGACTCTTCGTGCGTGGGAGGAACTGCAGTCTCAGTACGGTTCTGGGACTCCGGCACCAGCCGCAGAGGCTCCCACAGTGTCGGGACCTCTCCCGGACGCCAAGGCAAGGACTGAGGAGGAGCGCCTCGAGGATGTTCTCCTTGCGTAGGGGGACGATCTGGAGGATTGTCCCACGGCTGAAGACATTCTTGACCTCGATTGCTCGGATTTTCCAAGTGAGGATTCCAAGCATGAGGAAGGGAGCGCTCGTTTCTCCCGCCTTGCGGCTGAGCGGAAGGAAGCAGAGTCTCAGCCACTTCTCGCAGCCGCAGAGCGGGCGAAAGCTCTCCAGTGTACGGCTTCAACCGAGGAGGTGGTAGACCAGGCAGACTGGTCTCCCTCTAAGACGGACAGGCCGGGGTCCGTGTTTTGGGCAAACATTGCTTTTATGCGGGATACCCTTCCTGGGGAGGCTGTGCCACACCCCACATCGGTACAGCCAAAGGCAGTGCCGATGTCGGTCGACGGAGTGGAGGCGGCACCCAAGTTAGAGGTGCCTTTCTCCACCTTCGTGGCTGGGAAGTTCGTTGAATTGTCAACAGAACTCTCTGGGTCTAGCGATGCGCCAGAAACGGGATTCTCCGGGGACGGCCTAGCCCCGGGTAGGTTGCTGGCAAAGCCGAAGTCCAGACTGGAGTTGTACAGGACGAGTTGATATGTGTATAACTTCTCCCCTGCGATGGTGGACGCTCCCTTACGGGACTGCGCCGTCAAGGAGTCTGAGTTTGTAACCCTGCCTCTCTCATCCCTCTGGCAGTTTGAGCAGGATGCACGGGTGATGACTATTGTGGGCTCCTTCCTGGACTGTGCGGGGTGTTCTGCCATGCGCCTTTTGGAGGAGGCGCGTGACGACCCCTCGGCGCCAGCCTCCACCAAGCGTTTGGTGAAGACCCTGCTGGGTCTCGAGCAGTCTCGGGGCCATGCTGTGGGTCACATTCTTAGCGGGGCCATTACGCTCGATGCAAATGTTAAGTTGCTGCGACGTAATGCGTTCCTCTCTGCCGCCAACCTACTGGCGGAGGTAAGCAAGGCCGCTTACCGCCTGCCCCTGGATCCTGTTAGTCCCGGGCTGTTCGGTCGGGGGTTTGTCCCACTCCTTGACAGGGCGGATCAGATGGCCAAGGAGAAGCGGCAAAAGTCTCTGGATGAGGCTTTGCTGCGGGGTGCGAGGTCGTCCAAAGGGACGGCCCTTCCCCGTCAGCCTGCCGCAGCTGGGCGTGGCCCTAGGCCACAGCAGAAGCCTCAGAGGCAGAGGCGGAAGCCGACTAAGAAGGGAGGCCAGTCTTCGAGGTTGGTTTTTTCCGGTGCTTAGGGCAACCGGAAACCGGCGACTCGTCCCTAGGGATGCGCGCCGGTCGTCCGACGTCTCTGCGGGCCCACAGGTCTTGGATCCCTCTCCACCTTCTTGACGAGGGTTGGTAGGCAGGCGACTAGTGTCGTTTGCCGACCAATGGGATTGATTAATGGACGATGTTTTTGTCAGGAATGTTGTCCGTAACGGCTACGTACTGGACTTTGCCGAGGGCAGTCCTCCACTTTCAAGAGTCCCCTTCTCATTTCCGCCTCGCGTAGAAGTGGGCCGCGCACTCTTGGACGAGGCCGTGCAAAAGCTGGTAGACAAACAGGCCATGGAACCAGTGCTCGATGTTGCGTCTCCAGGCTTTTACAGCCGTCTCTTTTTGGTACCAAAAAAGGACGGCGGTCAAAGACCGGTGATCGACCTGTCACGTCTCAACGAGTATCTTGTTGTGCAGCACTTCAAGATGGAGACCCCCACCACCATCATGGCGGTGATGCGACAGGGCGATTGGGCAACCTCGATAGACCTGGAAGACGCTTATTTTCACATTTCCGTAGCTCCGTGCTCTCGGAAATTTTTGCGTTTCATGGTCAACGGAAGAGTGTTTCAGTTCCGTGCTCTCCCGTTCGGCCTTGCGCCGGCACCGCTCGTCTTCACTCGGGTCATGAGCAAGGTAGCAGCTTTTGTGCACCGGCAAAGGATCCGGCTGCACATCTATCTGGACGATTGGCTCCTGCGGTCTCAGGACCACGGCCAACTTCTTCAGAACACGCAGTTCGTGTTGAATCTGTGTGCGAAGTTAGGTCACATTGTGAATCTCCCGAAGTCCAGTGTAACACCCGTGAGGGAGTTTGTTTTTCTGGGGATTCAATTTTTGACGGTCCCTTTCATCTGTCTCTCGTCAGAGGACAGATGGAGGCGACTTGTCTCCCTCTTGAAAATCTTCAGGAGGGCGTCGGCCCCATTGGCACGTCAATGGATGCGTCTGGTAGGGACCCTAACGTCCATGGGGAGGCTTTATCGTCGACCTGTCCAGCTCAGTTTCCGGGATCAGTGGGATCGACAGAGCAGGCTCTTGTCCCAACGTATCTCGATTCGGCCTCACGATCGGCTAATTCTGAGTTGGTGGTCTCGTCGGGCAAACGTGATGCCGAGACAGTCCCTGGTGCCGTTCAGCGCCGAGGTAACTCTGTTTACCGACGCCTCTCTTCAGGGCTGGGGAGCCCATTTGGACTCTGTGACAGCCTCAGACGAATGGCCTCTTCTGTGGAGGCAGTTTGCCATCAATTGGCTCGAACTGGAGGCGATTCGTTGTGCCCTTCTCCAGTTCAAGTCACAGGTGGAGAACAAGCACGTCCTGGTGATGTGTGACAACCGTACGTCGGTTGCATACATCAACAAACAGGGAGGTACCAGGTCGAAAAGGCTGTTCTCCCAGGCCAAGTTGATCTTGCTTTGGTGCCATCAGTACGGCGTCAGGGTCCAATGTCGGCACATTTCGGGTTGCCTAAATGTCAAGGCCGACCTGCTTTCGCGCCGATTGCAAGTGATTCAGACCGAGTGGTCTCTGAATCCCAGGGTGGTGGAAGCAATCTGGGCCCTTTGTGGCCGACCGCACATCGATTTCTTCGCCACCAGGGACAATCACAAGATCGACACCTTTGTGTCCCCATTCCTCGACGAATTGGCGTGGGCCACAGACGCCATGTCAATTTCGTGGCAGGGGATGTGGGCGTATGCCTTTCCTCCAACTCCACTCTTGCCGAAAGTGTTGCGCAAGATTCGGGAGGAGCAGTGCGAAGTCCTTCTTGTGGGCCCTTGGTGGCCCAAGAGGGAATGGTCCTTGGACCTCCTGGAGTTAAGCTTGGAGCCCCCGCGGGCTCTTCCTCTTCTTCCTCGTCTGCTCCGTCAACCAGGATCAAACAAGTTCCACCACAACCCGCAGTTTCTCAGGCTTCACGTCTGGAAACTATCGCCTCTGGCATTGCTTCAGCAGGCTTCTCAAAGGGAGTGGCTGAACGGGTTGCCCGCGGGAAACTGCGTAAGTCTTCTTTGAAGATCTATGACTCGCGTTGGAACAGGTTTGCTGGCTGGTGCTCTGCTAAAGGACTATTGCCCTGGGAGACGACGGTCCAGCAGGTCGCAGATTTCTTGTTAAGTCTGTTTGAGGAAGGGTACTTGAAGGTTTGCACCATCGAGGGGTACAAGTCGGCCATTGCTGCTACCCTTAAGACCAGGGGGCAGAGTCTGGGGACAGACCCCTTTGTCTGCGGGCTTGTCAACAGTTTTTATACTGATCGGCCAGTAGAGCGCAATGTGGTGCCTCGCTGGGACCTCTCCGTGGTGCTGGGGGCATTGACCAAGTCCCCGTTCGAGCCTAAGGATATGGGCTCGATCGATCTTAAGATCTTGACCTTCAAGACGGTCTTCCTGTTAGCTCTGGCCACAGGTGCTAGACGCGGGGATATAGACGCTTTAGATAGGTCCCTCATCAGGTGGTCTTCTGATGGGAAGGATGTTTTTCTAAGGCCCCGAGTGGGATTTGTTTCTAAGACACAAGTAGCCCGTGACCCTTCGACTGTTTTGACGGGGTTTTGGGTTAAGTCCCTTTCGGCGACAATGTCCAGGTCCGAACCAGATCGGGCCCTTTGTCCCGTGAGAGCGCTTTGGTTCTATTTAAGTAGGACTGAACCTCATCACGCTGGGCGGAAACCTCTGTTTCTTCCCCTTAAGCAGACTGAGTCTGGGACCTTGTCTCCTAGCACCATCTCGGGGTGGATAAGGAAAACGATTTCCTTGGCCTACCAGGTGGCCAGCAAGGATGAAGAGCTCAGCCGTCTGCATTCTCTCAGGGCTCATGAGACTAGGGCATTCTCTGCCTCCAGTGGCGCCTTAAAAAACGTGTCAGTAGGGGATATTATGGCTGCCTTACGGTGGCGTTCTCATAATACCTTTACGCCCTTCTACCTGCGGGACTTGGTAGAACAGGAGGAGCGGCTGTTGGCGCTGCAGTGCTTCCCGACAGCCGCATCCAACCGGTCTTAGGGGGTGCCTCCCCCACTCTCTCCAGCTCAACGGAGCTGGTGTAGAGGCATCGGGGGTCCAGGATGGTTTTTTCTGGTCCGTGGCTCTCGAGTGCGGAGTTTTTTGGGCTAGATACTTTAGGAGGTACCTCCCTCCTCCAGTCTGATTTTATATCAGCTTAAGTGACTTATGGTGTTGTAATGTGTCCTTAATATGAAGTTTTTCAACGTAAAACTATTATTAAGAAACATTACTCACCATAGGTCACTAATATTCCCACCCAACCATCCCCGCTTTCGGTCCCTCCTTCACAGTGTAGGAAACTGATTGCACATGCTCGCTAGTACGCATTACTGACACTAGGGGTGCTGTGACACGCCACAGGGCACCTGGGACAGTCTTTGCAGCAGCATGGTACGGCACTGGACCCACGGAAATTTTTTTTGGGAGCTCTGGCAAAGCACCTAAAGTGCGTGGAGACCAGCTTAAGTGACCTATGGTGAGTAATGTTTCTTAATAATAGTTTTACGTTGAAAAATGTTTGTGTCATAAGAACAGCCTATTTCTTTATGTCTTAACATTTATTTGACCTTTGACTTTATTCTGAGAATTGTTTGTTAATAACTATTTCCTGTGAGATATTTTGTTGGTATATGTACCACATATTGTACTAACCTGTGTAAGGTAGCCATACAAGGTTTCACCTTCCGGTCACCTTTTCCCTAACTATTTTGTGATACTCTATTGTGTATTATATTTGGAATAAAGACTCATTCACTTCACGTCACTTCACAAAAACTTTATTTTGGCCAGAATGAAAAGATGTAATTTTGTGCTCCAAAATAACTTAAAGTTCTATTTTACAATACAATTTTTCTCTCCTGTAAATGGTCAAAACCACAGTCATGAATTTGAACAAGAACTTGCGCGTTCATAAATAATATATCTATATCTATATCTATATCTTATCTATATCTATATCTATATCTTTATATATATATATGTATATATATATATGTATATATATATATGTATATATATATATATGTATATATATATATATATATATATATATATATATATATATATTATATATATGAATGAATACATTGGCTTGGAATATGATGGCCCATATCGGATTATTATATATATGGGCCTTGAATATGCTTCTGCTTTACTGAACTAAGTGGTATCTCTAACCCATTTATATTGTAATTTACTAATAATGATTAAACAGCACACAACATAAACAATATAATCAGAACATAAATGTTACTAAAGTATTTTACTCCACTACAGTAACAGCAATCGCTGGTAACAGTAACTCCTGCAACACACAAAGTTGCAGATACTGCGCCAAGATGGACGCCAGGGGCATTCTCGCCAGTACCCAAACCGTGTCTTCATACAAGAACCCTGATGGAGGTTCTTGCAAACACAACAATATGATTTCCCTTATTGCATGCAAGGTGTGCCAAAAACAAGACGTCGGCCAGACGGGCTGCACTCTGATGGATAGGATGCAGGAGCACTTCTATTACATAATGAGAGAAGACCCAACCCAACCATTAGGTAGACACCTTTTGCTCCCCTACCATGAATCTCCTGATTTGACTATTCTAATCTTGGAACATATATGCACACCTCCGGCCTTAGAGAAGACTCTATGGGCTGAGAATCCTTTTGGATACACCAGTTGCATATAACAGAACCGTTTGGTTTCAGTGTCCTGGGTAGATGAATTTTTTGTTCAGTATAATGCTGAAATTTTATTTCCAAGTTCATCTACTCTCTGACTACGTCTGTACTCATAAAAAGCACATTTCATGAGTCAACGACTCCCAGACTATTCTGATTTGAGAGTTTAAGCTATCAGTGGATACATGTACATTTCCTTATTAAAACACCTGGTATGTTTTCCAGTTCCAGTTTTTTTAAAAACCTGACATATTGGTGCTCAGGTGTATTCATCCTACCCCATCCAACCCCCGTATTTGCTTATATACCAGAGTAAACATTCACTTTGGCAACATTAATGTAAGCGTCCTGCTCTGGCGTCCATTTTTTGTAGATGTGTACGCAACCCCGCCCCACCCTGCCCCACCCCAGGGCCTTCTTTCAGAGTAATTCCCACTTCATGGGCTGGAGATAGTTAAGCATGCGGGTATACATAGAGACCTCACCAGGCATAAGAAGTGATGGCCGCACCATTTCATTGGGTCAAATGGCAAATGATTGGAAAACATGTCCACCTCGGAGATGACTCATGCCCAAGAGAAGGTCAAACTAAGTTAGTACATGTAAGAGTTTGGATCATATATTAAGGACACAGTACAACACCATGGGTCACTTAAGCAGGTCTCCACGCACTTTGGTTGTTTTGCCATAGCTCCCATGAAATTTTTGTGGGTTCAGTGCTCTCTCCATGCTGCTCATGCACCACCATCTAGGTCCTGCGGCATGGCACAGCACTCCTTGTGGCCATAATGTGTAATAGCAAGCATGCGCAATTTAGTTTCCTGTTCTGGCGTCCATTTGTTGTAGACAAGTATTCTTGAAAGTTTCCGATGTTTTCTTACCTTCTGGTGCTCTTCTTGTTTCCTTTTTTTCCATCAGGTGCTAGCTGAAAGGTTTCCTGGGAAACTGGTCTTATCACCAGCATAGTCCAGGGTCCTGTGTCATGGATGTGGATGTGGAGTTGGACATCCATTCAAAAGTCAACAGGATAGCCTGTTGGGATGACCATCCTGTATATCACTCCTGCATATGTAAGAGTGGCATTTTCTAGACTGAGGAGAGTCTGTGCAACATTTGTGGATGATGTACACTCTCTCAGTGGCTGTCAGTCAGATGTGATTTCTGCTAGATGGAAGCTCCAACATGACGAAGCAAACAGTAAGTGTGAGGTCATTGTACCTGGGGGGGGGGGGGAGTCTCAGTGTGAGGCATGTGCCCACGAGGTAGGACCCCAAGCCTCCCAGCCAGGTGTAAATTGGTCCTTGAATCAAGGCTCATCCTTGAATTGAGGCCCCAATGGGGAAGGTCACCAGTCAGGCCAGGCCTCATGGCCAGGCTCAGACTGGTCTTCAGATTGAGGCTCATCCTCGAATTGAGGCCCCTGGTCCTCTTATCAAGGCTTGCCCTTGAATAGAGGCCCCATTGGGTGTGGCAAGCCTTTCCATGGAATGTTCGTCGACTGTGGTAGGGCATTCCCATTCCAGGGTCTCCTCCACATCCACAGGAGCTACAGTAAGTGGATCTGTGGTGAGTGGCTCCTTACACCCTGTTCGTCCTGTGGCTGGCTGTGTGTCGGTAGTTCAACTTCAGGATGGAACCTTGGTGATCAATAGAGCAGGGACCACCAAGGAGGGAGGAAGCCGGTGGTTGCAGTAGATAGAGCTCGGGTGATGTCTTCAGTGTCATCACTGCCTGCGGCTCCTCCAGGGTTTCCTTCCCATGCCCCACCAGGGCAAGCTATGGTGGTCCAGGTGGAAGCGGCTGGCCTAGTGTTGATGGGCAAGGTGGAGGCACTGTTTGCCACCGTGGGGGAAAGATTGGATAGGCTGGAGCACAAGGTTTCCTCCAGAGATCTTGTGGGTGTTTCTTTTTCCCCTGCCCCCTATGAGATGCATGGCCCTTTTTGTGAGAGCAAGGCTGAGTCGTCTTCAGAAGTGGCCACACTGAAGCCTAAGGGGGCTGGTGCAGTTAGGGTGGTGGCTCCCACCAAGCTTCCGTGGTGAGTGGCTGGTCCCACGTCCCTTGAGGGCCAGGTATCCAACCACTTGGTGGTCCTTGGCAGTGAGCCATCATGGTCACATTTGGGTGGGGAGACGAGTTGGCCACACAGCTGATGTCTTCCCTGCCTCCCTCCCCCGTTGTGACTGTTTGCACTCCCACCAAAAGGGGGAGAAGAAAAAGAGGAAGTGGAGGCACTGCCAATGTCCTTCACCTTCTTTCCTGGAAGGAAAGGTGCTGCATCAAAACTGCAGTTCAGCTGCTATGCCTGCTGAGGTTAGACGAGTCTACCTTAGCCATCCCACTTCCTGAGGGTGCACAGCTCCTCGGCACTGCTAGCCCCACAAAAGGAACAGTTCCTATGGAGAAATGTTTTACAAATTCATCATGACGATAACAACGATACAGACTCCAATGTAACGGACATGATAAAACATTCGCCTTATATTGAAAATTTTAATCAAATATCTTGGGAAAAGAAGCATTTTAGTGTTCTGAGCACAAATATTGATTCCATTCAAGCCAAATTTAATGAACTTGTACTGCTGGTAGAGGAATTCAAAAATCAAGGCATCGTATTTAGCGCAATTTGTCTCCAGGAATGCCAGATTACCTCACACAATGATTTGTCACTTTGCCAATTAGACGGTTATCAGTGTATCAGTCAAGGGAAAAAATGTAGCAATAAAGGTGGATTAATTATATATTTAAATGAGGAATATAAGTATAATACAAGAAATGATATCTATAAACTCTCTGAAATATGGGAAGGTCAGTTTATTGAAATATCACACAGAGAATTAAAGAAAAGTAATGTACTTGGGAATATATACAGACTTCCCAGAAATCTTAGTGAAAACTTGAATTTTTTTTTGGAGGAATTTAGACAGGTGCTTGGAATTTTTGATGATGTTAATAAAGAAATAATGTTATTAGGTGATTTTAATATAAATTTACTTAAGATAAATGAATAGCCAATATTTAATGAGTTTTTTGAAGAAATGATTACGCATAGTTTCTTTCCTAAAATAGCTTTACCTACTAGGTTTTCAGAGAAAAATGGTACTCTCATTGACAATATATTTTGCAAAATAAGAGAAGCATCAATTAATACAACATCGGGTATCTTCATACGCAAATTATCTGATCATCAGCCATACTTTACTTGTTTGGAAACAGATCTGCATAAAGATAAAAATCCTAAATTTGTGAAATGTTATCCAAAAACTATTGAATCAGTTGAAAATATAAAATTGCATTTGCAAAATGCCAAGATTATGGAAAAACTAAATCTTGATATAAACAGTAATCCAAATAATAACTATAACTTATTGAGTGAAGAAATTAAAGATGCACTTGAAAAATACATGCCATTGAAGCTTGTAAAATTTGATAAGTATAAACACAAAAACAATGCATGGATCACACAAGGTATACTGAATTCAATAAAATTTAGAGACAACCTCTATAAGTGTTTGAGAAAAACAAATCTTAATAGTGTTGAATATAATAATTTAAAAGTAAATCTATCTACCTATAATAAGATCCTTAAGAAAAATATAAGACTGGCAAAGAAAAGCTATTATGACCTTATTTTTAACAAACATAAAAATGATATGAAAAAAACATGGTCAACTATCAATAATATACTTAATAAAAATAAATCAAAGAAATCTTGCCCTGAAATATTCAATTTAAATGGAACACCTATTAATAATAAAAATATAATTGCAAATAAATTTAATGAATTTTTTATAAATGTTGGACCTGGTTTGGCCAAAAATATCAACAAACCTGAGGACATTAGTTTTGAAAAATACTTGAACAATATTGAAAATGATAATTTTGAATTCCAGGAAGTTACAAGTGAATATGTAAACAAAGTAATAAATAGTTTGAAAGTCAAAACTAGTTTTGGATATGATCAAATGTCTATGAAACTTTTTAAACAAATTAGCTCTGTCTTGATTCAACCTATCACTAAAATTATAAATCAAAGTTTAAAAAACGGTATTTTTCCAGACAAACTTAAAATAGCTAGAGTAATTCCCTTATATAAAAAAAGATGATGATGGATTATTTACAAACTATCGTCCTATTTCTTTACTTCCTTTTATATCAAAAATCTTTGAAAAAATAATATTCAATCAAATTGTTGAATACTTTGATCAATTTGATTTATTTCATGAAGGGCAATATGGGTTTAGAAAAGGACATTCAACGGAATTTGCCGCTATAGAACTTGTAAATGACTTGATAAGCAAACTTGATAATGATGAAGTACCTCTATGCATTTTTTTTTTTTTTTTGATCTTTCGAAGGCGTTTGATACGCTAAATCATAAAATCTTGTTACAAAAATTAAATCATTATGGAATCCGAGGTCCAGCTTTACAATGGTTTGAGAGTTATTTGAATAATAGGAAACAGTATGTGGATCTTGATGGTGTTAACTCAGAACTGTTAGAAATCAAAACTGGAGTACCTCAGGGCTCTATTTTGGGGCCGCTACTGTTTATTATTTATATAAATGATATATCAAATGCCAGTGATTTATTTAATTTTATACTGTATGCAGATGATACTACCTTATCAACTACACTAAATGTCAACTCATCTATAGATGGTGTGACAGAAACTATTAACAGAGAACTTACAAAAATTTGTGTTTGGCTTCAAGTTAATGAATTATCATTAAATGTTGGCAAATCAAAATGTATGATCTTTCATCATTCAAATAAAAAAGTTAATAAACCACACTTAAAAATGAATAATATCCCAATGATCCAAGTCTCATTTTTTAACTTTCTAGGGCTTACAATTGATGATAAATTGTCATGGAAGGAGCATGTTACCAAAATTTCAAGTAAAATATCAAAAGTTATCGCAATTCTAAATAAACTTAAACATCAACTTCCGCTGAAAGCTAAAATAACTATGTATAACTCATTAATACTTCCACATATAAATTTTGGAATACTTCTATGGGGATTTAAACTTTCAAAAATTGAAAAACTTCAGAAAAAAGCAGTACGCTGTATAAATTGTGGTAAATAAAATGCCCATTCAGAACCAATTTTGAAAGCTCTCAAACTTTTAAAAATTCAAGACATTTTTACATTAGCTAAATTAAAATTCTATTATAAATTTATCCATAATGATCTACCCTTAAGATTACTCTCTTTTCAATTCATTCCAGTAAATGAAATAAACAACTATAACAACAGACATTATGATAACCTTTTTATTAATAGAGTCAATAAAATATTTGCAAAACAGAGTTTAAACTACGATATTCCAGTCACAGTGAATCAAACAGATAAGAATGTTATAAGGAAAATACATACTCATAGTTTACAAGGGTTTTCCTTGTATATTAAAAATACTTTTTTGAATAATTATGAACTGAGTTGAAATATATATAACTGCTATGTTTGTCAAAATAATTAACAATTATATTTTCCCAACCATGTTGTGTGTGTAAACTGTATTATATCTTGAAGTTTATTTCGACATTTATTGTTAAAGTAACTGCCATCTATATTGTTTCAAATGTTTAAGACTTAAAGGTGGCTCCTATGAGAGCGACATGCATTTGTCTTAATAGGAGTCCCCCTAGCCACTTCAATTTTTTTTATCATTATGTACATATATCTCAATATTGAAATCGTCATTGTATTGGTTGGCTAAAATAAATGAGTTTTGAGTTTGAGTTTGAGTTTGAGACAGCATCTCCATGGTTTGTTCCTTCCCAAATGGAGGTTGACCCAGTGGTCAGTTGAGCAGGTCACCCGTCCAGTGACCTGTGCTGATGTGGTGTTGGGGCGGGGTGTTTCTGCGCTTGAGCCTACCCTCTCTCAGCCTAGACAGTTAAGTTTGGCAGCCTGCCAGTACAGGAGGCAGCGACAGTTGTTGCTCCCCCAGCTCCAGTGGGGCCTAGGCCAATTCACCTTGTGCATGTCAGCCAGTGTTGCCTCCCCTGAAGGTGAGCAGTCCAGCATTTTGCCTCCAGAGACTCTCCATGTGTGGGAGGAGCTATAGTTGCAGTATTGTTCAGTGCTGGACTCTTGCGACACCAGGACCAGAGGTCACCACAGTGTGGGAGCCTCAGATAGGCATGCAGGTGAAGAGTGAGGAGGTGTGCCTGGAGAATTTGCTACTTGGCTCTGGTGAAGATTTGGAGGATAAGCCCACTGCTGAGGACATTTGCCACCTTGACTTTTCAGATTTCCCAAGTAATGATTCAGAATCAGAACAGGAGAGTGATCGAACTTCTCCCCTCTGGTGGCAGAGTGGAAGGAAGCAAAGTCTCTGACATTTTTCAACACTGCTGAGTGGGCGTAGGCTCGTCAGTTGTCGACTTCAGCAGAGGAGGTTGCAGACCCGGGTGACCAGTCTCCTTCTAAGGCAGGGAAGCTGGGTTTGCTGTTCTGGGCAAATACCACTTTTATGTGGGAAACCCTCCAGGGACAGGCAGTACCTCAGTGGTGGCACAGCCCCAGACTGTGTCCATGTCTGTTGGTGGTGTTGAGACAGTTCCCAAGTTGGAGGTGTTGTTCTCCACATTTGTGGCCAGAAAATTTTCAGAACTTTCTGCGAGCTTGCAGGGTCCGGTGATACACTGGACGGCAAGTCCTCTGGGGATAGCCTAGCCCCCCTACAGTTGACACTCCTGTACAGGACCATGGTGTCAAGAAATTGGAATTTGTCTGCCTGCCCCTGTCAACTTTTTGGCATTTTAAACAGCACATGCAGGTGTCAATTATAGGCTCCTTCCTCTACCGTTCGAGGTGTTCTTATGACCCCTCAGCACCAGCCTCCACCAAATGATTGGTCAGACCCTGCTGGGCTGCAAGCAGTCTAAAAAGCTGAGCTGTGGGCTACAAGCTCAGAGGAGCAATCATGCTTGACGTCAATGTCAAGTTGGTGCATCCTAATGCACTCCTCTCAGTGGCCTTCCTGCTGATGGCAGTAAGCAGAGTTGCTTACCAGCTGCCCTTGGACTCAGTTGGTCCGGGGTTTTTCAGTCAGGGGTTAGTCCACCTCATTCAGAGGGTGGATAACATGGCCAAGGAGAAGCAGCAGAAGTCTCTAGTTGAGGGTTTTGCTGCAGAGTGCCTAGCTCACAAAGGGGTTGTTTAACATCTGTAAGCAAGCCACGGCTGTGCATGGCCCAAAGCAGCAGAATCCGAAACTGCAGACTGCAGGGGCAGAAGAAGCTAACAGAGAGGTTGGCCAGCCCTCTAAGTCGGGCTTTTCTGGTGCCTAAGGTGGCCAAAAGCCAATGCCTGTCCCCTAGCATCACACGCCAGACATCCAACTTCTCTGTACGCCCACCAGTCAACAATCCGTGTCAACCTTTTTTGCCAGGATTGGTCAGCGGCTAACTAGTATTGTTTGCCAAGCACTGAGAGTATATAAAGGATGATGTTTTCGTCAGAAATATTGTCGCGCATAGTTACCTGTTGGAGTTTGGCATAGGCAATTCTCTTCCCCTCTCATGAGTTCCCTTTTCTTTCCCACTTTGTGTGGAGATGGACCAGAAATTCTTGTGTGAGGTCATTCAAAAGCTTGTGGATAAACAGGCCATCAAACCAGTGTTGAATGATGGGTTCCCGGGCTTTTACAGTCATGTCTTTTTGGTAACAAAAAGAGCCAAAAAACAAAGACTAGTAATTGATTTGTCGGGTTGCAACTCTTACCTTGTAGTGCAGCACTTCCATCATGGTGGCAAGGCAAGGGCAACTGGGCAATTTGGCAACCTCGATAAACCTGAAAGACACACAAATCCACATTTCAGTGGCCAAGCTGTTTCAGAAATTTCTGCACTTTTTGGTTGATGGTAGAGTTTATTAGTTCCGTGCTCTCCCTTTCTGCATAGCACCAGCACCAAGGGTCTTTACCCAGGTCATGAGCAAGGTGGCAGCATTTGTGTAACAGCAAGGGATCTGGTTGCACATTTATCTGGGCGATTGGCTCCTGCAGTCCCGGGATATGGGTCTTCTCCTCAAGGTCATGCAGATCATATTTAATCTGTTCTTGAGGTTAAGCCTGGTTGCATGTGAAACTCCCAAAGTCCAGCTTGACTCCCACGATGTAGTTTGTGTTTCTGTGGATTAAATATTTGACAGTCCCTTTCATCTGTTAGCCTTCAGAGAACAGGTGAGAGAGACTCTTAGCCCTCTCAAAGCAGTTCAGGAGGGCATCTCCTCTGACTGCACATCACGAATGCACCTGATCGGAACATGGACTCCCAGGTCCATCTTCGGAGGCTTCATTGTTGGCCTAACCAGCTCAGCTTCTGGGATCTCTGGGATCAAAGGCGCCTTGTCTTGTCTCAATATCTTGCAGTCCAGCTGTATGATTGGCTGATTTTCAGTTGGTGGTCTCACTGGGCAAAGGTGATGCTGGGGCAGTCCCTGGTACCTCTCAGTTTAACATGGGAATTTCTTGTAATGGTTATAAGTGCAATAATTTTGGCCACATCTATGTCTAACTTGGTAGGGATGTACCTCGGATTATTGTCTACCTATTTTGTCCTATTCCAAGTTCACAGAGCAACAAGTGTGTTGACTCTCTAGGTCATATGAGCATGGAATGTTCACACAGCCCTCTTGTTTTTATTCAGTCTTGTGGAGGACTTAACTCTTTCAATACCACATTGTGGACAGTGTCAACAGCTTGTTTCAGCAGACATTCGACACAATGCACCCAATGCGTGCCCCTAAAGCTGTTGACCTAGACTGTTATCTCTGGAACTATAGGCAAGTTGGCGCTCGAACAGAAGGTCTTTTCATCAGGAATATGAATCTAATTTCCTCATGATAATTCAAGGATATGGAACTTCAGTAGTTTAACCGAAGTCACAGTTGACACTGGAAGAGATTAGAGGGTTGCACAAACTTGAACTTGTAACAGATGTAAGTGGTTCACTACAGAACTGCCCATACTCTCTGCACGTGCAACCTTTATCTACTAAGAGAGGCCATATTACAAGCATATGACCTCGTTGTTGCGACGCTTTGTCCTCATTGTCTTATCTCTGTCGATGTGTGCTTTCCCCTTCTTTCTCCTACAACAAACTTCATAGTTTGGTATTGGGTTTTCAGGAGACAACTGCATTTACACACCTTCTGCATTCCTGTCTGCCGCATCGTGAAGCTATCCTTCCATAAACAGAGCTGACTCCGTCAACGACATGCAAAGAAGATATTAAGCATCAAGGTATGTGTGACGATGTTGTCAAGTTAATTCACTCTCACTGATTATAAGAATACTTAATATAATTACTTACTCACTTAAAGGGTAATATGCACACAAGGTGTGAGACACTAGTTGCGTCATAACTCCGTAAGCATAATATAAATAGTTTTAAACATATACTCAGTTGCTGGCTTTTACATTTATGTGAAGTCACTGCCCGGTTTGGGGATTTGGATTCCTTTTTCAAGCTTCTCCGAAGTAATATCATTATGCCTTATTATAAATGCAGATAATAACAGCACCTCTCCATGCCCACATGACCAAATCGATATAATACCTATGTGACAAAGGACATGTCAGCATAGCCACTCTCTGGCATAATTCAGCCCAGGTATACTATATTATCTTACCCAAGATGCGGATTTTGGACCAAGGATTCAAATTTCTTGGAATGCATCACCAGCTGTTTGTGTATCTTTATGAACAGGACATTTTGACATTCAGTAAAGTAGCATTTACCAAAATGGCAAACGTATCCTTTTTGGCAATCAGAACTCATATTTTGACATAAATAATACCAAAAAAATTGAGCACCATAAAATAACTGAGAATGAGTAACAGATTCTCTGTCACAAGGGATTGTTTTTTGGTGCGGGGAATTACAAGTCGCTGCAGGTTATTTTACTCGAGTGACAAGGATTCCGACTGGTAGAAAAGCAGTAAAATCGCACTCCAGCCATGTTGGATCTGCTAAATATATTTATATTATTGCAGCAGTTACTATGCTTAACGCCTCTGCAGAAAAAGTGCCACTCTTTCGAAACAGGAGACTTATTCCATGTAAATATAATTATATAATTGGCTGGAATGAAACCTACTGTGGCTGACCATTTCACCCCAGAAACGGGTAGCTTGACGCCAAACACAGAGTTAAAATGGTATGTATATTGCTTCCCAATTTGCCGAAGCAATGTGACAACTTTAATGCAAATGTCGCATATACAATACTTTTACGCTCAGTCATCTGAGCTGATGGTATGGATGGTAATAAGTCGTCTATGGTAATATGTTGTCCATGCGTCTGTCTGTCATATTTGCAATGTGGTTTTCTCATACTGGTAGGCATAACGTTATGTCAACACACTATTGTTCAGGCATGTTTGTGTGTTTGTTAAAAAAACCATAGCCCAGGTCCACTTTAAACTAGTGAGAATGCTGCTATATATTTACAGGGCACCTGTGGATTTTACTTGTGTATATAAATATACATTTATGTGTGTGTGTATATGTATGTATGTATGTATGTATGTATGTGTGTATATATACATACATACACACATATATATATATAATTATATATATATATATATATATATATATATATATATATATATATATATATATATATATATATATATATATATATATATATATATAAACACAGGGTACACCCATGCTCAGAATTTATTACAGGATCTCACCTGTATATGCATATAAGAGCACGAGTATTAGTTGTTTGTGCCGGTGAGAATAATGATCTGGACAATTTTTAATTTAATCATTTGTGTTTCTTGTGGAACAGATTTTACCCATGATGAAGAACATGATTCATTACACATAAAACATAGAAGACAGTAAAAGATGTTATAAAAAGGTATGGAGGCTTTACTTTTATTTCGTTGGTAGTCAGGAGTAAAGTAGCAATGGTATTGTAATGATTAAGCAGCATAAATGAAACTTGAAAGCTTAAAATTATCGTTAAGGCATGAAACGTTTCCTTCGAGAATAAGCTCTGGGCTGCAAAATCCATAAACAGTGGAACCTCCAGTTTTACGTAATATCCAATACGAAGAAAGTTCCCTTTTTTGTGATTGCCACTCGAGAGTAATAATTACAACTTTCTTTTCAGAAAAACAAGATAATTTCATCTTATCCATTTGTGGCTGGTATCCATGAGGCAGAACATTTTGTACCATAAAATTGTACCCTAAGAACATGACCTGATAAATGGTTGCATAACGGTTTCATGGTGGTCGATATAATGTGTAAATGGCTTGTACCACACCGCTATGTTGTATCAACAAGGAAGAAATTCAATTTCTAACAATATCCTTATACAAATATATATACAATTATGAATATATGTATATATATATATATATATATATATATATATATATATATATATATATATATATATATATATATATATATATATATATATATATATATATATATATATATACATTTACATACATATATCACAATAAATACTGATTATATGTTCCCAGCATCGGATTGAAAAGACCACTCAATGAAACTCTGTTTGGTACACAAGCATCAATATGTAAAAAAATAGTTTAATATTACTTTATTAAATGAAAAGAAAATGGCATTCAGCGATTTACTGTACTGGAAGTACATTCATTTTCACATTTTACATCAGCCATTATCAAAATTTTCTTGTTTTCCATTAGCTTTGCAAGGCCATGTTACTAACGATACTAGTATGCCTCCCCCTTGTCAAACCCTTTAAATAGACTTATCAGTAAATCAATACAAGTCAGTGCTAAGGGAGGCATCACACAATAAAAACACTGACAGATATAGTGACTCCACTACACAAGCTCGAGTAAATGTGACGGGATACGATGCCATAGATAATGCAAGGTTAGTATGTCAGGTACGTCTTCTTTGGCTGAATATATGGCGGTTAAAACCAGTTTTTTAACTCGCCCTGTAATTGCAACGTATCTGACTACTCCTATTATGTCTTAAGTTTAGATATGGTAAAGATAGGTATCGACAATAGTTTCACTTTTTTTCTGTGGTGCACGTGTCACAACTAAATACTCAAATTAGAACAGTCAAGGGGGCAAAGGCCATCTAAGTATGCAATTTGTAACTTTGGTTGATGTACAAATAAAATTGGCAAATATTGTAAAGGATACATTGTTGATACCGTTATCACAGGTACACTAGAAATGCGTTTAAGGTCTTGTCTTAACAGGTCTGATTACAACCTGCAGCAACCCGTGAGCAAGTGTGCACGGAAAACAGAAGGACATATTTTACTACCGAAAATTGTATAGTAACACCTTTAGTTCCCTGATTTACTTCCTTCTTGAATTCCAGAGCGAACTTTGGTAGGTAAATTGTTCCACCATAGTTCAGCAGATACAAGAAACGAATGCAGTTAAATCAGCAGTCATCGAACAATGAACTGAAACGAAACCGATTTAATACTGTACATGTTTTTCTCAGTAACAGGATCAGGAATTAGTTGGGTTTTTTCAGATAATGGAGGGTATTATCACTCTTTGTTTTGAAAAAAAGTTTCCCTTTTTTCAGTATGGGTTCCAAATTTTTCGAGACAAGTTTCTTCACAAGTTATATTATAGTTAGTTCCAGCAGTGGCATCAGAAATAATTTTGGCTGCAGTTAATCGAACATTTCAGCTCATGGGCTCCTGTTATATTCAGTTTTCTAGACTACCGCTCCATAATCATCAAAAGATATTATAAAAGAGCGATGAACTATTTTCAGAGATTTTCTGCTGGCCGAAATTGCAAACATTTCAATAATATATTTAACACTGCCATTCCTTGAATGATCAGTCGCTGAATGTGTTTGAAAACTGCTTTCCCTATAATGTTGTGAAAACAGTACTTAATATTGATATTGGTTTAAAGTGATCGTAGTCGCTCGTTGACACTTAAAATTGGACCCATATCGGACCCATTTTTATTTTCAAACAAAATCCAAATTTAGTCAAAGATATGTTGAATAAATTTGCAAGAGACTCTGAAATTACTTGAGCAGTTTCCTGGAGCAGACGCTTCGTGCTACCATCTGGACCACTAGCTTTAGAAATGTCAGTGCTTTTTGTGAACCATGTAATACCTTGTTATAGACAATAGACAGACTTTTGAAAGTGTTCGAATTGTTATCTGCCAGCACCAGGAACTAAATTTTCATATTGTTAGCTTACGTAGATGTGTAACATTCTCCATACCTTGGCATTTTATCTTATTGTTATAGCTTGGCCGGTCGTGTCAGTGACTAAGAGGTATCATAAAAACTGTTTTAAAGACAATTTTTTAGTCAAAGGTATTTTTAGAGGGCAGGTTCAGCAGGGCCATACTGCATAAAAGAGTTCCCCAAAGTAGCAATTTTAGTAACTACATTTTTCAAATCTGAAGAGGTTGTAGTTTCAAGCTCTTGTTGTGCAAATGAAATATCAAGATACCGGTAGATTCTGTCGAATTTACCAAATCTAGATTAATGTAAAGAGTTTGCGTGTGTCATGTAAAATCATGTATTTTAAAATTTATTTGTAAACTTAGGATGTGACCTATGTTAATTGCTTGACCAATAATACGACAATATGATGAAGAATGTGAGATAAGATTGAATTAATAATATAACAAAGGAATCATTTTTTATAAAACTGTTTTTTTATTTCTACTCACAATTAGGCAAATATGATGAACCTCACCAGATATGGGTAAATTATTTAAATCTTGTCTGGCGCCACCTAGCAGTCATATTAAAATCATACGGTGGTTCCTCTCACTCGTCCTTAAGAGAAAAAAGGGTATGCAAGAAAGCAATGAAACTATGCTCTGTACAACTTTTCCCTTTTCAAGGTATTTGTTTTTTTAAAATTGACAAAGACTTTGTAAATATTGTCGCATGGTGATCTATTTTACACAGTCTTTTCCTATTATTCTGTGTCCTGGCACACGATCAGTTTTTCTTTCTCCAGTTCTAGATTTTAAGGTTTCCCTCGGATAGCAGTTCTTCTCCACAGTGATGTAATTCCAAGATGACATTTTCACTCATGAATGACAGAAACTTCACAGCAGTTACTCTCAATGGGTACAGCTAATCTGTTGACCCAATAAAGTGTTTTCATAGTGATTAAATCATATTGGATGGAGAAGATGGGCATTCAGTGAGGTTTTAAGCCTTGAATATTGTAGGCTGCGCCTTATTCCCAATGCCGGGGGAGGGCACACATGGATTCCTGTGCAGTGGGACAGGTATTAGATTTTCTGTAGTATTGAGTACAGAAAAAATAGAAAAAACGATTTGAACGGCAGTATAAGGAAATAAAATGCCCAGTAAGTTAGAAGGAAATCCCTTTTTGGCGATTCTTATGATTTGATTGGAGAAAAGAGGATGATCTCTGTATTAAAAAGCAGGCATTTGTGAAGAGAAGTGTCTCTAGATTTACATTTTGACCCCCCATGTCTGTACATATTTACAAGAGTTCCTGCATAATGAAATCTTACTTCTTGACGTAATGTGTATTTGTTCAAACAAAGAGACGTGTGTTTGCCTATTATGGTTGTTTTCTCAATTCGCATTGAATAAATGGGATATATTGTCAAGAGCCAAAGCCGGAGCTTTTCAAATTCAAGGATTAGCTGGGAATAAACTTTGCCTACCTTAGTAGTTTAGGTCCAAACGTGTGTGATTTTCATTAAATTCACCTGGCAAATGATATATTCAGGCCCTGCACAACCCAGGTTTGATAGAGTTTTCATAATAAGAGTCCCAGGATTTAGAGAACCCTTGCTCATTGACATCCCAGTACGCTGCCTGTTACTTTTTAGCGCCATCTGTGCCTTGCGCCCGCAATGTGTCTGTCTTTGCAGGCAATCTGATACGTCTACAAGGCAGTTTATCAGAACCGCTTATTTCTTTTGTAAGCACTTGAAAAAAAAGGATATTGTACATTCTTCTCCACATATAGATACACACTAAAATGTGACACGAGACTTACAGAATACACGTCGAGGAAAAAATAATAAAATGAAGAAATACGCACACAAAATAGATATGGGTATACAATGCAGCATCTGTAAAACAGTGAGTATCGGTGAGCTGTTTGGGCACTACAATGAATGGAACAACATAAAGCCATTGCTAAGAAAATTATTATACAATGCAATAGTAGTAGTCTTTATTGACCGTGGGTCCAAGCTGAATACGCAATCATCAAATCACAAATAGTCAGAAAAAACATGCATAATACATTGAAACAAATCATCACAGTAATACTTATATATCTAGAAAATAGAAGATACTTATGTATTAATGTCAGTTCTTACAATATAATAGTCCTTTACATTGAAAAAGTTAAAAGTAATTTATCACTTAGTAAGACGCCAAAATGTCATGGATGAGCAGAAAATCTTTTTCCTTTTTTGCATCATCGAGTACTTTGGGGTAAATAACTGCCCCACCAAACCGGTCTCTAATATTTTGTACAAGAGGGCAGAATTGTATCACATGCTCCTCATCCTGGACCTGCCCACACTGA
Source organism: Hermodice carunculata (assembly GCA_964020975.1). Taxonomy (NCBI): domain Eukaryota; kingdom Metazoa; phylum Annelida; class Polychaeta; order Eunicida; family Amphinomidae; genus Hermodice; species Hermodice carunculata. Next base: position 73,083,654 of record OZ026628.1, on the reverse strand, counting down.
CACAAACGCTCTTCCCCAGGGAGGCGCGCCCAACAACCTGTCTCTATTCGTAGGTGATACGACGAAAGGCGCATCCTAGTCCACAATACAATACAATACAATGTGATTATGGAATTAGGCATGATAGCCTCTGTGTCTATATTATGAGTGTCATTTCAGTTCGTAATCGTGCTACTTACAATTCCATTTAATGGATGACCATTAAAATGTTTATCTAGGTTCAAATTGAAATAATGCACTGATTTTGCCCAAACATAACTGTTACATGTACTTTTTTTATAATTTTGTCACACGGAGTGTGAAAAATATGTCTATATTTGTGCTGTCCATCAGTTCTTAAAACAGCAAGTTCTCTACCATTTCCTCGTGTGTCAGTGTCTCCCACCAAATATATTTGTGGTGCTGTCTCTGGATCAGCTACACCTGTCAAAATTTATGCACTTCTTGAAGATAATTCCGAAGTCCTCTGCAAACCGAAGTATGCATCTCTAGTTCCTTCAGCCATTCTTCGTAAGATAACCTCTTAATCTTGGTAACCACTTTGTTGCCTTTTTGTATTTCTTTTTGACTACATAAATTCCCTTTGCTTTCTATGGTTTCCACACTGGGTTATTTATGTTCTAAATGTGGTCGAACCAGGGTTTTGTGCAGATGTTCAAATGGTATCCCGTGCTAGAAATGGAATGTTCTCCTTACAATTCCCATGTTTCTGTTTTCTATATTTATTTTTTTACAACTGTTTCCTTTTTTTTTAAATGCAAACTTTTTGTTAATAATCACTTGCAAATCCTTTCCATATTTTGTTCATTGGAGCATGACTATACTATGTTTTGTATCTTTCATAGTAGAAATAGTAATAATTTGCTTTGAAAGGCTTAAAACCTTACACTGTTTTGAGTGAAACAACATTAGTCGTCTTTTTGACCATTCAGGTAACGCATGCCAGTAATTGCATTTCCTTTGTTGATGTAATCTGTCTAAATATTTTATTATCAGCTACAAAGAGAGATACATGTGAGCTGACTATACTTAGGAGGTCATTTATATCTACGGAAAATTATATTGGACTTAATACTGACATTTGTGGTATACAGCTTGTTAATGGGATAAGTTTTTATTCGGTTCCATTAGTAAATATTTGTTGAGATGTACTTGATGGAAACTCTTTTAACCAGTCTACAGCGTCCATTTTTCTTCCGTACCTTTTACAGTTACCAACCAATCTGCGGTAAGGTACTTTGTAATACGCCTTCATGAAATCCATAAATATTGTCCACTTGACTTGAATTGACCTATCGTTAGTAGCAGTGCAGGTAGTAGTATTCGTGGTGTTGGTGGTGGTAGAAATAGTAATAATAGCAGTGATACTCTGGGATCAATAATCAAAGCTTAGTTCATGGACATTTTCCTCTGGATTATACATTTATTCAATCTGGCTCATCTGTATTGCAGCAAATTAAAGGTATGCCCATGGCCTGTAATTGCTCATCTCTACTAACTGATTTATATCTAGTTTTTGCTTGAGTGTGAATTCAAGCAAAATTAATAGAAAAACATTTTCTTTCAGCTTAACAATTATCGTATAATGCTAAATTTATTGACGATATTGCTTGCATAAATGTAAATAAACGTTATTCAAAATGCTCAAGATTTATTTTTCCTGCGGATGTACCTTCAGAGTATTCTAATGCTAAAATTAAGAACAAAGATGTGTTTCTTGATTTAGATGTTCATGTTGCTGATACTAAGTTTGGTGCTAAAACATATCACAAAATTGATGATTCTAATTTTGAAGTAGTCAGTTATCCATGCCGTAAAAGTATCATATTTTCCATTTACACTTACTATCAATAAAAAGAAGAAAAAAGGAAGGATAGAAAGAAGGGAAGGAGCAGGGATGGGGAAAAAAGAGAGCCAAAAAAGAAAATAATGGCAGTCTACGCCAGGTGGATCCTAGAGGTCATACTATTCGTTGTTATTTTAATATGATGTGTTTCACTTTTTTATTTCATTATGCACTCCCTCCCCCCTAGATGATAGCTCTGAGTTAAGCAGTAGTTTCCCTTTGTAACAATCACTACAACAATGTGGAATATTTAAACCGAATTTTCAAGTAAATTGCGGAGAACCAGTGAACGCATCCAAAATATATATATTGGTATTTAAATTAATCATGTCAATATTACTAAGACCATTTTGAGACGGCTGATTGAAATTGAGGGTTCCTGTAGTGTTTGAGAATGAAATTGGAAACATAATATTTGGACCAAACATTTTTAACATACGGGTGTAAAAGAACTAGTTGTGTTAGTAATAGGTTTGAATGATCATCAATAGTATATTCTTAGAGACATGGAATACTGAATTGAAAGTCGTGTTCCCGGAACTGATGCACAAAGACTTTTATTTCAGAAACTTAAGAATGCATAGACTTAATGTTATCACTTAAGATTTTAAAATGTGTTCTCATAGCTGTAAATATGTTAACTTTAGCAATTAATATAGTGTTTAGTGTTTGTCCGTAACTACAAATGTGCAAATAAGGTCATTAGTGTATCAACTGGATGTATCCTGAATTTTGATTAATAGAGAAATTAATATGGTTATAGTTTTCATTTGTATACAAACTGTTTAATAAAGAATTACTTAATAGCCCTCCGGTGTGGTCAAGTATTTCCTCAGTAATAGTCGTTCAACATAATACAATGTCAATTTAATGGAATATCGGTAAGCTTTAAGGAGCCACGTATTTTACAACAACGGAAAACATACAATAATACTATGCGGTGTAACCAAATCTGAACTCATACAAAGAGCAACAAAGCAAACAACAGAAAAGAAGGAAAACAAAACGAATCCAAATCCATGTCATTCAGTCTTTTTTGGGCGAGCAGTGTTGACAAAATTTGCAATGTAAAGCCCCCTGCTCATTAGATATTACTACATATACATTTTGTTGTTACGTTGATCAATTGTATGAGTTGCGTCGGATTGTTACCCGCTACGGCTTCCACTAGACATGATCCATTCACACCGAGACACGTCTGTAATGTGTGTCTGCGTCATGGAGGTGAAAGAGCATGACAGTAAATAGGTTACTGGAAACTGAAACTAAACAGTATATGTACTCCAGATTTTTTTCGTTGGTGTCACTACCACTACCTTGTTATTTGTATCCAGTCTATCAAAATATGAGAGCAGGTCGGTGCTAACGAATCAACTTGAAAATTGGTGCCGTTCATGCATTCACAATTGTACTATTAAGGTGGTCGTTACCACTGCCTTCTCTCTCACTAAATAATGTCTCATCCAGCAAACGTTAGAATTATGATATTACTGGCCATTGGAAACAAGAAGCCTATATGCCTACTTATGGGACTGGGAGTGGATTCCGTTAACTTGACCAGTTCCGTAAATAAAGTTGGTTGGTTACAGTGAGCCAAACAGAGCGAAGGTGATCACAATGGTGTGCTCCAACTGGCAGATTTGTAATAGTGGATTTCATTCTTCTTTAACAGGATACAGTAGGCCTATGTTACTTGTGGGTTTCTTGCTTCTTAATTTTAACATACAAGGGGAATACATTCCTGTCTCATTCGATTCTCTCTGCGTTAAACTGAGCATTTGCTGAAATAATGTTATTGGTTATAAGGTGTATATCCTGCCACAAGGCAGTCTGTTGAAATGTTAGACACTCTTTGAAAGCATGTAGGATATATCCAATATTTTCATGTTCAAAGTTCTTGGGTAAGGAAAGGGGCAGGATGATAAAAATGTTAATCTAAGATCCATGCTCAGCTAGAAATACGTTGCTGGAGCAAAATTAAATAATTTCGTCAGGAGGGGAGGCTAGCTGCTACCTAGGTAGTAATATTCTCTTTGCCCTTTAACATGTTTGTATCTTGATCCATCCTTAAGAGCGTCAACGTGGAGCTCCCATTCCCCCAAAATAAAGAAAATCAATTAAAATGTGTACTTTAGACCACTTGGAAGTGATTTAGACTGCACTTCCTATCATAATCATGGCAAGAGTGACAATTGCGTTTTGGTTTCATCACTGATGATGAAAAAATAATGTTCCTGGGAAGCATATGCGCACCTCATATTTTTGACGAAAAAAAAAAAAAAAAAAAACAGGCCAAGAATTCAAAGTCCAGGATGAATTATGTCTTTCCCAAAGAGAACTGTGTTTTCATTCTCCCTTTTCCTGGCATTGGTGAGTGGATCTTATTAAGTTTCAAACAAAATGATTTTGCCTCCCTCACATTTCACGCTAGTATAGTTATTTTTTATCAAAATCATGTATCACATGAAATAAATTTTCAGATTCACAAATCACAGGATATAAAATTTCCGTATTACTCTTGACAACCCACTTAAACCCTTTCACACACGCATGCACACACTGACACACCACAGTGATGCCCATTTACCCGAGTCACACTTTTCCATTTATGGACTAAACACCGCATTAGTTGGGAATGAGTTATAGCTGAAAGAAACCCAAAATGGTCCTAGTGTTTAATTTGATTGTCTCACAGTGTGTGATTTGGAGTAAAAGGGCGCACTCCAATGGTCAGCGCGGATCATGTACCACACTCGAAACAAGTATACCCTTCGGGAACCAATTTTCTATCATGATGCTTCCATGTGCCCAAGGACCGTCCAATAGGAACACAGTATTGCCGGGTCATAATACCAGTACAACGACCTCACAGACTATTTGTTCGAATAGAGAGTAATGGCAGCTTTTATTTTTTTATTTGGGCTTTACTAATGTAAAAAGTATATAGAATAAGCAAAGTTTAAAATTTTTGCAAAGTGTTTTGCATATATGGGGGTCCAAGGCAGTATCTGCCAACAAGGCTACTGAGAGGTTTCTCTTGGCCCTGGGTCTTCTCTTCTATGAAGTTGGCAAAAAATTGTGCATTTTTAGGGAAGCGACTACATTATCTCCATAATCAATGAATTGGGATTCGACACCTACCAAAAAATGAATCTCGACATGGTAACAGTACTAGCTAAGGAGGCATATACACTAGCCTCAAGGGACCTCCCCACGCTCTGTAAGCTTGCAGTCAGGTCCCAACTGGACTCTGCTTCAGTCAGGTAGTTGACCCTTCTAACCAAGACTTCTATTGGTAATAGTTATCGTAATATTTGATTATTTCGCTAGGTTCCAGGTGTCTGGTCTCCAAGTTACCAGGGCAAACGGTCGTTAAATGACTTCTAAAACATGATTCACTATCTTAACTTTAATTTGCCCGCTCGGTTGTGTCTGAAGCAGTTATCATGGTTAGTTGCAAATCCAAATGCGACACGATGCCCTGGCAATACTTATCATGCATTTGGCACCACTTGCGGTCAGTACCATTTTAAACATGGGGCAGTGCATTGCGGGAGAAAAGCAGTGCCTAACCAGGGAAGGGAAAAAAAGAGTGAAAGAAAAATGCTCACTTTCACGATAAATTGCAGTGCCTAAGCACCACCAAAAAAAGGGACAAAAGAGAGAGAAAGAAAAATGCTCACATCCATCCTGAAAGCAAGAGCGTAATATCATGGAACCACCGTCCAAATTTACATTTAATCGTGTATTTAAATGATAAACAATGATGTACCGTGCATGGGTAGGTTTTGACTGCCTTAATCTTAAAACCAAAGCCTCAAAATGTACGCGTTACAAATATCTGCAACACGGAAATCGCGGACATTTCCAGATTGTAGTTTTTGCACAGTGGGACAGTCGCACAAAAATACATTTGATTTGGATATGAAAGTGAATCGCGGTCATGACATATATCATACCATCATTGATGCTCTAAAATATTTGTAAAATATATACTTTTGGTTTCATATATTATACCCCCCCCCCCCAAATCGTCCAAATACTATCATCATTTATTACAAATCATTGGGTGCACAATCCACAATTTTCAAAATGGCAGCCAATATGGGTTAGACCCGATTCGATTATTTGAGGAGGTAATATCCAAAATATAGGGGTGTGATTAATGTTATGGGAAGGTCAATTTGTCGAATGAGTGTAATCAATACTATATAATGGGACTTTTCCAGAGTGAGCAAAACCTGAAATGTAAGTACAACGCCATATAAATAACCATTGCAGCCAGCGATGGGATCCAGAATGTGGATTTTGTGTAAGATACCGAAGTTGCACCCCCGCTATGAATTGTGCAGCACCGGTAGTCGGACCATGTTTGTCAGGCATGTGGTAAATTAATATGCCCATATGTGCTGGGCTGTTATATTCTAAGAATCAGAAACTTTTTATGCTGGGCTGTTATATTCTAAGAATCAGAAACTTTTTGTTTCTAAGCAGAGACCACAGAGGGGCCTCACTGTTGAAAAAAGTCCCCTTTATGGAGAGAAAAGAGTTCGGACTGCGGAATAGGGTAATGACTGCTAGGAAGTGGTTCTGGGCAAAAAGACACAAATACAATTTATGTTATCTTTCTAGCTGCTTTTCCCCTCATTTTCGCACAGTAACCAGCACAGAGATCATTTCAGTTTAAGAGGACAAACACAATTAAACCACCTTATGGATTCCTTTCTACAACATCACAACGGTATGCTACCTGTTGTGTTTGTTGTTGCAAACAGATTCACTGCATAGTCCCACAATGACACGGAAGAAAGTCATTTGGTATTGAGGAAAGTGCGAAAATGTTAGCTATACTTATTTTTATCACTATTCACATGAATGCATCAAACGGTAATTTATATATAAGCGAATGTATACAATTTATGAACATGTTCCAAACACTGTTCGACCAGCACTAAAATATATTTGATGGTGCATTGTTGACAATGAACATATATATTCAATTTAAACTGTCACTCTAGTTTTATCCTCAGACGTTAATCAATACACATGCTCCTCCGGATAGTTAGTAAGGGGTAAGAATATAGTAGTAAGTGAAAAAAAAAATTAATGTGAGACAAGTGCAATCAATCTTTACAACATGTAGCACATTTGAATCACTGTCCTTGATCTTCATTTATGGCTATAGTAATCTGGGCATGTACTTCAACCATACATACATAGATACATACGTGCATACATACATACCAACATACATACGTACAAGCGTACGTACATACATGTATACAAAACACTCTCATACTGAAAAGTACCAAAATGTATGACTGCTATTTCGTTATACATGAAAGCCAAACCCAATGTGGGGAATTTCTTTTAACAAATGTCTTTAAACATATCTCTTCTTTCAATATCCGACTCGAGCATTGACATGCATTCGCGCATATATAATTCTTATTTGCATAAAAGTTAAGGTAGATTGAAAGTTTGAAGTCACGGCATACTGGGAGTCAGGGAAAGGAACATTCTTACACTTTCACTTTAGATAACGTAGATTGTCTGATTTATACTTTCACTTTGGTTTCGTCTTATAACTCTTGCATTTCATGGCTAGTGTAGCTGTGAGTGAACGATGATGGGGAACGATTTGTCACTTGATGCTAGATTTCATTTATAAGTCAATTAACTATGCACGTGGCCTCTCAATTGTGTTGTATGGAGGCGTATCTGGCCTCAGAAATAAAAAAGAAAGCATGACCAACATGCTGCACAAGAGCTGACAAAGTGCTACCAATGTAAATTTTCTGTCAAGCAGTGTGATGATAGTACAGGTTATTAATAGCATCACATTATACTAAGACGGAAGACCTAATTGATGGGGAACACAACCTGAACAGAGCCCACTTGGCAGAAGAAAAATAGTGAAGAGTTCGCCAGGTGGTTTCGCCAAATGGCGAACCGTAACTGCTGCTTGATATGTCTGATGTTAGCCCCATTTAGACATTTGGCTATTCTGCGAACCTGGATTGATAGACAATCAGCTGTCACATTACATAAAATGGCACTTAAAGGGTGTGCAAAACAGAAAAAAAATCATCTAAATATATCATGATCATCAAAATAACCCCTTTTTGGGGCGACATCATCACATTTCACATAAAATACTTTGCCATTTTGAGCTCACAACTAAACGCAGATTATTGCACTTCTGTGTCCTTTTTCGTCTCTTTTCAGTTCGTATACCAACTGTTTGTGTCGTCCTTTTGGCTTTATTATCGTTAAAACCATTAAAATATGAACAGTAATTACCATTCTCTTATGACTTTTAATTTTTGTTATAATTATCATCACCATCATTCTTTATATTTTAAGAAGGTACCCAGCTTTTCTTTCTTTCTTTCTTTCTTTCTTTCTTTCTTTCTTTCTTTCTTTCTTTCTTTCTTTCTTTCTTTCTTTCTTTCCTATTTCTTTCCCTTCCGTTTTTCTTTCTTTGTTCCCTCTATTCTTCGTTATTTTTTCTTGTTTGCCCAGCTTTGTTCTTCTTGAGAGGACCTGAAAGATGTCTAGCGCTTAAAACAGAGCACCGTTAAACCACCTAACCTCCATTTATTTCACCACTTATAGTGGTGTCAAAGTTTGACTCTGGGGTGGCAGTGCACACAACGGGTGCCTATCTGACATTCATAACGGTATTGCAAACATAGAGAGTTAAGTTTAGGCTTGAATTAGGCACAACACAACTGGGCCTTATCGCTACATATGATAAAAGCTCTCCTATCTAGACGAAAGCTTTATTTCAAACGTGACAAACTGCTTCACATGAGGAACAAAATCTCTGGCAATTGTTTCTGTAAGAACGGGGTTTCACGTTTAACCCGCTTATTGAATTGACCGTTGTAAAAAAGTATACACCCATATCTTTCACATGGATTGCAAAACAGGCCATTGTACTCAATTGACCGTTGTAAAAGACACATGTGGTCGTATAGTCAAACAAACACTACTACATGTGTGAGCTAATCTTTAAATTGGCACAGTAACTATAAAAACCTTACACTCTCAACTTTTACATTAACATGCAGCGCGCTCTATGTTTGAAGACAATATTTTATCATATATGCACGATAATCGTGCATCAGGTAAGGGGTTGGTGAAACTTGATTTCCCCTCGGGACAGCACTGTACGTGACTCAATTTGTATAAATGCCATAATCATGTGCAATGACAATATTTTACCCTCAATGCCAGGAGCGTGACGATGCCAAATAGAAGTTCAACAATAACTTCGGCTCTCTTCTTGGACGTTTTGTTGCCGAAGCATTGGCCTGTATTTTTAACCTGAAATTAAAAAAAAATATATATTAGTTTATTGAATTCGTTACTAGGCACAGCGATTTATTGCAAACCAGTCCTAAACATGTCTTCAGAGGCGCTATGTGGCTAAATTCCAGCTACGGATAAATAAGCAGTGACCCAAAGATGCTGAGGAAGAAGACAGACCCCTGGTAGATTTGACGACATATGCTCCTGATTTCATGAATGATGTTTGCAAAATTGATCTAGTTCTATTTCTAATATTTCATGAGTTTTTAGCTATGTTGTGAGGTTTTTATTGCGATGTTAAAGTTTCAGAACCAGGGGCTTGTGTGACCAAGAACAATTACTGCAACATCCCATGTGATAATACCAGATATATTTGCAAATAATTATCTCATGGTGGTGATTAACACACAGACTTACCACACAATTATCTTCTTTATTTTCGTAAATAAAAAGTGGGTCATACAAATACTAATTTTATAATAAAATTGATTTTCAAGAGTCTGGAAGGAAATTTTTACGCAGTGGTTATTGTTTGGATTGTCTTATTGAAATGACCTCTTGAATTAGCCGATTACAATAAAACCATCCTCGGTGAGATCAAGCGCCTACAGTACACACGTGTCCACAAAATAAACGTATCCACAGTGGTCAAAGCGCGAATGGTATGTCACCACAAGAATAACAGTGTACTTGTTTCAAAACGCCTGGTCACGCAATCTGAAGTTGCGTCTTTACATTTCCATTTGGGTCTATGCGTGTCTTTTAAATACAACGGGAGTGTGGCAGTCAATCTGGCAATTTGGTAAATATTGAAAGGGGAATTAAACATGAAAATATTAATACATGTTATGCATAGCTTACAATACGGCTATATTTAAGAATTCAAAAATTCAGCGTGCATTTGAATTTATGGAAGCAGCATTTCACTTTTTGAAAATAAGCTGACAACAGTTACTACGGGACCCCCCTAGGGTTAGATTTTTTGTGTGCATCGTAGATAGATAATACACTGACTGTATGGTGTCCCAAATGTTGCTGGACTTACAATATAACTGAACGGACTGTTGTTACCTTGCTGGATGAAGTTTAGATGACGTTTATGAATAATATGGCTCTTGGCAGTAGCAATATTAAATTGTCAACAACCCGAGTCACTCCCATACTTTGGAGACTCAGCAAAAATTTGTAGACAGAGGAGTGGATGGTGATACTTGGGTTGCAGAGAACTCTGATGGTGGGATAATTATATGCTGTCGTATTCTATCTGATTTTCTTTGTTTTGAAAGGTTAGCAATGTTGATTTATTTTGTTTAATGGCCGTACGCGTTTCTCAAGTTTACCCAGTATTCTGTGGGCTTTATCTATGAGGGCATGTATGTTTAATATGCAGGTCTACAGTGTGTAATTTGCACTCTGTGCACAAGGAACTGCTACTGTAATGATATCGTTTTTCCTTCCTTTTCCAATTATGAATAATTACACACTTAAAAAACCAAACGATGCAGGTGTCGAACCATTATGGAGAAAGATGGTGGCCACATATCATTAAAACGTGGGGAAATTTTGAAAATATTTGATGATTTATTTGATGATTATTTTTAACCAATTATAATTTTAAAATGAGATTTAAGTTGAAAACAAAAGGTATGTACATGAAGAAATTTGTCAGCGGAGGCAAGGTTATCAACATATAGCAAAGAAAACATCCCTGAGTATAAAAAGAGTGGTTTGAAAAGTTTCATGCCCCACTGGCAGTCAACAAATGTTTAACATCTCGTTCTAGTTGCCTCATTTCTAGAGATGAATCTACAGGTTAACACACATTTTTAATACCTTCATCATACTTAAGACAAATTATTACCATGCCACTGTTTTGATCACGAGACAGCCGTAGAATATCAGGTAATATGTACTGGATTATTTTCATGATATAATGTATACCAACAGACGTGACTAAGAGTAATTATATTTTCATGCAGAGGGTGTGTTTTGAGGTTCCAGAATTCTTCTTACAAAATACATTGAACCACTCTCTCTTGTATGGATTGTTCCATGCTTATGTTCTCAAGGATTCGGTTCGGCAAGCATTGTTTTCTCGCTGAGAACAGGAAGGCCTACTTCTTATATCGTGCGAGTGTCACTAGTTACGGTATTCTAAGATGGCTGCTCTTTACGTGACTTTAATAGCACCCTGCAAATCTCGTAACGTTATACTATTAGAGTTTCTGCAATGAATTTTAAAATCTCTATCAATTCTGGTATTGTCCTGTATTTTATAACTATCTGTTCCATTTTGAATAACTAGCCGGCAATTTTTGAGAAAAGTTCATACATATCAGTATCTAACCATAAGACTTTTCATCTGATCAGATCAGATCAACAGACCTTTGGAACCAGGCTGATTTTTTGAAGCACCTGAATCAAAATGTCATATATTTAGCTAATATGAGTTGGGATCTAACAGTGAGGTTATTTGATTACAATGACATTTTTTGACTTTCCAAAATAGTGAAAGCACCTGAACTAAATGTCCCAATCGTGATTGCATTTTTACGCGGGTTAAAAAAAAACACCCCCACCCCCCCACCCCCAAGAAAAACCATCCGACCAAATTTAAAAACAAAAAACAAAAACAAAAAAACGGGACAGCTTATGTTTCAGGATCACACAAATACACGATACACCACAATATTTTATATAGATGACACAATGCAAATGGTTTATATTGGAATTATCGTTTGTCAGTAGGATGGCAGACAAACGGTTCCTTGTTGTACGTTGATCATGTATTCACATGGACTTTTTGTTGATCTGATTGTACACTAAATTCGGTCACTGCAAATTTGTCAAGAAGCGTGACACTTGTTGAATATATTACCCGAAATGTAAACTACTAGCGGTGATAAAAATGACATATGAAGGGTCTCATAGGCGAGTGGGTAAGTGACGGACAGTGTGACTTTCTACCAGATAAAATGCTCTACTTGTGCGTCATTGTTAAAATATAATCTGACCTTATTTGCTGATACATGGAATCTTCCCGCCTTGCTGAAATTTCAGTTGTAAAAAATTATGGCCATCTAGATAACATTTCATAAAGGTTCTAAAGTACAAGCATTTGCATGATAATTTTCACAGAATTTCCCATCCATGGGTGAAAGCTGACAATTTTAACAAAACTTAAAAAGAAATTTTAAAATTAATATCAACATATTTACACATATTTGCATGCTTGTTTTGCTATTTCCTGATTAAAAAGCAAAATGACCAAAAATGTTCTCAAAACTGAATTCAGTTATAAAACTGAAACCTTTCACCCATGCCCAACCGATTACACACACACACACACACACACACGCGCGCCCGCATATATATATGTGTGTGTGTGTGTGTGTGCGCGCGCGTGTGTGTCTGTGTGTCTGTTCATACCAATATGACACTGTGTTGTGCACAGGGAATAACATAGAAAAGAGTTATAGGTGCTGTTACACTTTAAAACTAAGTGGTAGCTTGCAAAACAGAGATGTGTTCACTGTTTCTTCTGTTTCTTCACACAACTCCCGTGGTGAGAAACACTATGCACGGGAACCTACCAGAGCAAATCGTACGAAGGAAATTTGTTAAATCAAGCCAAAACACTACTATATGTTGAAAAGCGTCACTTTCATGTTTTTTATGATTCTAATTTCTTCATTTAGCTTAATACGAATATTGTAATATTTATTTATTCATTCATTTGTTTGTCTGTCATTATTTTCTTCATTTCGCTTATGTAAAATTTTTATTTCACTTTTGGAAGTACATCTACTTGGCATGATACCAGTCAGATTTTCCTCCCGCGCGATGTGACCACTGCAGTAGTATATAAAAGCTATACCATGTTGTTTGCAATCATTTTTTTCTGGTCGTCTGTCTGGAATTGTTTGGGACAGGAGTATTAGGCTATACAAAAACCTTGGTAAAGGCTTGTTGTCGATAAACCTGTACTTAACCTAAAAATGCAGGAAATGCTAGACGTTCAACTAATAAAAGTAATAAAGATAAAAGTGAAGTGAATTTGTAGCTCCTCTTTCCTGGTGATGGATGTTGTATTTAACTTAATTTTTTGTCTTGAATGAAATCACTAACACTTCAACATGAACTTATCTTGTTTATTATACTCACATATTCAGGGTCCCGTTGTTTGTATTGCACTAGATGTTAAATCGTTTTGGCGTAAATGGCAATATATGAGATAATTAATACAAGTGTACACTTTCAGTCGCCAACACTTCTTGGTTCCAGTCATAAACATTCTGATTTTTTTAACAATATTGTCTTTCTCAAAGTTATGAACAAGATAAATATACTCCCGGGAAGAAAGAGGGCCATCATAGTCTCCTGACAACCTCACGCTAGGACCCACCGGCCTTTAATATGCCAATGATTGTGTCTTTGTCGAATTTAGAGGCCCGCAAGTGAACCGTATGCCATGGCATTGCAGATTCACACTCATGATTTTATTTTCAATGGCCCCTTATAAAGTCTAAAGGCATCCTTATACCAGACACACTTTTCGTAGCCACCTGGCTGCGATCTGTCTTCTGGCCCATTTCCCCTTTGTGTGACTGCTCAAGCATACGCCTATCTGTGATGTCCCTGTTACATTATATTCCATGTGACATCCCCATTTTCCATACCAGCTGATATTCATATCAGCCTATGTGACAGCAATGCATATGGCATATTTTTCTCGAGGGGTTTATGTCTCTTGCTAGCCAAAAGCACAAAAAAAAACCCCGTCACGTCCAAAAAATAATAATAAATAAATGAATAAAATAAAAAAAAAGAAACATATAACAAATACCAAAACAACAAAAAAGAGAAAAAACAAAAAACAAACAAACACCCCCCCCCCTCCAAAAAATGCAACATCAACATTGCCGTATTCTAAGCATCAAGTGCAAGCCGTGTTTTGCGTAGCCAGCTCTCCTAGACATTTAAGCATTCATTTTTTTTACACAAGTAATCAGAAGGTTTGAGAATCTTTCTGATTACTTCAAGACATCAATCTTGAAATGAACATGTCTTTGTCATTCCAATCATATATTCGGGCAACGTACCCGATTAGCCAAATGTGTGTACAAGCAAAGCATAGCTGATTAGCCAAATTGTGAATCCAAGAGTCACACAATGTCAACAACAAATTATTATTTCTTTGTAAAGGAAATTAAATATATAATGCTACGTCTATTGCATTAAACTTTACGCAAGTATCGTACAATTGACTCTTATTATATGCTCATTTGTATTGTTATTTCTGTTGTTCAATGTATTTGCCCACCACTGAATATTATGGTCGCATTTGTTTTTTGTTTTTATTTTTATTTTATTTTTTTTTTGTTGTTGTGGGGGGCGGGTTCTTGGTTGTTGCTGTTGTTGTTGTTTAACCCATATATGCCCAACACTGATGATAAGACACACATGTATGTCTGCAGCCAAGTGGTATCCACAGAACGGACAAGACACATCGTGCAGAAAGTATTTCTGTGTTCAGCACACTGCATCAGAATATATTCGATCTTGCAGTGGCATCGGCTTCCGCTTACATTATTTCACGTATTGTAGTGTATACTCGTTTGAATCTGATCAGATGTATGAGTCCTTTTTTGGCCTTTAGATGACAAGTCTAAATTACAAAAGGTTTATGTTAACGGTGCATTTTGTTCACAGATCATATTTTCCATGTGCAGGAATTAGGCTGCAGGTATTCTGAATCAGAGCTTGATCCTGCATCATCCGTCTTTGGACTGTGTGTTATAGGTTGGGTTTCAAATGAATGGCCGTCGGGAAAGCTGCGCATAGTGGCGCCAACACCTTCCCACTCTGCAATGTTACCTTCGTTTTCTATCAGAAAACCATGTCCTGATAGAAGCGAATGGCTGATATATTGTGGAGGTGGAAATGCTTGTTTCTCTGGAGTAACCAAACTAACGCTGTTCAGTTCACGATCCGGTAAAGCACGACATGTATGCAGTTGGGAGGTTTCGGAGATATTAGCTTTTTTCTTCCGCTGTATGCGGTCATAGGGTAGTTTTGGTGGCTTTTGTTCTGTAATGACCAGGCCCTTGTAACAGGTCATCTCCTGTGGCTTGAAATGTACCTTTTTCACCGTACTCTGATCGTTTCCTGTGGCACACAAAAAAAAGCTATATACCTCATGGGAATGTGAATAGATTTGGTAAGAGTACTGTAGGTGTTATGTAAAGGTAATACCTCAATGATAACAGAAAGAATTACTGGTTTCGAAAAAGTGCTGCTCCATATGATTCAAAATCACATAAAATATCCCTGTATATTAAAAAATAAGCAGTATGAAATGTCGCCATGTCAATCTGTTAACTTTCGAGATAAAGTGTGGTAGTTTTGCAACTTTAAAATTTGTTCCCAGCGCAAGTCCAAGTATGGCAGTATGGTTTGCATTTTAAATCTTTGATGAAAAAGAACAAATTATAAACATACTACGTAAGCTCTTGTGCAAGATGTTCAGTCAGAGCTTTCTTTCAGGTCATGATACAGAAAAGATTCCTTTTTGGTTTTCGATGGTAATACTGATCCTTCATTACGGTACTGGGCGCGTTTTATAATACAATGTCTTTTTAGCATTTATTATGATAATTTACATCATGTGCTCCCACTATGTTTTGGGTAAAACAGTTCAATATAACTGAGTCATCATATAACGTGCTTTCATTTAATAAATGTTGGAGGCTAATGAGTTTTTCTGTATGAATTCCCTGAACAGATGACTGTGATGACTTTCCAGTGCTGCGCATAAACTTCTTGTGGAACATCTTGCCTGTCGGTTGGCAAATATGGACGAATATTGTTTCTTCCTCTTTTATTTTTGAAATAATTTTACAAATGGCAAGATCCATGCTCATCCACATATCATGTATATTGGAATAGAGAAATTAATTAAAATTTCCGTAATCTAACCAAAAATTTATGATAATTTTAGACCAAAAGACACATGAAACATAGAAAAAACATTTCCGTGACACGTGTGAATACGATATAACTAACTGTAATATTATCATCAGTTACTCAACACTAGTGTGTTTTTCTCCAAAAAAACCCAGCACATTTTACTTAACAGAATACAGGTTCAATTTCGTACTAAGACACCGATGGGCTCTTCTTGTGCACTTTCTACATTATATACCAGATTTCAATTGCAGTATTATATATCAGATTCCAGTTGCAGTAAAATAACATCATTCAATATGGACATCCAGTTTGGCCAGGTCGTAGTGCCACAGCCGGGGGACCACGTCCACAAAGACGTCATGTTGTGCAGTATAGTGGGGGCGGACACACATACATGTATGGGTCAACCCTAAGCACGGGACTGGTACAACTGGTGCACGATGCACTACTCAACCAATAACAAATAACGTTGCCCCTTGTCTCTTAGTATGGCATAAATGTATATCTGAATACTTTATTCACCTGCTATTAGGCATTCATCCGAAGATGCATCAATGGCTCTGGCTATATTTTCAGTAAATTCTTCCTGATTATGACATTGATCATAGGGACCTGGATCTGGTATTTCTTCGTAAGGACCATATGTCACCCTGAAGTCTGATGGGGTATTTCGTTCATCACTAAAGCTGCTCGATGTTGGCAGTACTGTGTCAGTGACGCGCGAGAATTGTGTTGGAGATATACTCAGTGCATTCACATTGGCTGAAGCTGCGCTTTCGCTTGCATCCGTATGGTCATGTAAAAGGCCTCTTCTTGCTGTTAACAATAAACAATTCTAACACTTTATTACATGAAACTAGCACTGTAGGTGTGCACGTAATGATTGTGCCTGTATGAGTATGTGTTTTAACAGGTTAATGACCAGAGGTAACATATATATATATATATATATATATATATATATATATATATATATATATATATATATATGTGTGTGTGTGTGTGTGTGTGTGTGTGTGTGTGTGTGTGTGTATGCAAAACCGTTTGGAAATTCAGATTCCCCATTTTATTCGTGACAAAAGCTGTTAATATAACACTGTTATGGAAAAATCTATTTCATACGTAAAGTGATTGGGACACATACAGTGAACATATTCAATCCAACAAAATGCATGAATTCGCAGTTTTCTTTCTCCGGTCGTATATACTGCGATAAGTGAGTGAACGTTTAGTTCGGGTATTACCCCAATTCGAATAAAAATTTTTCTAAAAACAAGTTCCTATAGAAAAATTTACTTCTTTTTGAATTTATAAACATTTTCCTACGGATTCAGAACACAGATCAATGTAATCGACCTCTTATATAGATCATGTACTATGGCTGCTGTCTGTACTGTTAAGATTTTTTATGCATATTTATCGCATTTGGTGTGAATAATATTTCATTTCACGCCCTAAATCTGTAGAATAACCTCACACTTTCAATGGCGCTTGTCAATGTCTTTTTGATGTTTGCTCTCCAAAGAATTAAATTACAGTTACGTATCTTACAGTTCAATCGGACCAGTTTCAGAAAACAATACCTTCTCTGTTGCCCATGTGCCTCATAAACTAAACATTGCTTTGTACTGTGTATTTGTCCTACAAGTTTCACGCCGGTTACTCACCTTCTTGCTCTTGGCATACTCTTCCAATTTCCCTTATTTCTAAGGCTTTTTTGACAACGTGGGGGCGCATTTTACGTGAATTGCTTCTGCACCTTTGTTTTTGCTGCTTCCCATTTTGACGAAACATAAAAGCAGAGTCAGGAATTCCATCACGAGGTCCATATTTGAGGTTATTTGTCTCGCATTCCTGGTCATCTGGAGGTATATCTATGTAATCGTCTGGGAAGGACACATGTTGTTGGTCACGGCCGGGAACCGGGGCCGGAGGCCTGCCCTGGATGTCTGCATCTACGGGAGCATGAATTTGGCTTAGCGCAACAGGGGATACCCCACTTTCCCGAGGAACTGAAAAAAGGACATATCATATTACGTCCACGTGCTAATTATGTCTGTGTGCCAACGCAGACATGTTATTATGTCTGTGTGCCAACACAGACATATTGATTTTCTAGGAATTCTTTCTTTCTTTCTTTCTTTCTTTCTTTCTTTCTTTCTTTACCGGCAAATTTGTCCGACATTTCATTTGAAAAGTATTACACGTAGAGACTACAAACTTGGCACAATTATACTTCTATGGATAAAGTCTGGCCTTTTTATAATGAAAGATCATGCTTTTCAAAATTATGCAAATGAGGGCTAATTAAAGTTTTAAATCTGCAATATCTTATATACTATAGTAGATGTGGTTCCGAATATATAGGAGTTCGATCATAGCAAGGTAAAGGTCATCTCCAATGTCAAGGTCATGTCAAGATCAAAGGTCATGTCACGGTCAAAGGTCAATTTTAAGCCAAAATGTCATTTTTGAGGTCAAGGTTCACTTCAGGTGGAGGTCATCTCAAGGTAAAACGTCATTTCAAGGTCAAAGGCCATTTTGATGGTGGTTTGCTTCTAGCCATAACTTGGTCAATTTTTATTCAATTTTGATAATGTTGGGCTCAAATTGTAGCTATTGTAACACTGCACACTTTGAAACTTACATGTGACCTAGAAAGGTCAAAAGTCAAGGTCATTTCAACCTTTGAAAGTTTCATCCAGTCATAACTTGGCCGATTTCCATCCAATTCTAATCATTTTGGACTCAAATTGTAGGTATTGCAACACTGCACATTTCTATAAGAACATATAACCCCAAAGGAGCAAAGGTCAAGGTCATTTGGCCCTTTGAAAGTTTCATGTTTCCATAGCTTGGTCAATTTGCATCTGATTTGGTTCATGTTGGGCTTAAATTGTGGGTATTGTAACACTGTACATTTTTTGCAAATTACATGTGACCTGTAGAGGTTGAAGGTCAAGGTCATTTGCACTTGGAAATTTTCATCCAGCCATAAGCTTAATGGAAGTGAAGTACCAAACAGGACAAAAGTTGTAACCCCTAATATTTACAATCTTTGAAGGCACACAGACAGATTTGCTTTGAAGCAAATCTTCTTTTATAGTTTTTCTTTCTTTCTTTCTTTCTTTCTTTCTTTCTTTCTTTCTTTCTTTCTTTCTTTCTTTCTTTCTTTCTTTCTTTGTTTGTTTCTTTCTTTCTTTCTTTCTTTCTTTCTTTCTTTCCTTTTTTCTTTCTTCCTGCCTGTTTGTGTGAATGCATGTATGTATGTATGTATGTATGTATGTATGTATGTATGTATGTGTGTGTGTATGTATGTATGTATGTATGTATGTATGTATGTATGTATGTATGTATGTATGTACGTATGTACGAGAAAATTTGTCGGACATTTCATTTGAAAAGTATAATAAGTAGAAACTCCAAACTTGGCACAATTATACTTCTATAGATGAAGTGTCGTCTTTTAATTATGAGATCTCATGCCCTTTCAAAATTATGCACATGAGGGCAAATTGAAGTTTCGTATCTTCAATATCTTATATACTATAGTAGATGTGGTTCCGAGTGTATAGGAGTTCGATCATAGTAGGGCAAATTCATCTCATGTCAAGGTCAAAGGCCAATTTAATGTCAAAATGTCTTTTCTGAAGGTCAAGGTGCACTTCAGGTAGAGGTTATCTCAAGGTTAAAGGTCAATTCAAGGTCAAAGGCCATTTTCGATGGTGGCTTTCTTGTAGCCATAACTTGGTCAATTTTTATTCAATTTTGAACATGTTGGGCTTACATTGTAGCTATTGTCTCACTTCACATTTTGAAACTTACTTGTGACACGTAAAGGTCAAAGGTAAACGTCATTTGCACCTCTGAAAGATTTACTCACCCATAACTCGGCCAATTTCCATTTAATTCTAATCATGTTGGACTTAATTGTGGGTGCTACAACACTGTACATTTTTGCAATTTGCATGTGACCTATCAAAGTCAAACGTCAAGGTCATTTGTACTTTAAAACTTTCATTCAGCCATAAGCTTAATGGAATGTCAAGTAGCAAAGGACAACAGTTGTACCATTTGATATTTACAACTTTTGAAGATACACAGACAGATTTTGTTTGAAGCAAATCTTCTTTTCTAGTTCTTTCTTTCTTTCTTTCTTTCTTTCTTTCTTTCTTTCTTTCTTTCTTTCTTTCTTTCTTTCTTTCTTTCTTTCTTTCTTTCTTTCTTTCTTTCTTTCTTTCTTTCTTTCTTACTTACTTTCTTTCTTTCTTTCTTTCTTTCTTTCTTACGTTACAGGCAAGTGTGTTCGACATTTCATTTGAAAACTATTACACGTAGAAACTCCAAACTTGGCATGATAATACTTGCATAAATGAAGTCTTGGTTTTTGTAAAGAGGTTTAAAGGTTTTGAAAATTATGCAAATTAGGGTCATTTGAAATTTTAAATTTTTATTATCTCCAAAACAATTATAGGTACAGAAAACTAATCCAACCACAATTAATATGTTTGTAACACTGGATATTTTTGAAGTTTTTACATTTGACCTCTAAAGGTCGAAGCTCAAGGTCATTTGGACCTTTGAAATTTTTATCCAGCCATAACTTTGTCAACTTTCATCCAATCTTAACCATGTTCGACCCAAATTGTAGGTATTGCAACACTACGTATTTTTGTAATGTACCTGTAACCTGCAAAGGTCAAAGGTCAAGGTCATTTGGACCTTTGGAAGTTTCATCTAGCCATAACTTGGTTAATTTGTATCCAATTTTCATCATGTTGGACTCAAAGTGTAGCTATTGTAACAATGCACATTTTGGTATTGATATGTGACCTCCAAAGGTCAAAGGTCAAGGTCATTTGGACCTTTGAAAGTTTGTTCCAGCCATAACTTGGTCAATTTTCATCCGATTTTAATCATTTTGGACTCAACTTGTAGGTATTACAACATTGCATGTTTTTGAGATAAGATGTAACCTCTGAAGGTGAAAGGCCATTTGGACCTTTGAAAGTTTCATCTAGCCGTAACTTGGTCAGCTTTTATTTGATTTGGTTCATGTTGGGCTTAAATTGTAGATATTGTAACACTGTACATTTTTTGCGTTTTACATGTAACTTCTAAAGGTAAAACGTCAAGGTCATTTGGACTTTGAAATTTCCACCCAACCATCAGCTTAATGGAATGTGAAGCACCACAAGACAAAAGTTGTAGCAATTTATATTTACAACTTTTAAGGCACACAGACAGATTTGCTTTCAAGCAAATCTTCTTTTGTACTTTCCATCATATATGTATATATATATACTAGTCTGCCGGGTAGCGACAATTGGTATACATTTGAACTCTAAAGGTCGAAGCTCAAGGTCATTTGGACCTTGGAAATTTTCATCCAGCCATAACTTTGTCAACTTTCATCCAATCCTAACCATGTTCGACCCAAATTGTAGGTATTGCAACACTGCCTATTTTTGTAGTGTATCTGTAACCTGCAAAGGACAAAGGTCAAGGTCATTTGGACCTTTGGAAGTTTCATCTAGCCATAACTTGGTTAATTTGTATCCAATTTTGATCATGTTTCTTCGCATCTACTGCAGTAAACTTTTTAGGTTATCCGAACACGGTAATTGTTCAATGCAGACCGTGGCCAATGAAAACCAACCGTATATGGTCACCCTTATATTGCTCTTGGTGTGTTGTATACAGGCAACTGAATTGAACTGTTCTGAACCAGTGAAAGCCAACAGCACATATAGTATATGCATTGTGTTGCTTTTAAGCGCATCGTGCTTCGTTGCTTTTGTGTGTATGTGATTCCAAACTGAGGTCTTGAGGCATCTCAGCTATTCTCCTATTTCTCCAATTAAACCACGTCAGTCCTTTGTACATAAAATGTCAGTAGCTTTATGCTAGAGCCTATGCACTAACATAAGTTTGATTAAACATAAATGCTGCATCGCACGTTACAGGCTTTAAGTCGATTAAGCTAAAATACTATGATACAAGACGTTTGCATTAATTTCTTTCATAGAATAACACCAGTCAATTCACTTACTTATTTCTGGTGCGTTTTTAGTTTCCCTGTATCTCCTGTACACGCACCGGATGACAACTGTCATTGCGACCACTAAACAGAAAGTTCCAATGACAGAATTTGCAATTATAACTGGAAGAAATACGAAATTGTTGGAGCGTGTGATGCTGAGTGTGGAGGTAGCCCGGTAGTTTTCTTTAGGGTTTGATGTTGATGAAACAATGGATGTGCGTAGAAATCCAGACGTCGAGAGAAATTGCAGGCCTTCACCCGTGGCAATCTTTGTTGAAGCCACAGTGGTGGTTTCTGACATGTGACAAAAACAACAACATGAGAACTATGACAATTTTGTTCTCAACTGACCTTATATGCGCAGGTTCAAGCGGTCGTGTTTGAATAATAAGGTAACCTCTAATGAAGACCATCATCACTCTGAAATTCTTCGCTGACACAATTCTGGAGTTATCATTTTTTAAATCCAAAAAGTAACAGGCACACACGTAAGAGATCTGTGAACTTTAGAAAGATATCAAGGCCACATCGTTTTTAAGACTCTCATCATATTTCGTAACATAAACATATTGCCTTGTCGACTTTTTTGAAACTTGATAAATTGTCAAAAATCAGGACATGACAGCACCACCATGCAGAGAACAAGATTGATGGAGACTAAGACCACTTACATTCCCAATAAATCTGAAGCGGATTGAACTTATGGTTTTGGAGAAAAGTCAAGAAACGTACACTATTAAAAGTTTGAAAGCAAAATGATAATAATAACAATAATAATGATAATAATAATAATAATGATAATAATAATAATAATAATAATAATAATAATAATGATGATGATGATGATGATGATGATGATAATAATAATAATGACAAAATTCAAAAAAAGAGATAAAAAAAAATCGCAGCGCCACCTGTTGAACAAATTAAGTTCTAGATGTCCCAAACGTGTCCTTATGCATTGTCAAAACAATTGGCTCGTCGGTTCTTGAGAAGTTTCTTTTCTTTTCTTTTGGTCTTTTTTTTTTTTCAAGATTTTGCCAAGGAACGAACAGAAGAAAATATATAATTCCTAAGATTACTGGAACGTGAAATTTGAACAAACTGGAAGTGACGCCCACCCCCATCCCCCACCTGCGGCACATCATCACCTAGTTTGAATTATATCCAGCTAACATATTTAGCAATAAAAATCTAGATGCATTCTTTTTGGTAAATTTTTTTCTTTTTTTTGATGTCAACCTCCACGGCATTTATATGGTCACTCATTAAAAGCTGTTAATGACATTGATATCTCAGGTGTATCTTTCAATAATAGTAGTAAAGCCATGGAGCATGTTGAAAAACGCATAGCTTCAGCGAGGAGAGCAATGTGTAGTCTGGCTAGCATCAGTATGTCTTATCCAGGTCTATATCCAGGTGTGAAAGCCCACCTATGAAAATCTATTGGTGGCCGTTACTTGACGGGCGGGCTTGACTCTCTGTATCTCTCTAAATGTGATCTCAGAGAGGTGGAGTCGGCACAAGGTATCCTAATTAAGAAATATTAAGGCACTATGGATCGCTCTTACCACTCTAAATTATTAGAAGCTCTTTTTATTCCAACTGTGAGTGAGCTGATTAAACAAGAAAAGGAAAGCTGCCGCGGTTCGAATTCAATTCTTGCCTTCGTGAAATATATAATATATATATATACTGAACCCCAATGAAAAGTATCCACATGCCAATTTTGAAGTATTTTATTGTTTATACTTGAAACATTTCATACCTAGACGTACTTAGAACTTAACAAAGCATTCACTTTTCTGGCGTAAAAATAATGTCACGCTCTACCGACATTAACGTCACTTACAGGCAAAAAATGTCATTAACTGCCCTAATTGAAAGTCACACAAATTTTTCTGTTCAATATGGGATGTGGCCACCTCGAGCATCAACACATGCTATACATCTGCGGCGCATACTGCTGACCAGGGTTTGAATTCTGTGTTGGGGAACATTATTCCATTCTTCCTGCAGAGCTTGGATCAGCTGGTTTCGGGTAGTAGGCCTAGGTGTCCTCCGTTGAATACCTTGGCCTAACTGATCCCACAAATGTTCAATAGGGCTCAGATCGGGTGAGAACGCTGGCCATTCCATGACATTGATGTTGTTCTCATTGAAAAAGTTCATTGTTAATCTTGCAGAGTGTGCACGTGCATTGTCCTGCTGAAAGATCGCCAGATCTTGATGCTGCTCCATAGATGGGACCATGTGCGGCTCCAGCACCTCATCAATGTACCGCCTAGCATTGAGGATCCCTTGAATGACCACTAGGGGTGTCCGGTAGCGGTTGCTGATGCCTGCCCACACCATGACAGAGGGTCCACCCCATCGATCTGCCTGACGGACACAGGCATCTGCATATCTCTCCCCAGTCCGGCGCCACACACGTTCTCTGCCATCTGCTCTGCTGACACAAAAACGGGACTCGTCAGTAAAAAGGACGGTATTCCACTGCTGGCGAGTCCACCTGGAGTGTGCTCTACACCACTGCAGTCGTCTTTCTCTTCTGGGTTGGGTCAGCAGGCTACCCCTGTAAGGTCTTCTGGCTGTTAGGCCACTGCTCCTCAGTCGCCTCTCCACAGTAGAACTACTGACAGGACGGTGATTCACCCCTTGAGTCTCACGGGCTGTTTGGGCTGCTGTACGGAAACGGTCTCGCAGGTGCATCAGCCGGATGTGACGGTCTTGGCCAGGTGTTGTCATTCTTTCTCGGCCAGGCCTAGGCCGATCATCTACGGATCCAGTTTCTTGTTGCCGTTCAATTAGTCGTTGGATGGTGCGCCGAGTACACCCCATTCTTTGTGCGATTTGAGTGATTGGGACTCCACCCTCTGCAAGCCCCAAAGCATGGTGTCTTTGACCTTGGCTCAGACGCGGCATGATCGCCTCAACACACCTGAGACCACTGGCTTTTTTCTTGGCTGAACATCCCTTTTTAAAGCCACTGAAAACATCAGGTCATTTTAGCCATCCAATAGGAGTGGTGGTCAGAAGCCATATTCGGTGCACAAAAGTCACATGCATTATGTAACAACCCAGCAAAAGTTAAAAAGTTGTCCTGAATGACCCTGATGTAGGCTCCAAACCATGCATATATGCACACACAGTACTTAGTAACTTACAAAATTAATTTGTTAATTTTTTTATGTGGATACTTTTCATTGGGGTTCAGTATACATATTGGGGGGGGGGGGGGCATAAAAGTGTAAGGAACATTGCAACATTTCAGTCTGTTATTTCTGGCCATCAAAAGTAGTACCTAAAATTCTGCCACAAAACGGTAAGTCATCAGTTTGTATTGGAGGTCCGCCTACTTGGAAGTTAAGGCATGGTCTGAAACAATAGAAAGGTTCAGTTGGAGGTCCTTGGTGGAATTTAAGTGATGGTCTTAAACAATAACAAAGTTCATTAAATGGTATGATGTGTGTATCACGTTCCCACTCGTAAAGGACGTTAACATCATATTGGTATGTTTTGGAAAGTCATTCTTTCTCAAAGAGCTATCATTTCCGCCACTTTCAGGTAGTGGAGAGGATTGAGCTGCGAGTAACGGTTACGCGACTTTGACTTTGTCAGATTAACGATGTCAGACATTTCACCTATAAAACCGTACATTTTATTTATTGTACGGTTTACAAGAGGGTATCAGGTAGCACATTTCGTGATTATATCAATATACATTGTATTTTAACGAAACTTTGTTTTTTAGGACATCTTGGTACTTGTTTAACAACAACGGCTTTGTTCGATAGGATTTGTAAGGAGTTTTAAGAAAGGCGTGGAGTGTGAGGCTCGTATTCTATGCGGACAAGCCTAGACCGACCAGCGAGTTATTTTAATATTTCATTTTTATACATGTTTGAATGTTTGTATTGAGCTTTTAATTTCTTGGATGCGCCACAGGCTTACCCCGAGTCTCTCGTGCCCCCGTTGGTGTAGAGGCTCCAATAAATTATTGTTATTATTATTATTATTATTATTATTATTATTATTATTATTATTATTATTATTATTATTATTATAATTATTATTATTATTATTATTATTATTATTATTATTATCATTATCATTATCATTATCATTATCATTATTATTATTATTATTATTATTGTTGTTGTTGTTGTTGTTGTTATTATTATTATTATTATTATTATTATTATTATTATTATAAATATAATAAATAGATAATATATTAATATTATGCCTGACGAAGTAATAATAATAGCTTTTTCTGTAATCAACTGTACCCCCAAGTCAAATGATGAACGCGTCGACCCAAATTATCCCATGACCAAGAAGCTGCCATGATGGCATCGCGGAAGAAACAAATACAAAATGCAAACGGAACCAGTCTCTTGTCCTTTTCCAAAACAGATAGATTCTTGTTTGACAGCATTCTATTGTCTCACATTATTCATTTATGATTAGTATTGCAATAACCTTAGCTGGATATAACGATGTTACATTAAATTTGAATAACAGGCCCAGCTGGCTTTGTTTGCTTTCAGAATGTCAACATAACACTACAGAAAACACACATGAGTCGTTTTCAATCTAATAGGCTTGTTCATGACTGAGGAATGTTCGAATTATTTTAGTTTACCATTACGTCTGGCATTATAGACCTATCACTAACGTTGTCAGTGCGGATGTCACATACAGGATTCAGAATCGAACACTTGGACCACTCAACATACTTAGGCTATCATTCAGTCATGCAGTTCATTAGTAATTCTTTCTGTATCAAATATTAGTCAACAGATTTCCTAGGCACTCTTTGTTAGTTGTATTGCACTCAAAGCACGCCGAGGAACGCTGTTGACCACAACTATTCTTACCTTACCATAGCTATGCTGTACTTGAATTAAAGGTCTCTTTTACACCGAAATATGAATCTAGCACCGTTTGTTTCAATTAAGAGCAGTTCGAATTTTGTAGCTCGACTTACGTCGCAGTTGGCAATGTAAGAATTGGAAAGGTCTGGGAAGAGTGAGGCACAGTCAGACGTAAAAGTTTGATTGGGTTCTAGAAAGCCATAGGTTTCTGCACTGCTATCCACATTGATGTGAGTTGAATCGACAATCCCGCGCTGGTGTGCTTCACACCAAAATTTGTGAAATCTGATCGCAAAAAAAGTAAATCCTCTCAAAATCAGCTATGGTCGAGGTCTCATTCTCCTCACCCCTGGTTTAATGTGAAACAGTTGGCGGGACCCTCTGAGAAAGTCTTTGCAGACACACAACTAAGACTTATTCATTGCGTAAAACTGATGTATTAGCAGCATTCAATTAGGTCAATTATATAAAATAAACTTTAATCATCAGTTTTCTATGGAAACACAATGTTCCTAAATTATACTGCTGTCTCATTGTACCCCATCATGACACAAGCTTGTGTCATTGTGCCCTAATGCAGCATGTTTCATCTTGCCCCATATTGGTATATTTGATACTTCTTCTATTTATGCCCCCCTCGTTCCGGAGAAGGGGCATATAGAAATCGCACTTTCCGTCCGTGCGTCCGTCTGCTATTCGCGTGCGGACTATAATTTGATTGTCTTTCAACTTGGATTAATAAAACCTTATACACAGGTGCATCTGGACATAAACGTGTGTCATGTGCCAAAAAAGGTCACTTTGTCAAGTATCTGGGTCACAGTGACATATTCTTGTAAAATCGTGCCCGGCCTATAATTTATTTACTATTTAACTTAGTTTCATGAAGCATCACACACACACACATATATGTAGACTTAAAGCTGTGTTATAAAACAAAACTAGGTCACTGTCAAGTATCTGGGTCACGGTGACACCATCATGTAAAACTACATCACACTTCATGTCCGGGCTGTAAATCTGTTTTCCAGCAAGTTAGATCTATGAAACTTTACACACAAGTGCATCTGGACTTGAGAGTTTGTCATGTACTTAAAGTACGTCACCAGATTAAGTATCTTGGTCAAAGGACATATTCTTATAAAATAGTGCCCGGGCTATAATTCTTTTACTATTCATTTTAGTTCCATGAAACTTCACGGAAACATATAGGTTGACCTAAAGCTGTGTCATGAAATAAAACTAGGTCAGTAGGTTAAGTATCTGGGTCATGGTGACACATTGAAGTAAAGCTGGATACATTTCATGTCTGGGCTGTAATTTCGTTGTCCTTTGACTTAGAATCATGATAGTTTATACACCTGTGTATCTGGACACAATTAAGGGTGTGTCACGCATAAAAGTATGGGGGCCAAGTATGGCCAAGTATTTGGGCTACGGTGATAGCCTACTTTTATGGACCACAGTCGTTCAAAAATGACACCTGTCATTAGCAAGATTATAAATGAGGCGAGGGAGGCATGGATCCAGCAATCTCTGATTGCACTTTAATTTCAAATATTTCCAAAACACTTTAACATGTCTTTAACAAGCCCCAATGCATAGGGTAAGTTACTAGGTGCCAACACTTATCGCTTATAAATCAGATTTTTTCCAGAAATCGAAAAAAATAGATATGACGCAATTCTGCAAATTGCGTGTTATACCGTATAGTGTGATGATAACAGCTAGATTGACTCCTATTCAAAACAGCGGTGTTATTCGGTCTTTCACTGCCAGAGAGATACAGGTATGTGCATTGCGCCAATTACACAAAGCATATAGAAGATTTTGCGTGGTTCTAATCACAAAAATACCATTGTTCAATCTTTCACTCTTCATTTTCGTTCCAGTCACTATCTTTCACCGTACTAAACTACAATTACAATTGTCACAGTCAATTTGTAATTAAGACAATTCGTGGCTTTAACAGTCAAATGAATTTATGCATCGGTCATCGGCGGGAGAACCATCAAGCATGTTTGACAGCCTCTAATTCCCCAGACATGTTATTTTTTCTAATGGCGGCTGGTTGACTTTGGCAAACACAACTCACTTCAATCTAAAAAAAGTCAAGAACACGTGACAATGAATAATCAAAAACTTTTTAGACACAAAAATATGTTTTATTGCGACTCTAGTCATTTATTTAGACGAAATGTTGAAAAGCCAGATTTTTGTAAAAGTGCAGTGCCAGCAAATCTGGAAAAAAATACTTAGGAGACAGTAAATGCGACACACACTTATAGCAATATCTGGCCCTTTTTGTTATTGGCTGATGCAGGTAGCCGGACTTTATTTCTGCTCGCTTCATATCAGTCTAAGATTGCTAACCGCATTATTCGTCATATAACAGTGAAAACACTGATTGCCGGGAAATCTCGTCAATGATAGGGAAAATGTTAGTGTATAGCTATGTATCATGTGGTCATTTGAGTAGCGGCTTTTCATGGTGTTTTGGGGATTAAACACACCTCTTGCATTTGTTTATATGTATATTCCGAAAACTCGTCAAAGACAGGGGAATGTTAATACATTGTTATATATATAGTCTTCTTAATACTGGCTTAAGACTGGGTTCGGAGGGTTAACTACACTGCTAGCATTTGAAGACGTGAAGGTCATAGAATTAGAAACCCTTCACCGTGTACGTCTAGGCCTACCATGTGACACCAGTTTATTGTATAATATGTCTCCAAATTAGCATAATAATATATTTGGATTAATTATGCGCGAGAAATGTTTTTCCATTTTCCCTTTATTTGACCTTTAATATGTGCCAGAATGCAGTATTTTAGTTATTCTTGCAAAAAATTTCAACGGGGGAGGCATGCCCCACCCTGATTGTTCGCGCCTTTGTCACTCACTTCATATCCAGATTCTCACTACACCTTCCTGCCTTTTCGACAAATCCTGGACACGCAATGCATGTGGTCTAATGCGTTTTGGCGCGTTTTGGATGCGTTTTCTTGCGTGTGTTGAAGTGTTTTTTTTTTTTTGCGGGAAAAATAAACAAGGATCAAGATGGGCGTCCTGTTTGCGCGGTAACACGCAGTTACCTGCGGTTTCATTCGTTTGCACACTTTCATTAGCGATTTCAGGCCTTGTTGGACTTTCGTATGCGTTTCAGGTTTGCTGTGTGGTGCGATTTCTAAAATCCCCACGTTAACTTGTGATTATGTTCAAAACGTTTGACAATCCGCGTGAAAACACTTGTGTCTTGCGCCTACTGCGGTTATATGCAGTTTTATGCAGTTTCATGCGTTCTTAAGTATTTACACGCGTTTTGACGATGTGTTTTCATGCGGGAAACAGTACTCTTATAACCGCACCCCAAAACGCGACACTACGCCAAAGTGTGCGGCAGCCTTTGACTTATATATACCCACGCCAAGCCTATTTCGCGGGCCAAGGACCATACACATTGCCATGCTTTTCTGCGGTTTTGTCATTCATATAATAGGGTCTAGAATACATCATTTTATAATGTGGAGAAATGTAACCCCTGTGGGTTTACACATGCAATTCTGCAAAAAACGTATCGGAACACTGACTGGGATACAGCCGTGACGCGATGGATCGCTCAGACCCATTTTACATGATCGATCGACTAATAAAATGTAATGTGCAGAGCCAGTTTTGCTGTCATTTACAATAGCAACAATAATGTGATTGTCATATTTTTCTGATGGTCAAAGCTCAAGTCTGTCCTCCCACCCTCCAAATCATTTTTTTTCTGGCTCAGTGTTCTTCCTTACGCTTTTTAATAAGTGTACAAGTCCGAACATCTGAAATAGGGGAGCCTTCCACACATAGGCCACAGGTGATACCAATTCTGGTGGGGTGTATGCTTCACACACACACACACACACACACACACACACACACACACACACACAATTACTTCCAAGGACATTTAAATGCTGCTGTTCAGCATATTTGCCATGCATGTCATGAAAACCGTACACATATTTCAGATGACAGACCAGGAAAAAGCAGACATGCGTTACAACTCCCATAAATTCACGCTTGGTCCGTGCGTTGGCTTGGGTTACCTCTCCGTTCTCCTGGGTCACATCAACAGCACATTTTTACCCTCGGAACATAAAGTGCGGGGGGGGGGGGGGGTTATTGTCGTCCCCTGCATCGTCCGTCCGTTGATGCTTTGGTAACTCTGAAATCTCTTTGCTGTCATTGTTGGGTTTGATATTTATGAATATGGGTCATGTTTTTTTCTACATAAGTGTATCATACTAGAGACGTCCGTCTGTCCGTCCGTCTTGTCGTCGTTACCGCAATATTTTAAAAAAATACTCACTGTAGCTGTACCAAATTTATGTCACATAAGGACCTTATGATGGACCAGGTTCCTATTTATAACCAGCTTCCTTCTGATTATCTTTAAAGTTTTTATGAAACTTTTAATGTATTTATTTGAAGGCCGTCTGAGTGGCGTCAAACCTGACTACATTACCGCAATATCTCAGAAAATATTCACCACAACTTTCCAAAATTTTTGTCAAAGATACATCTTATGATGGACACGGTTTCTATTTAAAACTAGCTTCCTCTTTGTATTTATAATCCTTTGTATGAATCTTTAAAGTATTTATCGTTTAGGCCATCTGAGTGGTGCACAAGGAGACGACGTTACCATAATATCTCAAGAAAGATCCAACTTAGCTTCCCCGTTTTTTTAGAGATGGACGTCATAGTGGATCACATTCCTATTAAAAACCAGCTTCGTCTTCTTAATGTAAACTTGTTATGAAACTTCTGAAGTGCCCATCGATTTCATTATCTTCATGGCTATTTGGTCACGACCATAAAACAATTTAGCGGTGTTCCTGGTCTTGTCAAGTACTAAACACAAGAATTCCTAGCAGCACACCTCAATGGTTATAGTTGGTTGCTTGCCGTTGATACGCCACTGGGTTGTGGAAAGCAGCCGATTCCTATCCAAACTTTGGCGAATTGTTTAGCATATGTTTGTCGAAAGGCATGCACGCGCTCGAGCCAGCTAAATGGTTCTGTTTTCCTCTTTTTAATCACATAAATCTGGCTTTTTGACATTCATATTTCGTGACAAGAAACGTAAAGTGCCAAAGTTTATGGGGGAAAAATGAAAAAGAAGAAGTAATTTTGTGTCGGGTCATGATTTTGCCGTTGTAGCTTAATCCCCTCTTAACAGACAAACACCCAAGTTATAAAACACTTTTAAAATCAGGGATCTGGAGTGTCATCACCTAGTGTAAAACTAAATTTACCTACCTGGATGGTACATTTCAAAACAATTTGAGTGACACTGTACTTTTGAAGAAGACAAAAGTAGAAAACACAGACACACAGAAACAAAAGTTTGTCAAAAAAAATTGCATCATCACTTATGGCACAAATTAATGTGTAGGACTCCCCAATGATATCCCAATGCGATTTCAAAGTAATTGGCCGGGCAGTGTTGGGGACGATTTTGTTTAATATTTTACCAGCTAAAAGGAAGGTCGCTTGAGACAGGCAAGTCCCTGC
The DNA here is from genome assembly GCA_964020975.1 of Hermodice carunculata. Classification (NCBI taxonomy): domain Eukaryota; kingdom Metazoa; phylum Annelida; class Polychaeta; order Eunicida; family Amphinomidae; genus Hermodice; species Hermodice carunculata. The sequence continues at coordinate 73,051,034 of OZ026628.1, read as the reverse complement.
AACTACAACCCCCCCCCCCCTTAAACCGTAAACAATATAGAATTATTTGAGCCTGACTATTTAAACCAAATTTGGTAAAAAGGCACATGAGGTACACCTCCACAAATTCTAAGTGGATCTAATTCACAGTTTTCGAGAAGTCGTTAGTATAAATTATGGACGTTCACGGTTGGACAGGCGGACGGATGTGGCAAGCCAACGGGGCCTTAAGGCATAGGTCCTACGCGTAGGCGAGCCTCCAGTATGCGTAGTCGAGGCTTGGCAACCGGCTGTTGAACGAAACCTATCAGATTGTAGTCTCTACTACGCGTAGTCGAGGCTCGGCATCGTGTAGTCCAGCCAACCAATAAGATTGCAGTCTCCATTACGCGTAGTCGAGCCTCGGCAACACGTAGTTGAGCCAACCAATACGATTACAGATTTCACTATGCTTTGCTGAGAAAATGTTCTAGAACGCGTCGGCGGTGCGTAGTGGAGAAAATCCTCGCCCGCAAAGCCTGTAGCCAAGCTATCCAATCATGATGCTCTTGTAAACTGAACTAGCTCAGTTCGACTATGCGTTGAGAAATTAATGGTCTCGACGACGCGAAGCCGACGGATGCAAATGGCGGCAGCCAGAGTTTATGGTTCGAGTTCATAACACCACCTCTTATTTCCCTTCCGTACGCAACGTACAAAAAGTATAGAGGATATTAATCACGTATAATCTTTATAAATGATAAAAACGTTTTAATTGGATATACAATAATGGAACCTCGGCCGCAAATACTAGAACCTATCGCTTTTACAAAGCCGCGTAAAAATTACAGGATCATACCCGGAAGCGTACGGAAGCACGTTGTTGAGACTAACGGGTGAAAGGTTACGCTACACCGGCATGCATAGCCAGTCGCCGGTCTAGGCCGGTCTCGGTAGGCTTCAAGTGATTTACTTTAAAATATCTCGACAAACCCTATCTTTTATATATCATTGGAAAGCTCTTTGTGAGGGGTAAACAGTGCTGGTATTTTTATTGCCATAGACTCAAAATTGAAAGATTTATAGACTCTCACATTGTTGTTTGTTCTAATGTTCAAGGTTTCACGCCAGTAATTCAACCTGTGAAAACACAGACGAATAGAGTTACCACTTTCTAGTTCACTCAATGGATTACAAACATGTATGTTTTATACACCAAAATGTTTGTAAAAATTTCTTACATCAAATAAACACCAGAAAACATGGGCATGAATGAGAAATTGTTCAGCAAATTGCCGTGGCAACCAGCTCTGCGTAGTACTACTTGCAAATACATTGCGCGCACGCAGTGTTGACCCCAGCTGAATCACTGTGTATACTGGTGCCAGTGTACATACCTTCACAATATTCATGTCTGCTCAAAGTACACATTGTTTTCCACTATCAAGCCAAAACCTGCCTTTCTGGTAGCAAGTTTTTTAATATACAGCCCCTTTCATCCTTAGGCCTGATATATTATTGGCACTCTCCAATCATGTTACCTCAGCACAGGCATAGTTACCCCCGTGGAACCTCTAACAATAAATGTCATGAAACACTGCAGGTCAATCCATGCCCACACTCTAAACCCGTTGGATGCCTGACGCGTCTTTATGTGTTCTAAATTGGAACATTAACGTTCCAAAACAGAACAGCAGTGTTCTATATGAATGTTCCTGCGTGTTCTGTGCGTTCCAGCTAGAACACATAGTGTTCCAAATAACACTATGGGGGGAACGGGAGGCCTCCAATGGCATAAAACATACTGTAGTCAAATTTCATTGTTAATCAGCTGTTATGTGTGACGTAAATGGTTACAATTTTATAATGGTGTTTTATGGAACCCGGTTTGTCAATAGAAAAGGCGTTTTTTGTACATTAGGCCTATTTTACCAGATTGTATGATTGACTAGTGATTTCTCTAATCAAATAGAACCTTGGGGGAAGCAAAGTGGTGTTGTATATAAGGAAGAAACGTTAAACTTAGTTAATAAACCCCCATATAAGGTTCTTTGAAACGATCACTCTGTTTTCTGAACACTATGTGTTCTGAGTAGTCTGCCCTGCCGTGTTTTCGTAACACGATGTGTTCAAGACAGGCGCCAAAACTGCGATCGTTCGCGCCATGCGCATGTGCAGTAGCCATCCGGCACGCCTGCAGTCGAATTTGGAACTGGTGAGAAATAGCGTATTTTTGATTGATTTTGTGCAGTTTATGGTAATATTTTACTTTTGGCTTGCTGACATATATGTCAAGACATAATGTAAATCGCTTCCAGGCACCCTAACTTGTATAAATGGCAGGACTTTGCAATGTATGGACGATAATGCATACATCTAGTCATTCGTAGAATGAAGCTCCATTTAATAGGATAGGCCTAAGTAGTAAAACAATAAATTTGATAGGAAAAAGGAAACACGGCACTTGTTTTTTTCTTTGGCCAAATCTTGTCAGTTGCACACGAGCACACAGGCATACATTCATTCATAGGCCTACATTCGTCATTCCAAGTTCTAGCTATAGCCTATGTTTGAGGGTGATGTTTTTTTTTTCATTTAAATGCATCCCCAATGGGTCATATCATACATTTACTTGACCTATCTCTGTGTAACTCCTCCACTCCATACATAACAAACTTAGGCTGTTTAGGCCTAGCAAATGGGAGTTTTGCAAGATGTTCTAATTTTAACATTTTTTGTAAATGTTCTCTTTATTGTTGATATTTTTTGCCACAGTATGGCAGGAGAAAATTTTACATGTACCATGTGCCCATGCTATAGCACAAACAGCTACAGTGCTTTCCAGATACACTATGTTAAAAGACACAGAAATGATGCAAACTTCTATGTGGCATGTAATGCCGAGGGATGTGCATATAGTACAAGAAGGTGGGGTACATTTCGTGTACATTTGCATAGAAAACATAGAGATCTAGTGAAAAACACAGGGGATGGAGTGGATAGCCATGAAAATGCAGATGTGTCAGCATATGGTCATTGAATGATGAGGATATGGGTGAGGAACAGACCCATACTGGGAATAATACATTTAGTGGTACTGGTAAATTTGACCCTATGCACTTCAATGCCATGCATTCACTGTCTTTGGAAATCAACCATAATGTCTCAAAAAGGGGCATTGATGATATTATTTCAACCACAACTGCTTTAGTGGATCACCAATTGCAGTCTTTTAAGAACCAGATTAAGACCAAACTTCAAGAAAAAAACATAGATGCAGATGTTTTGAATGATGTTCCAGTTGAGTCTTTTCTGGCTGAGTTGATTCACACAAAAAGCGTGAAACATTCTACAAGAAGAATCTTTCGACATTTATTGATCCAGAATGCACAGTTCTTGGTACTTCAGTTAAAGTAAGAGATGGCATATTTGTTCATAATGAGAAAAAAGGTTACATAATTCCATTTCTTGCCAACCTTAAGAACCTGATTGAAATGCCAGAGGTGTGGCACTGCATTCAAAATCCTCATCCAAGTGAGGATGAATACATGCGTGATGTTTCTGACGGTGACTTTATGATAAAACACCCATTGTTCACACGGAACCCTTCAGCTGTACAGATTTCCTTGTATACAGATGATTTGGAGATCGTAAATCCTTTAGGTAGTCATGTGAAAAAGCACAAAATTACAGTGGTCTATTTCACCCTTTTGAATATACCCCCTGAATACAGAGCCAGACTGAATGCTATTCAGCTTGTGGCAATTGGCAAAACAATGGATGTGAGAGAAAACAATGGGCTTGAGTTGCTTCTCAAAGATTTCATTACAGTTGTAAATAGGCTATCGCAAGGGGGAATCAAAATGGTTGTTTTTGGAGAGGAACACCTGATTGAGGGGGCTCTGGTATTGGTGCCTGCAGATACTCTTGCAGCACACTGGTTAGGTGGTTTTAAGGAAGGTGTTTCATTTGCTTTCAAAAACTGTCGACATTGTCAAGTCAGTCGAAGGCGACTTTCTCTCTGCACAGTTGATTCACAGTGTAAAAAAAGAGGCTTGGCTGAACATCTTGAAAGATGTGAAAGACTCGAAGAATTGAGCAGAACTGCCCATGTGTACTGGAGTAAACAATGGGGGATCAACAAGCGATCTTGTCTTCTGGAGCTTAAAGATTTTAACATCATAGATTGTCTAGTGCAGGATCCCATGCATGTGCTATTGGAGGGCACATTTCCCAATGAGCTGAGTCAGATCCTATATAACTTCATATATGTTAGGAAATATTTTACTCTCCAGTGGTTAAATACAGCTCTTCGTGGATTTCCTTACTCCTATTTGCATACAAAAGCAAAACCTGAAGTGATAGAAAAGGGACAAATTGAGGGAAATTCTAAAATAAAACAAACTGCCTCTGCAATGCTTACTTTATGTCACATACTTCCTATTGTGCTTGGGTCAACAATACCAAAGGGAAATAAGCACTGGGTCAATTTTCTCTGCCTGATACAGATAATCCTGTTCTGTGTATCACCTTATTGTACAAGGGAAACGACTTCTCAGCTTGCAATATTGATAGCCACTTACCTGTCTAATTACAAAATACTTTATCCAAGAGCTACTTTCAAACCCAAAATGCACTACATGGTTCTTTTCCACAACAAATGTTAAAGTTTGGACCATGCAGACATCATTGGTGCATGAGGTATGAGGGCAAGCATAGTTTCTTCACACAAAAAAAGTGGAAAAACTTCAGGAATATAGCATATTCAATGGCTAAAAAGCATCAACTGCATATGTGTTATGTGCAAACAGGTTTTGACAGAGAAAGGTCTGAAAACTTTCTGTATGAAGGTGATGTTGTGAGTGAGGGAGCTACCATTTTGCTGTCAGAAGATTATCCCTCAGTGGTTCAAGAATTCTCTTCCCTGTCTGGTTTGATGTGGATGAGGTGTATCATACTGACAGAGCCATAATTCATGGCCTAGAGTACAAAAAAGGATGTGCTTTGGTCTTGAATTTTGTTGAGGAAAGGCCTTGTTTTGGATTACTGAAGGGTATTGTCGTAGTTGATCATAGGAAGTATTTTGTGCTTGAGAAAACAACAAGTGAATTTGATTTTCACATCTTGTCATATTTGATTTGTAGCACAGAGGTACATTGTGTTGTAGAGTTTAAATCCATGCCTTTTAAGTGGCCTCTCAGTGTGTACAAGTGCAAAAATGACCTAGCTGTTATGAACTGTTATACTCATATGTGTGAACTGGCACTATTTGATCCTGAAGCACATTAAAATACTACGTGAGGTAAGCGTGACTACTTTAACTGGAAAACTGGTCAACCTGATTTGCCAGGCTTATACCTTTCTATTTGAAAAAAGAAAAAAAGAAAAAAAAAAAAACTAGAACACACGCATAAAAAGTTTTTTTCCAGAGTCCAGTAGAACTGCCCTGGGAAAAAATGTTAAAAGGGAGGAGGGGGGAGGGCGGTTAAGGCAAATATGGGTATGCAAGCTATGAAGAAAAGGCTTGGTGTACGCAAGTGTGTCTTCAGTATTTCAACTATTGTATATATATTGAGTCCCTTCACCTTGAAGACTTAAGATGCAACACTGGAATGTTATTAGTCCTGCATGGTAAACTTGAGGGAGCAACAGTGGGAATATGAGGCCCAATATCTGTGTATGACTGCCATATCAACATTACAGTGTATCTATAGCTATAGGTTTAGTGTGTTTACTGTAGATCTGATGAAGGGCACCTGGGCCCCAATTCTTGAAACTTGTATATATTTACCAGCTCTTAATGGAGAACTTAATTCTTCTTTGAGCTATGATGGGGTTATGATTCCCAATATTCATTTGTATATAGAGGAGACATTGACAGTAAATATGTATTTTTTTTCAATATGCTATTAAAGATTTAAGCAAATTTGAATTTATTCATAAAGTTTTAACATTGCATCTCTGACTAGTCTTTAGGTATGGCCTAGAGCTGGGGTTAGTGACTTAATACCTTGTGTTCAGATTTATACAAATTGGTGGTTAAAAGGGTAAAAGAGAAGTAGTACTTAATAAGTATGATTGTGCATGTACAACACACAAGTTGTCATCTGAAGAGTGTCAATGTAACTTGTAGGGCATAGTAGAAGTACTGCAAAAGTTGTCTTAAAGGTCAGAATTAAATCTATGGCATAGACTTAAATTAAGGGTTGTATTATTGTTTAAAAAAAGTAAAGTTTATTACAAGGGTGTTTGGAAGTGATAACTGCAAAATTCCAAGAAAAGGAAAGGAATGCAAGACTTTTGGGGTTTTAAAGAGGTTTCCTAATACACAGTTTTGCAAAATGCCCTTGCTGAAAGTCTGGGATGCAGGGAGAAAAATCAAGAAGTTCGTGAAGGCCGATTCTGTTGAAGCTCTTATCCAGAAGGGTAAGTATTTTTTCTATTTATAAATATTTTAAGCTAATACTGTGAGTATGTTTATGTACATTGTAATTTGAGGTTATTGTAACTAGAAAATACTTTTGCATGTCAGTTGGGTGTGCAAATAGTGCTAAATGAAATTCAGCATAAAAATTTCAAGAACAAATTAGACAATGTTAGGGGTCATTCACAGTTGTCATCCTTTTCATGAGTGCAAGCAGAACATGTTCTTGACACTCACACCCTCCTGCATACTCTCTATACTGTTATGGAAAGACTGAAAATTGTTGATGACCCTTCACTGTAATTTATACAAAATAAATCCTCTCATTTGGATAATGTACCCTTTATTGTATTAACCATTTGAAAGTAGTTCTGGCCAAAAAATCTGTAATACAAAGTTAATGGTACATGTACTAATGGTCCTAGTATCATATTTATATTTCGATGTGTAAGGGAACATTAACCTCTAATTTGTAGGCATGCAAAAGCTTGGTTTTGAACAAGTCACAGTGAATGGACATAGGCCTACTGTTGTCCTTGAAACAGATGGGACAAACATAGATGAAGATGACATATTGGAAGAAATAACAGGGCAGGTTGTCTTGCTCCTTAAGCCTGGGGAATCTTGGGAGCCACCAGAGCCAACAACAGAACCCACCACCCCACGACCCCCTGCAGAAGCAGCTGTGCCAAGTCCCAATACTGCCTTAGGATCATCTGGAGGATCAGATATGTTATCAGAAAAAAATACACCAGGCACCTCACCAACTGTCTCCCTTGGGGAAGCTGAAGGTATTTTGGGGCTATAATGTTACTTGTGGATGTAGAAATGTTCACGCTCCACTTTTAACTTTGTGCTATTCATGCACACATTTCATGTGCAGGAATAAAATATGTGAAAATATGGTTGCAGTAATGTAATTTCAAGGTACTGGCTTCCCAATATTTTTCACATACACTGTTAGAAAAATTGATAAGATTTTCCTAATTATTCTCTGTCATTTGTTCTTTTTGAAAAGTTATTTACTACCCAACAGGGCCCAGATGTCTCTGTGGACAGCTGATTTAAAGTTTTGATGCTCAGAAATCAGAATCTCTGTAATAAAACTGATAGCAGAAGTCAATAATCCTCTTTGATCATATTACCATGGGCACAAGAGTACAATTAGTGTGATCAGCATGTAATCCCCCCCCCCCACAACAAAAAGAAAAAGAAAAAATAAAGGTACTGTCTATAATGAGCTTTGAAAATGATTGTTGATGGATGTAATTAAGTTAAACCATCAAAACTACTGCTGGGGCTCAACATCAGTTTGCTTTTAAGGCCAATCTTTTCATTTCCAGATCACAGCGTTGTGCATCAAAAGCTGAAATCTGCACCACCACCAAAGTTTAGCGCTTTCGTGTGCACTAAATTGCAGCAGTGCTGTCCACAACCAGTTTGGAACACCTTGATTGCTGAGGCTGCAGAGTACTACTTCTCAATGTGTCCAAAAATTGGGGACCAGAGACATTATGATCTGATAAGACAGACAGTATAGGCCAGATATCCTGGAATTAAGCTTGAAGGAAGCAGGCCTTGGGTAAGAAACATTGCATTAATCAGATAAGGAGAAATTCTTAACATTTTAAAAAGTTTCTTTTGAGAAAGGAACTACACTTTACTGTATCAAAAATTGGAATTAGATTTATTTTCAACCTTTTCGTATAGAAAGGGAGTATGCAGTAGCAAAATATATTTTTCTCTGTTTACATAGTCTCATATATGATAAGGCACTTCAGGTATGTTTGTTTCTTATTTTCAACTTGCTCTGACTGAGGTTTCACTTGTTCAGTGCCAGCAGACACACAAATTGTATAGCCTTGGAATGGATAGGCATGCATAGTTTCAAGTACTAATTTAATGACTAAATTTAGCTACTTTTGTATTTGTAGTCTACCTTTACCAAGTGTCTGTCACAAAAGATCAGACATATGCGGCACAGAATGAAATCGAAGAGCCAAGATGGACCTGCCCAAAAGAAAAGGAAGGTGTTCAGAGTGTTAGATTATTCTACCCAAACACCCTGCACTATCTCTCCTGGAACAGAGGAAGAGGTACAAGGATTTGTAAATGAAATAAAGAAGGTGTGGGCCAAACCAGCTGCCTCCAGGGACAAGAAACATCTGCAAGTCCTGCTCAGGCACACGAAGGAGTACGGAACAAAACTGCTTGTGGATACTCCGAGTGGTCATATAGAGCCCATCATGAGGGAATTCCCCTGTTTTGAAGACAGCAGCTATGTAAGTTCATATTCAAAGATGGAAAATGTTGTTGCTACAACCCTTCTTGCAATAAATATTGAGAAAAGTTTCAGGCATACATGCAGTATGAGTTGTGGCAAAATCAGAGTCATATTCCCATACTGTCAGCATTTTAAGGCTGTCTCTCGACTGTCATAAGGCAAATTTGTGGGATTCCTCAATTGGACAACTTGAAAATTAAGTAAAGAGGTGTAAAAGCTGTTAAATGTAGGATCTTTTTTATCTTATACTGTTCTATTCTTTTCAGTTAATTGAAATGATAACTTGGGGTCAATATATTATTATCTGTGTATATACAGTAAAACCTGTCCTTGTGGACACCTCTATAATGCGGACACCTGTATAACGTGGACACAAATGTCCAGGACCAAAAGGTCAATTTTCTTGTTAAAATCACCTGTCTATTGTGGACACCTGCCAACTGTGGACACTTTTTGCCAGTCCCAGAGGTGTCCACAATAGGCAGGTTTCACTGTATTTGTTCAAACTTGAAATTGAATCATTTATTAACAAAAAATTGTTGAACATGTTTCAGCTCCTCTATGATTTGACTCTCCATGTTGGAGGCAAGGAAAAAGTAGAACAGATGGCCCTTAACATGAAGAAAGTGATGGTTGCAGGAGAGGAGCTTATGGGAACTCACCAAGAGGTATTGTATTTAATTTGAGAGTTTGAGCATGTTTGTTTATGATGGTTTCAAATTTAGTAGCCCCAAAGGAATGGGTCTCAACAAGATAGCCCCATAAAGGAGGGCATATGAAGCTTGCTGTTCGCACAAGAATAGGATCTAATTTTAACTAGACGTACTTTCAACATGAAACGTTGTTTGAAGGGTCCACAAGGCTGCTGTGTATTTGCTTAAATTAGGTCAGGGAGGCACTACAATCTTATCAGATCACCTTGGCATGTTATATGATCACCCTGCAAAATTTCTGCAAAATGCACAGAGCATTCTGTAGATATCGCGGTGAAGAGAAAGCATGCACATACGGATGGACGGAAATCCAGATGGACAACTAGAAAACATCAAGGGTTCCCCCCATGGGGCGTATTCTTTAATAGTACATTGGGCAAAGGAACAGATATATATGTAAGTCAGTTTGCATATATGCTGCTATGTAGCACACTGACTTCATGAGACAACACTTAGGTCACAACAGATGTGCACAGATGATGCCTTTGTTTCCACATTCAAGCAGAGTACTGGTGTAGCCCAAATATTAGTTTTGTCAGGTTGTTAGTATATAGCATTCAAAAACTATGATGAACCTATCACTTGAGTATTTTGCAAGCTTATTCTTCTCATATTTAAGTATGAACAGTTTTATGTGTATGCTTTTTATTTTTTCTCAGGGCAGGTTGAGAATGTGGCCAGTCATCAAATACATTGAAAAAGAGACTGCCTATGAACGAGGAGGAGGCAAAGGAAAAAAAGGGCAGGCCAGCAGAAGAACCCTGAAGACAATGCCCATAATTGAGGTGAAGCAGGTGAGTTAAAAAAGGAGTTAAACTTCTACTTCACCATCTGAAAATATTTCTTGTGACCGGTACATTTTTTTTTGGGGGGGGGGGGGGCAGGGAGATGCAAAGCTTGTTAGTTTTAGGGTACCAATCACAGAAAAAGTGGATGGGTTTATAAGTTAGGGTACATAAATGTGGACAGCTGTTGTAAAAAAAATTGTGGTCTATCCCGAGTTGTATTGAGCTGGAGAATTTTATGTCCTATAATCATCATAACAGTATGAGTATTTCATTTCTCAAATACATTATACTGTATAACCCCCCAAAATTGCACCCATCTTAACTTTATGTTCAAGAGAAGCATGTTATTGTCACAAGGGACAGTTCTGTTTGCACAGATTACTTACAAATATTCAAAAACAAAATAAACTTGTTACAAATATATTCAAGCACAGAATAATTGGGTACAAATTTTCAAGCTATCCAAGGAAAGCTTCCATATCAAGCCTAAAAGCTTTGTTTCTTCATAATATTATCAAAGAAGTAGTGTTCTGGATAATTGTATCAAATTTAGTGTTCTGGAATGGACAAAATGCTCATGTAAAGCTGATGAAACAAACAAATTAAATAACATTCAGGCTATTTACATGTTTTTTCTCTTTTGTTATGTAAATATATGTAGCATCTGTATTAGAAAAAAATCACAGGATGGGAGAAAATGCAACCTCATAATGAAATAGATGCTCTGGCTCTTACTTGATTCAGTACATATTAAGATTTTTGTTTGTTTGTTCATAATAGCTGAGACCATTATAATCTTGAAAGGTCTTTGACATATTTTTAAGGGTCTGCCCCATGGGGGACCCTTTTTTTTCGGGTTGTATGTCCGTCTGTCCGGATGTCTGTCTCTCTTAAGGTACCCTTGTGGACGCTGTAACTTGAAAAAAAATTAGGCTACAACCATCACATGTATACCCTTAAAGTATCTTATGAAGACCTTGGATGAGTTCAACATTCAGTGACCTTGACCTATTTTCAAGGTCACCAGGGCCCGATATGTGGGCGGCATGTGGACGCTTTAACTTGAAAACAAAACTAGAACCGTTAAACTTGTGCACATGAATTATCTTATGAAGACCTTGGATGAGTTTGACATTCAGTGACTGGACCTATTTTCAAGGTCACCAGGGCGCGACATGTGGGCCCCTTGTGGATGCTTTAACTTAAAAACAAATGAAGCTACATCTGTCATACCTATACACATGAAGAATCTTATGAAGATCTTGGATGAGTTTGACATTCAGCAACCTTGACCTACTTTCAAGGTCACCAGGGCCCGACATATGAGGGACCAGTGGGTCTTCAGGGCATTTTTACTGTATCTACAGAATGCTTCCATGTATTTTACTCAAATTATACTGTATGATTATATTGTATGCCAAAATGAACGGATATGATTTTGGTGTCACCATGACCTAATTTAAGCAAACCGCAGCCTAATTAGATGTTTGGAAGAGCATGTTACTGTGATATTTACAGAGTGCCTCCATCTATTTTGCTCAGATTTTGCAGTATGATCAACTTACATGCCAAGATGAACTGATATGATTTGGATGTCGCCATGACCTAACTTAAGCAATTTACGGACCTTTCAGTCAACGTTTTGCATTGAAGGCAGTCTAGCTTTTAAAGAGACTGTTTCAACATGGTTCTTCTTCAAATACTAATAATCTCATTTAAACTTATAATTTTCCTTTGCAGGATATATCTGAAGATCAGATAGAAAAGGAACTGAAGACTGAAGAAGGCAGTGCCCCTCATCTGATTGCATTTGTTTCATCACAGGAAGACAGCCTCCAGGGCATGTACATTGTGGGAGACACTGTAAAGATCAGTGTGCCTGTAGAGGGGGGTATAATGTGTGGGGTGCTAAAACTCTTTGCTTCCTATTACGTGTTTGATCTCCAATACCCGAGGCAGCATGCGATGGTCCTGGCAATTTTACAGACCTTCTTGACTGACGAGCCATACAGAGGTGCAACAAATCAGAAATACAAATTCTTCGTGGAGAAGTTCCGAAAGGCCTTAAAAAAAACTGCCTGATCCAGAGCCAATGTCAAAAGATTAATACAATTAAAAGGCTTGCACATATATGTAGCACAGACGCCTGGTGAATTAGATAATTGACATATCTATATTGCATATCTTTTCATTGGTCAAGAAAGTTTAGAAACTTGATTGAACATTGTAAATGTAGAGACCAAGTTTTAATCAAGGTACTTTACATATGAACTTTTGACTGAAAATATTTTAGCTTTTTTCTTTTGAGGGGGGGGGGGATGAAATGTACATGCATTGTTTATTGTGCTGTTTACCTCTCAATATGTTTAAATAGTTTATGTAATATTGATGCCAGATTACAATGTTTAATGTATCCATGAAAAAAGGGTAACCATTAAATATAATGTTCATGTTATTGTACGTGTATATAGGTTCTTGTTTTGTTAAGGAACAAGGAATGATTTAAGCATGTTTGATGCCTCCTTAATCGTTGGTGTGACATTGCCATATCAAGTGCTGCTTGTCTGGAGATGTCTAGATATATTTTTGTAGGCCCACAGCTGATCTAATGATATCAGAAGAGATATTATTTGTCTCTATGTTGGGTACATAAATTGATAAATGTTATGACAGAAAACTATTGAAATGAAAAAGTTTTTGTCAACATTTGTCTGTATAAAGTGAACTGTTTGATCCAAGTATTTGTTAGTTATACTGTCCATTATGATATGTTAGATTATGTTTAGATCTGATCTACTGATACCACATGAATTCAAATGAATTATGAGTTCACTTTTGAATCTTGGGTACTTAGTTGAGTAATGCAATATTAAGTCTTTAATGAGATGTTATAAAATGATATTAGAGAAAACCATTCTCTTCCAAGTCTAGTCCACATTACAGTGTACATTACAGTTCTTGTATTAAATTCTGAACTGATAATGTGATGCAAAATCACTATTTAAGATGCCACAAGTGAAACTCTAAAATTAAAACTTACTATTTGCTACCTCAGGCAAGGACCTAGTCAACTTATAAGTGGAGATATTCTCATTTTTAATGTGTCCAGAATACTATGTGGTGTGTGTCCAACAAATGTAAAGATACCATCATGTTGAATGCTGATTCCATTTGTCTTGAGAAGTTAGTAGAAATGGTATTCAAGATAACTTTCTCTATTTTAGGCATTCATTGGTCAATTTTATGACAGACAACTATTAAAGTGAAAGAAAATATTTGTCCACACCAGTCTGCATTTTGTGAAATGTTTGGTCCTATTATTTCTTGGTCATACTGTCCATTATGATAATTTGTTTTATCTGCTTCTCTTATACAATCATGTATACTATATTGTCTAAACATTTCATGTGGAGTTAATTTATTATTAATCGTCCATTTTATGCTTTTGTATTCTCATTTTTAATGCCGTCCAAAATACTGTGTTGTGTGATTCCAAGAAATGTCAAGGTTACCATCATGTTGAAAGGGGGTTTCATTTGTCTTGAGAATTTAGTAGGAATGGTATTCCAGATAACTTTTTATTGCCAGCTCTAGTCTATTGTACTTTTTCCCATCCAAGGTGCTGTCTGAATATTGAACATAGAATATTCAAATTTTTGGAATGGTGAATAAGTGATGTTTGTTTGGATATGTCGTGATTGAAATGTATAGGTGTAGATCTGATTTGGTGATACCACATGAATTCAAATGAATTCTGGGGTTACTTTTGAATCTTCAGTACTTAGTTGAGTAATGCAATATTTAGTCTTTAATGAGATGTTATGAACTGATATTAGAGAAAACCATTCTCTAATTCTACTCCACATTTCAATGTACATTATAGGTCTTGTATAAGTTTCTTATTTAGATAAAAAAAACCCTGATAATTTGATGAAAATAAACTGTTTAAGATGTCACAAGTGGAACTTTGAAAGCTTGCAATTTCCAATTACAGGCAAGGACTTAGTCAACTTACAAGTGAAGGTATGGTGCTCAGTATAATTTGTATTAGTCATGCAATATTTTCATGGAAGACTGATGTTCACATGTTTATGTATGCTTGCAATATTACATAAAATTATGTGAGGTATTTTGCTGAAAATAAATGTGACTGAACTACTATTAATGGTACTTGCATGTTTTTGCTTACAATGTGCATCTATTTTCTTGTCAGACATGGGAATTTCCTGATTTTTCACCATTTTCAGGTAACATTCTCATTTCTGATGTATGAAAACATATTAATTGCTTATTGGGAACACTGTGTGTTGTGAAAGTGCTTTGAGAACACAAATAAGTGTTCTCAAACTGTTACATGGCCAGAACGCGTCCATGTGTTCTCCGTGGAACACATGTAGAACGCATGTATGCGTTCTGAGTTTGGAACACATAGTGTTTTATTCTGAACACACAATGTTCTATATTCAGTTTAGAACACTGAGACTGCGTTCCCAAACTGTTACAAATGAGTGTTCTCTGTGTGTTCTAAACCAGAACACTTGGGTTTAGAGTGCAGTTCCGACGCACTGATGGTATTTTCCAATTATTGCACAGGAACGGGGTTCGAATGGGAAATTGTTCTCTTTGTCCTCTACCTCAAACGAAATGCATGGAGGTTGCAGCAAATTCGGTCGAATTTACTAGGCTCCCAGTTTTTTGGCCGTCTGACCTTGTTGATCCATTCTTTCCGTATTTATCTCTCTTGTGGGGGAAAATTAAACAAATTCGAGTTCACCTTCTATTTTTTTTTAATACGGGTTATAACCATTCGACTACGCGTTGAAGAGACTGTAATTTGATTGGCTGCCTTGGCGAAGCGTTGTGGAGAATTTCAAGTCTCGGACACGCGTTGTAGGTATTCTAATTTGATTGGCCGCCTCGACGACACGTTGTTGAGAATTTCCTATATCCGCTACGCGTTATAGAGACTCTAATGTGATTAGCTGCTTTAATATCAGTGATCCTTGTAAGGACGTGAGTGATTGGTGTGCTTGTCTTCGGGTAAAAGGGGACATAACTTCCTCCACTGCTCGTTGCCGAAGCACTATTATGTGTAGTGGAAAACATATTCTGGGCAACACGTGGTAGACACTGAAATCTGATTGGTTGGCTCGACTAAGCGTTGTGCAGCCTCGACTACGCCTAGTGGAGGCTCGGCAACGCGTAAGACCAAGGAGGCTCTATCTAGCCTCCTTGGTAAGACCTATGCGTTATAGCCCTATTGGTCTGCCATAAAAGGGAAACAGACACTGGATAAAGACCATCCATGGCCTCAACTCAGCTGACAGGTCAGCTAAAAACTGCTTCCACGAAAACGAATTTTCTTTAGGTTCTACTACTACTACTAACATTACTGCTACTACTACTACTACCACTACTATCACGACTACAACTACTACCACTTACAGCTACTACTAATAGGTAGTAGGGATAGCATAAGATGCAAGCTTCAGTATTACAAAGTAATCTAAATTACGAGATCAAAGTGCAAGACCACTATTAGCCTGGATCCCCGTCCAAATCACTGATCACCACGTGGCGCTTTAATCAACCTGTCTGTCGAACCCCTTTTTCACAATAGGTGTCACACTGTTTGGGCAACTGACCACAAGTTTATTTTCACTACAATATCCAGTATTACAGCTGTTTCAACAAGAGATATATATATATATATATATATATATATATATATATATATATATATATATATATATATATATATATATATATATATACATATTTATACATATACATATATATATATATCTATATATATATATATATATATATATATATATATATATATATATATATATATATATATATATACATATATATATACTAAAGCAATAAAATTGAAAACTGAGTTAAATGCTCCCCCCAAAATTGTCCGAAACTGTATTCAGTGCCAAGTTATTTTATTACTACCCAGAAGGCCATGCCCTTGATGGAAGGTCTCACTTCAAGATGGCACCACCGGCCAAGTTGTGACTTTTAATCGACATACTACAGGAAAGGTATATCTGTGAAATGCGAGTCTTTATTTTTTCTACACGTCCACGCCTAACCATTAGAGCTTACTGCATACTTGCTATGAAATGGGTATAACCTAACAGGATCTGGTGAAGCCAGCCCATTGCCCAGCTTATTTGTACCTTGCCAGGCCCCTTTCAAGGCCTAGCTCATATATATCTTGCAGACGCGCACGCTGTAGGCGCCATAACAGGTGTTGGCTCATTTTCTGTTGGATAGATAAAATTTGACTTGTTAGGAGCAGTGGCCCTTTGTGACGTTTCAATTGGACCAAAATGCCAGGCAAGAAAGGTCTATAGATATTTTATTTAACATGTTTTCAAAAGAAAAGACAATACAATTTTCTTAAATTGTGTTTTTATTGAAATGACAGGGACTGATTAATTTTTGTTGTAATGCGTGTGAGAAAAAAGTATTTAAGTGCTTAATTGCCGTTAAAAAAGTAATGTTCCAGGAAGAGTGTCTTTTTTGCTGGTACAGTTTCTCGAAGCTGGCAACACTATGTTACTGTGAGTCATGCTCTTCATCATCTCTTGTCCTTATACGGTACGAGCGAGCTACTCGATAGTAGTCAAGAATAAATAGATAGAAACCAAAAGAAAATCACTTGAAAAAAAAAACCAAAACAAACAAAACTGTTATCTTTTTTTGAACAAGGCATCAACTAGCCTTTTTAGTACAAGTATTTGTTTTTGCCATTCTCTATGATGCACTGTATTTGGTTTAACTAGCACTGAAAGTAGATTTTAGGCCACATCTTTCTTGGTTCGAGGTGGGCACAGTGATGCATCCACTTCATGCTGAAGATTAATGTTGACCTGGGACATATTATCGAGACAGATTTTCTCGTTATTCTTAATTCAAAGAATTTTATCCTGAGGAGAGAACTAGACGCTATTACCCCAGACACTTCACTTCCAGTAATGTTGGCCACTTTTACTCACAAAGGGCAAAAAATGATACCAATTTCTATTTTCATCCCCTTACCAGCACACATACGCACACCAGGTAAAATGTATGTACATACAGAAGATGTAAGTATTTGTGTTTGCCGAGCTTCATGGAACTTTTCAAGGCAATAAAGCAGATATAAGCTAAAAACGGCATGGTGGCTTAACAAATACTGCATATTAAAAATGATAATGATGCAGGCGGAAAAAATCAGCTTGTTGATGTGCCATGGCACCAATAGTCAAATAACTTTCAAACAGTACAGTGGCATCTTCGTTTCGTTTTGTTGTTTCTTCAGCTCTCTCTCTTGGCGAACCATTTATAATCCATGACAAATTCACATTGTCCCTGAATGTAGTCCATCGGATTGTACATGACAAAATTTTGCAATCGGCAGTGTCTGTTGTGGTTATGATAGGCGTGGTTGGCTGAATTGTAAATTATACAATAAAACCACGCACATCATCAGTCCTTGTCTCTAAATGAGTCGAGATTGTATTATATAAGTCTGAGGCACAAGTAGTGTATCTGAGACAATGGTTTTTCTGGGGACCAGGCAGACAACAGTAGCGTTTAAACGTGAAACTTAATAGAAAAATTTACATGACACCATACATGTGTATGCTGTTAATAAAAAACCACATTCAGACCACGGCAAATGGTGAAAGTTTATCAAACGTGCAACTGGGACTACAACTGTGACTCCAGTGGTGTCCCTCAGATGTTGATGTTGAACAGCATTTGATGTTGAGCCAAGTACAGCAGGCATAATTCTCACAAGATTGGCCAGATAGTGGCCTGGGTGTACTTGCTTCTCAGTGATATTGACAAGCAACTTGAGTACAATGCCTGGTAGTACTTGGACCAAGCAGGAAACGTCATCTTGGGAAAGGTGAACATGGCCAGGCACGTCAGTCTAGCAGTGACAAGACTGAGGGGGGATCCTAACAGCATTCCAGGAGCCACAGCCTGAATAATGAGGCCCATCCCTCAGGGTGCACACCAATTATGAGGGTTCTATCACTACTCCTCTCCATCCTCCTTGCCTGAGTCATTAGGGGGAAGACTGGGAGACATTGTTTTTAATAGGTAGGCCATTTGTCAAACTTTTTTATACTCAGTGTGTTACACACTGCAGTTCAAAGATGGTGACCTACTACCACTCCTATGTGAAGGTGCCCTGTGTCTTCGATCAGACCCGGATTTTAGAGTTTTGGGCATGCCTGGTCAACACGCTTCCAAACCTCGTTTACAAGAGACCTGTAGAAATGTTTCATGATGGACAGTCCCCCAGTTTCTATGCCCATCTGATCTTGTTTCCCTCATAAAGATGACATATGGCACCCTGAGATCAACTTCTTGGTGGTTAACAACTTTTGGTTACCTCTGCTAGCTTGTCAGTCATCTAAGCGCATAGGATAGATGGTGATTTGTTGTCCATAGGTTTTCCATCCATTCATCAACAGTTCACATTTCAACATCTCCAAAACTGTCAGACAGCTTCACTTCAAAGTTTGGGGAGGGATGTATCTTGGCTAGGCATCTAACAAGTTTGTTCAAGTGGGCATGCTGCAGTGACTTTTTGATTTCGTATGATTTGTTCTTGTTCATTTTTTTTTAGGGGGGGGGGGGGGACGCCTTCTCTCAAACTACAAGCCAATGGCAATCAGACACTTCTGGGGACTCCCGGATCTAAATTTGTTCAAGGAGTGGCCCTGCATGTATTTTTAAATGTTTTATGAATGTAAGTGTGTTTTTAGATAATTGCTTTTTTTCTTCAGAACGTCTGAGCTGGACTGTTCAGAAACTACTCCCATTTATTCCTAATTTAAAGATAATTTAGTTTGTCAACATGGCTGAATACTTCTGAGCTTATGTGATGCTAAAATTAAAAGTAAATACTTTTTTCTGTATGTGTGTGTGTGTGTGTGTGTGTGTGTTTTCATGGAATAGATTGGCAAATCCAAGTTCACATGCACATTGAGACATCTAGCAGCCTTGGTCAAAATGATTCCCTAACAGGAAGACCCCTGCTGCAGAAATTGTGACAGTGAGGAGTTAAAACAGCTGTTGACATTATCACTGTAATCCAGATATAGGCTTCAATTCTGAACCTATGTCTCAGCTATCTTTTATCTGTGCATTTCTTTGCCATTCTGCAATATCAACGAGAATATGGCAGTGGAAACTATGTTGCTCATTACACAAACATAATGGAATGTGGAATACCAGACAGAGTGGAACCAGACAACCATCTTTATGGATGCGTTGCTGGTCAGATGGGGTCGGGATAATGACTTTGATCAAATATCAGTCACCTGGCCTGCACAGTGGCAGTCCCATATGGTCAATTGGCTGGAATTGGAGGCTATCAGGCTCACGGTCCTTCACTTCCTGATATTAATATGAGGGTGGCATGTACTGCTTATGAAGGACAACAAGATGGTGGTCACTTATGTCAACAAACTGGGAATCACGCAGTTGGAAATACTGTTTGCATTTATCAAGTGGATCCTGCTGTGGTGGGCAGACAATGAGATTTGGATCTTTTGCTGGCACTTAAAAGGGAGCTCAATGTTCTCACCAATACACTCTTGCCAACAACATCAGATTGTGTCCATTGAGTGCCTCCTTCTGTCTTCAGTGGCGGAAGCTATGTGGTTGAAGTGGGGGCATCCTCTAGTGAACTTGTTTGCCACAACCAACAAGCACAAGTTACGGACATTCATGTCTCCATTCCTGGAAGAGTGGGCATGGGCCACAGATGCTCTTGCCATCCTGTGGAACAGTCTGTGGATGTACCGTCAACCTCTTACTACACAGGTGCCAGATATCCATTTTAAGATCAGGAAGAAAAAAGGAAATGATTCTTACTGCATTTAGGTGGCCAGAGAGGGTCTGGTCTCTTCAACTGCTCAATCTAATCATTGAGTTTGCAGCTTTCAGAAGCTCAGCCAAGCAAGCCAAACTTCGTGAAGCAACTAAAGACCAACGTGTTTCACAGAAAACCCTGGTTAACTTATCATTACATTTAAGAATGAATATTTTGGTAATAATGTGGAGGATGGTCAGTGTGCATTTGAATAAGATGAATTTCAACTGTTGGAATATTTGATAGATAATATTTCAGTAACATTTGGAGATTCTGTCTTTAGGCAAAGCACAGTTATCCCAATGGGTACACATTGTGTCTCGTTGTTGACAATTTTTTTCCGTCAGCAGGATATGACACTGGTTTTGTTTTCACTACAAAAATAGCCAAACAAGGAGAAAGACATGACTTCTGCGGAAGTACGAAATTTTATCTATCAAACTGTTTTCTTGCAGTCTTTGGCCGTTTGAGCGAGGCATGGTGAGTTTCATGTGCTACACTTTGCAAGGCTTTCATGGAAGCATGTTACAAGGACAATACACCCCATCCCTATGTGGACATGATGGCTAAAACCAATGTTGCTAGTGATCCTGGAAGAGTCTTGAGGGGCTCTAGGATCAAACTCCTCATTTGCACCAAAGACAGGTCAAAGTCAGGTGGATCTCTGTGTCCCCTGTGGGCACTTTAGTGGTACCTTTCTTGCACCAACCCCATTAGGGCGGGCAATACTTGCTACTATCCATGCGACCACTTCTGGTGCTTTGTTGCCAAATATAGTGTCAAATTGGATATGGAGTGTAATCTACCTCTGCTGTTATTCTGCTGGACAGGATGAGGACTTTCCTAGACTAAGTTCTGTCTAGCCTCATAAGTTCGGAGCTCTGTCAGCTTTGTCAGAGGCCCTCAAGGATGTGTTTATGTCAGTCACCTTGTCCATCTGTAGGTGTTACTAACATAAAACATTCACGTCATTTCAATTTGAGGGTCCCGAAGAGTCTAGGAGCTTGCTGTAGGTACTTAGCAATGCACCTACAGCATCTCATAGCAAACTTCAGCTGACGTTTTCTGTTTTCACTTGCTTCTTTTGGGCACAGTGCATTTGACTTTTTAATGTTCGTTGGGTTTCGGTCCAATGAGCACCTGTTTGCTGTTGTGACTGGACAAGTAACCACATTGATGCTCTTTTACAATGCTGATGGGTAAAATGCACTTGGAGGAAGCCTCCCTCTTCCTATCGACTGTTATGTCAGCATTGGTCATATACAGGTTTGGCGTTAGGTAGCAAAAAGTAGTTTGGCGTTAGGTAGCAAAAAGTAGTAACACGTAGCTAAGTATGACACTGATGGCTCACCCTGTCCCTTCCATACTGAACTTTCGCCATTCAAGCTATAGAGAAGGAGATGCTGTGCCTGCAGCCAGGTTTAGTTGTTGAGACGCCCATAGAGGGTGACAACATCACATGACAAATGGCAAGTGTAGAAATTGTCTACCTTAGGACAGTTCAACCGACCATAGAGCTTTTGTTACTTACAAATATTGATTGTAATTTGAAAAAAAAGTAGTATTTTGCCATAGAGTTCACGTTGAACCAACTTTTATTCATGAAAATATGTTTGGTGCATCAGGAAGATGTGGGCCCCTGTAGGCTTCCACAGGCCTCCATTTGCTGTAGGAACTTCATTGACAACAGTCAAACTATGTCAAAAACAAAGGGGAGCAAAATGGCGTCACTCGTGCAATATTGAATAACATGGTGCAATTTACAGGGAAATGTAAACTCACTAAGCAATCACTACTACCTACAGCAAGAGAAGTCATTTGTGTGTGGGCATGTTTCCGTTATTTTTCCCCCGCTGTAGTGACAGAAGGGGTAGACCTTACCTCTATTCTTGTAGCTGGCGGTCAAAATTTGGATTGATAGCTTCCTGGTCACATGTGTATTTTAGGATTACATAGTTCAGACATAACTTTAGGCCTCGTGTGAATATTCATACCTTTGGGTTTATACAGGACAAACGTTAAAATATTAATGATAGTTACTCTCTACCTCTGCCCCTGGGATTAGGCCTTTCTTGACTATGCTTTCACACTTGAGCACAAGTGTCACAAAAAGGATATAGAGAAAGAATGAATAAATAGATAGACAGACAGACAGACAGATAGATAGATAGATAGATAGATAGATAGATAGATAGATAGATAGATAGATAGATAGATAGATAGATAGATAGATAGATAGATAGATAGATAAATAAATTATAAAAAAAATAAATCTAAAATTAAAAAAATAATGTTTCGGGCTCAAGTCTAGAATAAAACGATATGGAAAATAAGTAACCATAAGAATTTAATAAAAATCTTATATCATTTTATCTTATTTTCTATTAATTTCAGGTTCCATTCTGCATCTGGTTACAATGATATTCTATAGATTGAACTTCGGATATCGGGAAGGTCCAGCTTTACAGATAAAGCTTAGGTTTTAGCTCTGCAGACCATATGTCTTTGAGCTCATGCGATCACTCATGTCTGTCTGTCCTTCCATCCACGCTTCTACCCATTGTGCGGTCTGTCCATCCATCCACCCATATGTTCGTCAGTCCGCCTCACTAGCCATCAGTCTGTACCCTTTGTATTCAAGTGCAAGACAGTCCATAGTTTTCAAAATGCTATTACCTGATTAAACCCAACACACCCATTATGAAAAGCTTAATGTGGGGCCCGCATTTCATTAACTTTTCAATCTGATTTGAAGGTCAAGGTCAAACGGGCAGATGGAATATAGGAGTCATCTCATGAATGCTCTGCAACCCACAGTTTCTGAGTTTCTGATGCCCATGTCACTTTTAAGACTTACAAAGTGTATGAAAAGCTGGGTCGATGTGTTTGTGGCGCCACCTACATTATTATAAAAATGAAGTCTGTCTCTGTCTCTGCGATAGCGACGTCATGAAGAAAATGCCTATGCACAACCGCGCTGTTACATGCCAATGACAACAACAGAGACAGACTTCATTTTTTATATTTATATTCATAGAACCTTCATATTAACATTAATACTAGACTAGAGTTAAATTTGCATGACTATTTGTGCGTAAAAGTTTTGATAGCCACTGCGAAGGACCTTAAAAATGTTTATCAGTGGGAGGAGCTATGGGTGTGGCCAGCCGCTTGTTACGTAGCAAAGCAGGCACTGGCACGTGCCGTACTGTACATGATGTTACCATCGACTGATGAAAACAAAATTTGTCCCGATTCTTTCAATGCTAACAAAAACTCCGAATGTAAATATTAAGGAATGTATTGGTGAAAATGTGAAATCTTGTGACCAGTCCAGCAGCCGCAATCTTTTATAGATTGTCATGACAGTTTGTGGGATTGTGAGGGGGGGGGGGGGATCTCGGTTGTTTATGATGCTTGTGGAGCTACCTATATTTTGACGAAAATATTGAGTTTAAGTGCATCGAAAGATATAAAGTCCCATATGTGGAAACAAAGTTGAATTAAGCATGCCAAATCTAGAAGGATATATAAATCATGTCCAATGCTAATATGCTATAAAATATCGGGGACCTTGATCCATGTTTTGTTTTGTCAGCAGACAAATAAATTGTTAAATGAAAAGTAAGCACTTGAGCAATAAAATCATTTTTGAAATCAGAACAAGAATCACAACTTAAAGTTGAAAATAGGTATATGTTTACTCACCGAGCACCCTTAGACTGTAGGTATAAGATTGCCTAATGCGCAAATCTATACATTTATATAATCCTGAGTCGTTAAGCTGGACGTTGTCTTTTTGTAAGTTGAAGTCGCGAGAAATTTCAAAGCCCCAAATACCTTCTGCTGATATAGACTGGTTACAGAACCTGCGTCCAATCTCTACCATGTGGTCTTCTGAACCAACCTCTTTCTTGAGAACCTTGAACCACTTAATGTAATGCGCCTTCTGACACACTGACATTTCAGTCTGATTGAAACATGGTATTCTTAGCAAAGCATGTTCTTTTGCAGTGAGGTTCACACGGCTGCTGATGTCTGATGAGCCTGCAAGAAGGCGACATAGTATGAAGTATCAAAGTTCAGAACCTGTTTAAGAGTTGTGCTATCCAAGCATTGAGTATTGTTTCTACGATTATACTGGCTTCAACATTGCCACCATGCGGGTTGCATTTTACTGTCACAACTGTACGAGGGCGCACACACACTTCATATCTTTTCATTTTAGTCTGTCTGCTTTGAAGGGCATAAACGACAAATAAACAGCATTGTTATTTCAACATCTTGACCCCCCCCCCATAATCCTTATTGTGACTATAAGAAAAATATAACTGACTGATATTTACTGTGCCACATACCATTTTTCTAGCGAAACATGATATACATAATGTAATCATACCTGCAATCTTCAGCACCAAATACCACGCGATGATCCTGGTAAACTGCATTTTTGTGCTTAGAAGTATAATGAGACTTATGATATCAATTGCTCCGTTATTGCTTATTGTATTCATACGAGTGAGTTGTGTTCAACTGGACGTCTACATTTAGCAGTAATAATTGCAGGAATGTCCTGAACAAATGATCAAATAAGGGTATATCTAAAATAATAAAGATCCAAAATTCACATTATGTGGCCTGGTTTATCTTTCTTTATCAGGACACATATGAAATAAATTGTACATAATAACGCAATAAGGAAGGTGAACATATTGGCTTTCTTTATCATTTTGCAATAATACATTCTAGATGAAACACAAAATCAATATCCCCTAGCTTTGAATATAATATCCGCCCACTGGTATTTTGATACTGATGTTATAGACATTTACGAAACATAAACATACACACACGAAAAACATCTTGATTCTACATGGGAAAATGGAATTGCCCTTTGTAGCAACAAGGCTTCATTGGAGATTTTCAAGCTTTGCATTTTAAGCAAGCGGGACATGCAGATTTTGAGAAAAAAATACAATAATGTTTTTCTGCGGGGACAGATACAGGAGCACTGTGTAGCAGAGGTACCCACTTTCTTTAAGATTCTGGATATTTTGGAATTGTTTGATAGCAAAAGTATAATAATCTTGGGAATTAGGTCCAGGTAATTTGAACACAATCCTGGTCTTCGTCTTTCCAAGAGACATAATTCTAAGTTGGTGTGCCATGTGTCCTCAAATATGTGAAAAGTTTTGCAACAAAACAAAGTAAGGCACTTTGACCTTTAGAATTACGACAAGCTTTATTACCCAAGTGCATTTACATAATAAATTGGCTCACTACTCCCAACCTTTCAGTTATCAAGGAACAGTATCTTACTAAATTCTATCTTAATTCCAGAAATTTGTAGAGTTACTGCATGAACACCACAGGTGTTGAAAGAATAGTAGAAGCAAGAGTACGAGGGTATAAAGCATCAAACAGAATCTGAACAGCTTTCTGCCACCACTTTATCACGTGACTTTTGCTGAGGGTTTATAGCACATAACTAAAGGCATCCACTTGCTTTCACATAATGGGGGTCAACCAAGTGTGTTATCTGTCCAGCCAAGTTCTCAGCACATGCGGGCCTGGTGCAGCTGATTTTTTTGGGATGAGTATGAAATTCACTGTCTATGTGCATCATAATCTTTGTTATATTTCATTCTGCAATTATGGACATGTTGCACAGATTGTGTCATTGGTCACCCGACCTGGCTAGTCACCGGCGGTTGTGGGGCATGTTGTGGCTCACGGACATGACTCCACACAGGTCTCTGAGTGCAACGTATAGTTAAGCACACAGTTTCATATTACATGTCACATGTTTTCCCAATAACTCCAGCGTTATTTATTAATTCTGTCACTACAACAGTACTTTGCCCTGTCTGCTGTTACCAATGTAGCCTATCATCGCTTAATAACATGGTGCAGCAGGTACCCAGCAATCAAGTTTAGACTCTGGTGCTTTTTTTCTGTAGAATATTTTGTATTGGGCGGCAGAATGGATTTTTTTTTACATCGAATGTAGTTGTTTTCAACCTGTGTTGCAGCTAAGGTCATAACTATTATGTGCAATCCGTGCATATTTTGATATTTTTCATTTTTAAAGTCCACAACGTTCCAATTGTTCTAGGCATCAAAAAGCAAGTCTGTAGAAAAAATCTGAAATGTCATCACTTCAAATAAATGGGTATAATTAATTGTATCATGTAAGTTAAGATCTGTAGCAAAAGGGAGATACAGTTATTTATGAAAAGGAATGTTTCAACTATATCGTATGAACTATTGTTTATTAAAACTCCATAATGTGCGTGGGCCCTTTAGTCGAAATATCTGGTTATGTTCTTCGTAAGAATATAATACTTGCAAATAGGTATAGGACATCCAGATATTTAAAGGAAAATATTACCCCCCCCCCCAAAAAAAAAACGATTGACACAAGCTCTAATATCCAGTGTGTTTAAATAGCGTTAGTTTTTATGTTTCAATGAACCAATATATTATTTATTTAGAATACCGGAAAAACATATGGTGACTTCTTTGGCACAATGGCCTCAGATGGCGACTTTGCAGAAGAGTGCTCTGCTTAAAAGGTTTTCCAACAAAAAAAAAAGGTACACAAATTGATATCATATTCTGGAAAATATATCTACTTTGCAAACTTCGCTAAAATTGTTCTGACCACCTTTTTCTTATGCATGTTCAGAAAAACCCTGTAAGCAAGACAAAAAATCCTTAATGCATGCGGATTAGAAAAATGCCCCAATGGTCTTCAATTGTGCTTTACCATATCTTTTTAATTTTGACGTCATGCCTCAGCTTGATACTAACAAAAATAGTGAACCAACCATGAAGAATGATATAAGTGAGACTGTGAACATGCCATGTGAAACTGTGCAGTGCTGCGAATATAAGCAAAATAAAACAAATGGATCACTAGTAGAATCCTTATATCAATACAATTTAGAGATTACCTCTGCAAATGATTTGTAAGGAGGACAAATCTTATTCGCCTAAATTAAGACATGTTACGATGCCCACCTTTTTAATATTAGCAGAACTCAACAAAGAATGGCAACAATGAAAAAACTTACAGAATAACAATATACTAACAATCAAAATCAGTAGGTACACTTATCTGTACTGGTATTTCAACAGTCAAACAGTCCTAAGTAAATAATAATCCCTGATAAGATTATCCACAGGTACTGTCCCACTGTTGCAAGTCCTATGACAGTTGCCAAATGATCTTGTACAAATCCCACAGAGGTACGGTTTGGGTTCAATGTGGTATTAACAGGTGTGGTGCTGATTCAATCCCACAGAGGTACGGTTTGGTTCCTATGTGGTACAACATACCAGTCCAGTCAAAGGTAATGTTCACACTCCACAGGTACAAAGTGTATCTGGATAGCACCAAATATGCAACTCAAGACAGTGTCCACACTCCACAGGTACAATGTAAACAATGGCTCACTGTCCCAATGGCTTGATGACAACAAAAAGCTTCTTTCAGATTCTTCAGAATTCTCTCTTCTCCTCAGTCAGGAAAACATCTGCTCTATATCTACACAGAGAAATATCACCTTATTCCAGAGTTTTCCAATCAGTGCATTGAGACCTGTCTAGATCGCTTCATATGAATGTACGTCACCATCCTAGCGTATTCCACATGTTTACCAGTAACAGGCGAGTCACCCACAAAACAGGCCAACTCAGTGACTCTGCAGTACCCTGCAAAGTATTCATTGAACTCAATAACTCAACACAATCTCAATAAATACAGTAACCTCTGCGAATGAACAAACAGCCATACACATTTTCATAACAGACATAAAGCACACTACAATGGCATAGTAAGCAGAAATTTAAGAGCAGACCCCCCCCCCCCCCCGCCACAAAAAAAAAGCATTTATTTTCATTAAATTAAAGAATAACATTAAAGCATTCTGGTCCTTGCTGAACAAAATACTGGATATAACAAAGATAATGAAGTCTTTCTCTGAGACCTCTGATTTTGAAGGTCAGGCTGTTTGTGGCAAACTTGTAAATACAAGTACACTGTGTTGCAAATACCTTTGACAAAAGTTTACTGATGTTGGACCTGATCTTCAAAACCAGATCAGGAAGCCACAAAGTAAAAGCTATGCAGAATCTTAGAAGCACCTAGAACATAATTGCAAATTTGAAGAAACAACCTGTGAAATTTCAAAGAAGATATGAGACCAATTGAAGCCAAATTTAATTACAGCCATCACGGTCTTTCGATTAAGATGCTCAAGTAATTGAGACTGCTTTGACAAAGAGTATTATATCTTATATCAGCCAAAGTATTAATACTAGCATCTTCCTACACTAACTGAAAGTAAAGAGATGGCGTTGTTTAAAAAGGTGAAAAAAAAAGGATTTAAAATATCGACCAGTCTGTTTATTTCCTTCAATACAAAACCCTTTTTGAAAGAGTGAACTGTCTTCAAATGTTTATTTGATCAAGTATGACGTAATGTTTGACAGTATGGCTATAGGAAAATTGGGGTTTTGATTTGATTACAATAGAACATCAAAAAAAAGGCCTACGATGGACAACTTGTAGGAAATATAACACATATACCGACCCATTCTGGAAACAATTAAAATCACTGAAAGCAAAATACATTTGTATTCGAATGAAACTAAACTTTTAATGTAAAGTCGCAAAATAAAACTGTTTCCAACAGGCTATTATCACTTTTCTTTACATCAAGGGAATAAATGCAATGTCATGGTACTAGACGTGGCGTAAGTGGAGTCCAGAAACGTTAGCACACAGAGTTGAAATATGACATTCCCTGCTTGCAAATATAATTACCAAACACATATCCGTTAAATTCTACATCCAAACAGGCACAAAACGTTAGCTTCTCTGTTAAACATAAGGTTGTAAAGAACCACCAGGTTGGGTCCAGAAAATCACACTTTTATGTGACTATGAATACGTTCAGGGAAAAGTAGAAATTCTTTTATTACCAAAACATCAACATTCATCTTCCAATAAAATAAAGAAGATATAAACTGCACTCCTAACTGAAACAGGCAGTTATCCTTAAATTAAACTGGTGTTTTTTTTAAACCAATCATCTCAACCTTTGAAACGTTCTTCCTTAACTGGACTTTAGGTTTTTACCAAAACGTTTAGGTCTCACGGCTTAAAACTACAACTTTGTCATTTGCACCAAAGATACAGGGAAACATGGCAGGCCTACCATTTTTGCTTTCCTCTGACTGGTCAGTCAGGTGAGTTAACAGTAAAGAAGAAAACAGGGTAACATAGTTTTTGTGACATTTATGAATTTTAAATATTATTAAAACAAGAACAAGGTCACATGATTTCGCATACATCATTCCACAGGGATGTCCCTCAGAGGCTCTGAGTCTGACCGACTGGTGCACAGACAGCCAGGCTGCTTCCATTTAGTTGAACACAGAGTTACACAAATGCATATGCTTGCACGTTACGCCACTAAATGATTCAAAGGTACTGAGTTAATAAATTCCATATTGCTGCTCAAATATTTTGCATTTTTTATAACAACTACATTTGCGCAGATCTATATGTGAACCTCCACAGTTGCGCATACAAGAGAGAAAGTGTATGAAGTCGCGAGAAGGGGCCACTAAACAATTCATCGTTCACTACTTTATCACAGTATTTTTTGAAAAACTTTTTCATGTTTGCCAGGAAGGTGCATAACATCTGAGGCATAATTAATGCTTCATTTTCACAGCAATACTCATTTAGATATCCTTGCGCTTTCTGTCTGATCCGTCAAAACGATTTAATATATGAGTTTTAAGGCTCAGTTACATCATGTTGTTATATATATGTATTAGTGCGTAGATATAGGACATACACTACAAGTGAGTAGTTGTATTGGTTACTCTTAGAAATGGAACAACACATATCTATTTCACGTGGAATGAGTAAAGTTCTTAATGACATGACCTATATTTAAAAATTTCACTCGAACAATAAAAGCACAGTTGACAAGAGCAAAAAGGAATTCAAGAGTTAGCAAATCAACAGTCATCTTTCAATACCAATTTAAAGAAATGTATTTCACTCCTGACTTAAGACCCCAGTGACCTTTGACAGGCAAATGGGAGTTTCGTCTTAGCGCAGTTACTTGACACCTGCTGGGAAGTTGGATTTTGAATGCACTGGAGTGACTATGTTTCCTTATCTACACTCATAAAGCTATATATTTTTTGGTTTTTTTTGCAGATGTGTAGTTTTTTTCCCCGTGTTTACATAACGGTTGTAAGTTTATGTGGTCAAACATAGGCGGTGCTTTTGTTAAGGGGTCTCATTTAAACTTTGCAACATGCTTTCTCCAAACAGATAACAAGTGCAAAATTGCAAAATTGTACCTTAGATCATAACTAAGGAAGTCAATTCTTGGTTTTTCTTTAGACATGAAGATTTTTATTTTATGAGCATTTAAATGAATTTTAGCAGACTTGGACAACTACCTCATTTTAAGAGCTTCAAGTAATATTAAGAAATAGAATATCTAATAGCTGAGAAATGACTTCCTAAGCTGCGTTTGTATATTTCAAGTACCACCGAGATTGGTAGAATTGATTAAATACTTTTTTATTTTGGCTGTGGCAAAATTTAAGATGTCATATGAAAGTATTTTCCTGCGATATCTGCACTTCAAGAAAAAGAAGAAGATTGAAAAGAGTAACAGGGCATCATATGAAATCTACTGGTTCCCTCACATTGTTCTTTTGTCTGGGTGTTATAGGATGTGCTGTCACAGTCAAAAAAGACATTGGAATCCCTTGAAAATAAACAATTTTTTGTATTATCTTGCATAAGCTTCAGCCATTATGTGGTTCAGGCTTGTTTGTTTCACATGTGAAGGGCTTAATGCTCTTTTGATCACAAGTATAACTGTGGGTTATATTGCTAAATAAATGGGTACTGATCAGACCAGTTATTCCGTGCATAATGGAAAATCATGCCTCATTGCACACACCCTGGCTGGTGCTTAGGTGGATTAGCATGTCTGAATAAACACTGACTCCTCACTTAACTTTGACAGATACTTACAGTGATTCACCATTTTAGGCTGAACTTTTCACAAAAATGAGGTTATGACAAAGCTACATGGTGTGATGAAAGATTACCACTATCTTTTATTAAAAATGACAAAAAGTCAATTTTGATGGGATGTGAGCATATTATGGCTCCTGATACCTTAAACCGGACCTCTCAACCTTTCAAAAAGGTTCTTCATTAACTACAGACTCAGGTGTTTTCCTTGGAAATTGGTAATGGAGGAATTATCCTTGGCATTTGTAAAGCTTGCTGTATATTTTCTGAAAACTGGGCTCCCTAATTCTTCAATTACGCAGAGATACTTTCTGTGAATTGGGAAATGGTCACTTTATTTATGAGGAACTGGGATCTGGACACCACCACACTTCACCCCCCCCCCCCCCCACCCACCACCCCTCAAAAACACCCTCCACCCAATGAATAGACTAGACTTTCACCGAAGTGCACCTATATTTCGTGCTTAGTTTGAGAGTGTTTTTATATTTAGTGTTACTAGTTGCATGGATAATGCATATTTTGGAAGAAAGGGGACCGAGCAAAAAACATATGCATTACTTATTTTATCTGGGTTGTCAAAGGACCAAGCATTATGATAAGGTGTTAATGAGTGATTGTTGTTTTTATTCAGAAAAAGGGGAACATGTGGATCAACCTCGTCAGTGATATAATGGCTTGCAATTGTCATATTTAGAGGGAAAAATATTCTCTCCATAAAAATCCAACTTGGCGACAAAACACATGCAAAACATATCCCATAGCACAGGTTATGTTTTGAACATAAATTATAAAACATACCTCTATTTCAATCGCAAAGATAAAACAAAGAGACTAATTCAGGTAAATTTCAGTGCATTTGATTTTCGAATGAAATAGGGGGAACTGCTGGACTTACGACTTTGACAATGCCTATTACCATCTACCATCCACGTTAAGTTGAACTTTAATGGAATTTTACTAACTTTGTCCCATAGTATCAAATAATACACAATAATATTTTGCTGTAAAATATGCACACATACAATATTTACAAATAAACACGCACGCACAGGTGGACATATAAATACACACAAGCAATTAGAGTATAGTAACATAACGAGGAAAAAAACAAAGAGCGGGAGAGGTATAATACTAAAATAATTGAAAATGGTAATTGATATGTTACTGCAAGGACTCGTATTATGTGAACTGACCTCTTTCCAAATAGTTTTGTTGTGAAGCCAAGTTGGGTGTATGTCTGATATAATTTCACCTAACTCCCAACTCCACATATAATATATCATAGTGGAAAGTGAAAACTAGTCCTGAGCCACTGATATCCATTACATTGACCACCACATCGAACACAACACCATGGATGTATTTCAGTTATGTTAACATGATTATTTAGGTCGAAAGGCACGTCACAGTGTACGTTTCTGTGATTTTATTATCATTTTTACCACTATTATTGGCACAAATAATCAAAGCCATATTTGTCTGTGCATTGTACAAGGAGATGGTTTTTCCTTTGCAGCTTGGTACGCACTGAGAATATTTTAAGGTTTATTTTAAACTTACTTTCCAAGGTCACATTTGATGTTAGAAAAAAACATATACACACATCTCTCTCTCTCTCTCTCTTTCTCTCTCTCTATGTATTTATCTATCTATCCGCTCTCTCTTTTTGTCTCTATATCTCTATATAAACATACATGTGGCCCACATTGTCTTTGTTTCACTACTTATAGTATTTATTTTTTAATAAAGGGAATGAACCGATCACCTTTTTAAAGTAATGGTAAACAAGGGGATATTCAGGATAGAGACAGAGACAGTTCGAAACTAGTAAGTGGTTGAGAAAAACATAGCCCTACATTTTTCAAGTTGAGTACACTTTTTTGTAAAAATGAGATCTTATGTATCATTCATGGCAAGTTCAATACACAAAATAGAATAAGATACGACAAAAAGTCACACAAGGGGACCGTGTGGCTTGGTGTGCTAGAGTTTGCATTATAGGTGATACTCCGCTTCTCCGTATTGCGTGTCTTAAGTAACATTTATTGCAAGGTTTATGAAGATCTCTGGAAATTTATGATCTTGAATGAAATGTTGCAGATATGGTGGGAGGCCACAGCAACCAAAAGATGGTGATAGTGAGAGTGTGTATTTTGACCGTCTTTGGATGTCTGATAGCAGGTAATATTTACACTGATAGTGTAATGCTGTTACGTGTTGTATTTCTGGTGAATAAGTTGCGTTTTGTTCGGCGTATTTGTATGGGAATATATACGTGTTGTATATATGACTGTACATTCTTTTGTTCATTTGTTTATGTGCAAGAGGTTAAATCAGCAGTTTGTAAAATTTGTTCGTTTGTATTGCCAACAAAATTATTACCGTTGTTGTTATTCTATGCCTCGTTCGGCTTTCGGTTGGATGCAACCTAATTAACACACATACATAGTTCATTCACATGCACGCATGCGCACACATATAACTATATATGTAAGGAAGATTAAATTCGTCAGTATCTCAAAGTCTACGACTGATAACACAGAATTTGTTGATATTGGATATTATTAAACATTAATTAGCAGTATATTAAGCAAGCAAAATATTTACTTTGTTCCGAGATTACCCAGAACCAGTACGACAAAATCATTACCAATGATACTAGCATGTTAGCTGTGTGTCACTGCAAATGTGAGAGTATATCCAGTCCCGTAAATAGAAGTGACTGCAATGCTACATTGCAAAAAACTATGGAGGGCCATTGTGTTCCAAATACAGATGCCTTAGTGAATTAAATCAACTTACATCACACTTAATTTTAGAATGCTACTTAATGTGTGTCACAACTCTACTGGAACACAACGTTTCAATATTTAGAACAAGAAGTACTTTGGCTAATTTTTTCCTGGGCTACAGGTGGCTAAACATCTTGGACCCTGTACATCAAGGTCTATTCTATTGTATTATCCGCATAAATATATGGATTGTATTATGATATATAATAAAGTGTGGCTTATGTATATATTTATTCACCTTTCCAGCTGAAACTGAAGCCTTTGATGTGATAGGAGAAAGGATCACAGGAGAATACAATGGACTTGCATCAATGAGGTGTTCACTTCTTCCCAAAACATTGGAAATAGACGTGGTGGAATGGTATAAGGGATCGCCACAACATATCAACATGGTGTACCTAGGCATACATGAACGTCCACCAAAGTACCCAAAGAGAGGATTATTCAGTGGACGAAATGTCACCGGAACCTTCAGCATCGATGCGTCCTTTCATGACATTTCTATTATGGCAGCAGTACCCGGCGATGTTGCTAATTATTCCTGCCATGTTAAACCGAAAAATGATTTAACTTTCAAGTACACGTTTGTGCAGTTGACCCTAGTAGGTATGTACGAAAATTGCTGATACCGTTTTTACGGAATGCAGTTAATGATATAATACTGACAGGAGATCGATATTTTCCTTCTGTGCAATTGTCTGTCAAGTTGTTCGTGAGGTTTTGCGTGTCTTTGTCGTGGTTTTCTTTAAAAACAAATTGGGGTGGTGTTGATGGTTGCTTTGAATGCTATCTTTGTTATTTTATTTTATTTTGTTGCTGAATAAGACTGGATAATCCTGTGAAAAGGAACTCATGAGAATTTTCACCATTCAGATTATCTCAGCAAGCAGTTGGGTTAGATATTCATAAGGATGGGAATTAAGTCATCCCTCAAATACAGATAGAGAAAGAAGCATGTTGCACTTCCGAATGTCATGTAGAATGGTAATATCTGGAAAATTTTGCTCTGTTTAGATATAGCTGAAATATTAGGTACCCTTTATGTAAACTGTATGCTTTCATGTGCAAAAAGTACAAACTGATGATATTGTAAACATAACAATTTTGTACTGGACGAAAGGGTCACATGCCTCCACCACATTACGTATTCACCGTGTGCATAAGGAACTAAGTACAATTCTTGCAAATCTTTGTGTGAAGCAATATAAATAAGGCTTATCCTTGAAACCGAGTGTGATACTTTGGACCTCTGCTTCCAAACAACTCTTCCAATTCAGATAACGGTATGTCAATGCACACATTGCTACCGATTAATATGCGAGCCAATGGAGATAACACTATAATTTTACATTTCCGCTTTTTCTCCTAAGCATTTAAAATATCCAATTCAAACTTTGTAGGGATGTATCTGTGATATCTGTGTACCAAGTTAGTTCAAACGGTCATTTCCCAATAATGTTTGGTTTTTGTATAAATATTTTTCGTTCATTTTCTGACCAAAACCTTAAACTTTCCTCCCAACACTTCGAAGTTATTTGTTTGTAAGTTGCCTAAGCACACTTGTATGCACTTCAAGACCTTACTTTTTCAACAGGTAGTGCTGAAAGTATTTTTTAACGATTTTCTTGTGTGTTAAAGCCGTTTGTGACTTCTCCAAAATCGTCACGCAGCCTGGTCGGCAATGTTTTGGAAATACAGTAGCGACTGAAAGTAACTTCACCAAAATTTGCGCGCACTCGCAAATCGCTCGCACTTTGCTCACACTTTGCTCGGGCTGGCACCCCCGAGTTGCTCGCAGTTGTTTTCTGATCTACCCGCACCCTTGCTTGCAAGCACCCTCACGCTCACCCGGGAGTTCCATGTGCTCGCGGGTAGTGACTAACCCGCGGGAACACTGGAAAGACCAGCAGGACAAGCCTTTCATATACATACTATATTTCAGTCTTTAAACTTATTCATTATCTAACTGGAAATGTACCCCCCCCCAGCACATCTCAACAAGTAACCCCCCTCCCCCCAAAAAAGAATGATAGTGGCTAGTATCCGTCTATAGATACCCACATGTAGATATAGGCTTATTTGAGTATGTCTTTTTTTTCCGTTTGCCACATAATTATTATTTCTACACATATGTTAGGCCTGCATGTGACTCCCGGGGAAGTAAATGTCACACCCAAGTCGACTTTATTTTGCTGTACATTCGAGAGAAGATTAACTATTGAATGTGAATGGAGTAATTAACATGTTAATTGTTGAAAGAAATACACTGATAATAATTGATTTGACTCATGTGTGTTTTTTTCGGAAAGGAGCTAAATTTGAGAACAATTTAGGAACCACGATGCAGACCTTTCCTAGCTACAAGATGCAGATGTTTCCTAGCTTCAAGATGCCCCCACATATTGTGCTCTGTAATCACCAGGTCCATGGGTCTATGAAAAACTGTAAATATTCCATGTACGTATGACTAAAATCAGACCAGATTATTCTAATGTTAGATCTACAAGTGATCGATTCGCATTCAGTACAGATAAACTGGGCTAGCTGGGATGTATCAACACCTTCAAAATTTGAAGCCAAACCGGGAAATAAGACTGCAATCGCTACAGATTTTGACCATGTTCTTATCAATTTACATTAAAAATCAATAGCCGTTTTTACAATATTTTAGCCAAATCAAACAAACACTAGCATTTGGCTTAAGGCACCAGTGATTCCTGGCTGGTAAATTGCATAACGAGACACGCCCCCCCCCCAGACGTTGAGATAAAGTTGAAGATTTCTGGATTTTTTTGGACCCCATGGTTGCATGTAACCAGTCTCTAATGCTGCATACATGTTCATGTAAATGTGAGTTTTTGTCTTTTGCACTGTTGGCATTCATAAGAACCAATCAATATTTTTTTCACCCAGACCTCATTACTATGTACTTAAGATGCAAGTCACTTAAATATGGGCGATCACGACTAACTACCATCCCCCACCCCCACCCCACCCCCCAAAAAACTTATGCAACCACCCCACCCCCGTCTACCAATTAGCCCCAGACTCCATTGTTATTGGAAGCTGGTCAGTGTGGTCAGCAGAATTTCATTACCCAGGGGCTGTGGGCACGCATGGGGCATTGGGGGCAGCATCACTTAGGTCCGTCAGGTTGCATCTCGGCAATAACCATGAAGCGGGTATCGCAAAATAGCAGTGCGTATGGCAAACATGAAGTACTCAAGATAAGGAAATTAGCTCAATTAGTCGGCAATCAAGTCGTGTACTGCATTGGACTTACTGATTGATTGATTGATTCATACATTCATCTTTCCTTATTTAATGGGGGCGGGGGTGGGTGGGTTGTAACCACCAGACATGTTGTATCCTCTCAAGTGTCAAAATAAAATTATATTAACTGCGCAGAAACAAACTTTGTTTCCATGAACATACCACTTTTCCTTTTTTTTTTTTTTTTGATTGAGCGTGGAGCTTCACAGGAGCAATCGGTTAACACTTCAAGATGGACATTATGTCACCCAAAGGGGCCCAGAATGGGAAAAAATTAACTACCACCAAAAAAAAAACCAAAAAAAACCCCACGAAATAGTATCATTCCAGTATCCATGAAGCAAATTTGATTGTCCTGCATCCAAAATTGTTCAAATTCCAATTGAAGCACTGATGACATGAACTATCACAAGACCAGACCGTTGTATAGGCATATATGTTAAATTAATTTCACGGCAACCCCTCTCGAAAGTTTAATGTACTTTTCCACTCATGGCAGCTTCGAATTTAGAGTGAAGTCAGCTGACGAGGGAAAGCCCAATTTTGCCATTGTGCAAAACTTATATTATATATTCATGA
This sequence comes from Hermodice carunculata, assembly GCA_964020975.1. Taxonomy (NCBI): domain Eukaryota; kingdom Metazoa; phylum Annelida; class Polychaeta; order Eunicida; family Amphinomidae; genus Hermodice; species Hermodice carunculata. The sequence continues at coordinate 73,013,245 of OZ026628.1, read as the reverse complement.
TTCTCGTAATATTATGTTCTGTCTGCATGTTGGCGCGCAAATGGTAACTGAAATTAGCCTCAGACTCCATTGTTATTGGCAGCTGGTCAGTGTGGTCAGCAGAATTTCATTGGTCAGCCAGGTTGCATCTCGGCAATAACAATGAAGCGGGTATCGCAAAATAGCAGTGCTTATGGTCGTCATGAAGTACTTGAGATAAGGAAATTAGCTCAACTAGACGGCAATCAATTTGTAATGCACTGGACTTACCGATTGATTGATTCATACATTCATATTTCTTTATTTAATGGGGGCGGGGGAGGGGGGTTGTAACCACCATACATGTTTTATCCTCTCAAGTCTCTCAAGTGTCGATTAACTGCGCAGAAACAAACTTTGTTTCCATGAGCAGACCACTTTTCCTTTTTTTTGAGCGTGGAACGCCACAGGAGCAATCGGTTAACACAGCAAGATGGACACTATGTCATGCCACGGAGCCCAGAATGGGAAGGAGAGACAACTTTGAAATTGGCAAAACTTGTTGCATCTGTACTTATTACGTTCCTTTGTTTGAGAGTCCACATTCAAAGTGACATAAAATACACTTGTTTTGACAAAATCAATATAATCCTAGTGTTTGTAAACATATCATTTTTCAACGCCTCCTTCACATGGAAATTTTGCGTCACCCGTATAGATTGGGCTTGACTTCAAGGAAATGGGTTTTGTTTATTACTTACCTATAATACTTATTCAAATATGAATATTTGGCTCATGAAAGTATTGACTTGCTTCTTTCAATTTCAACAGGACAAGTAAAAAAAAGTATGTTACTACAAGTACAAGTACAATGACATTTTCATTTTCATCTACATCGCAAGGAAGATCGCAACAGTTTACTTTTGTAACGATATGCACGACTTCACATAACCGCGGCATAAAACAGATACACAAAGGAGCCAAATTACCTTTTGCCTTTGTACTTAAATAGCTTTGATCGTCTTCATGATTGAACATGGATGGTACATGCATGGCAATTCAGACATTAATTTGATTGTTTTTAAAAATTGATCACCACCTGATTGTAAAAAATATACTAATCGAGAGGGTCTCTATTAAAACAAATGGACACAGGGCAGTTTTATAAAGGTACATCATTACTTATAGCACTGAAACCTCATTATAACGACACTCAGATATCCGACATATTCTGACACCGGAAAATGTTCCTGAAGGTTATGGACAAACCAAGGGATCAAAAACAATTTCGCGGATGTTTTTAATTTGAGACCCTATCAGACAATTACGCGGAGATTACTTGGAAAAAGCACCCCTAAATTATAGATTTCCCCACCGCGAAGATGATCTAAATTGACCCCCTTTCTCCCAACTAAACTGGGACGATCGTGCGTAACCGTAAAACCCCGAGTTAAGGGGCAGGGCGGCATCGCTGTTGAGCAAGATTGTTGGCGCTCTGCTGATGGAGGTATTACCGTTAATTTAATACTTCCATGCTCTACTGTAACGGGGAAAACACTCTGGAGGAGCCACAGTCTATCTACAGAGGCAACAACAGATGCAAACTGAAAACAGCATTTATTTAAACTACATTGTATATCTCAAGATGTTGTTTTTTTATAGCAAGCAAGTGTAGCCTCCTTGTTTATAGCAAGGGATTGGCTATTCCACAGTGATACTCGACCAGAACGAGTCACATTCAAGGTTGCCTGCCTGCGAAGTCATTCAGCCGGCGAAGTACCTGCATCACAGTGTGAATGTTAAAGCCCGTCATTAATGTGTCAGAAGTACAAGGAGGGGTTTGCTTAGTTTTTCCTTAAAAATGACGCTTTTACTTTTGGACCATTACTATTGCCAAACATTAGTTGGGGTATTTCTTTTGCAGACGGTGACTGAGTTTGCCTCCTTAGCGGACTCATGCCATTTTTATCTGCTACTAGACCCAGTCACCAGTCCAAGGCGCTTGGTCATCCAAGCAGGTTAAAATAAAAAAGTCTGCTTCTCAGGCAACCAAGTAGGCAGTGATTGTACAAACGTGACAGAGCCGAAAGTGCCTGATCAAGGTTTCATGCATTTAGCACACCTTGGGCAGAAATCCGTGAAGATAAAGCTACAACATCAACTTAGCCTCGGCGCCGACATGCTTGTACATGCAGATGGGAACGCTGTCCTAATGTAATCAAAGATCTGAAGTGGCAGAATTCCATTTATATGCAAGTAGTGGATCCAGAATGCAATAGGTTTATTCTAGTTTACCTAAAATTGTATAACCTTAAACTTAACAGACTTGAAATTAACATTAAACAAATTTTTCCCCGCTCATCGTTATCCTTGCATTTTTCAAACTTCAGTATTTTTTATAACTAGCGTGACAAAGATCTATCCGATGTTGCCTCCCAAATTATATTTTCTCCCCCTGGGGTAACACAGAGCTTGATCTGCTTCAAACATTTTTTATAACAGTTCAGTACTATATCGCTGAAACTAGACAGTTTTTATTCTGATCCTTCCAGTTCTTAATTAAGCCTACCCATCCCCTTGGGGGGGGGGGGGGCGGGGGTGTAATCAAATGTAAATTGGATAGGTGGTGATGTAATTTAACTATTTTCTCTCATTTTTCTGGTCATTAGTCGACACTATGTCATTATTTTGTTCTCAAGTTATTTACTGATTGATTATCCAACAATCTGTGTTGATACATTCACTAGTGTAACATACGCTTACGTAATTTTGCGATGTCCTTTGCATGTTGTACATATTCTGTTTTGTCGCTCCCTGTCTGGAGAACCCATTGTATTAGTCAACTTTTTGTACCGTGGGGCTATCCAGAATGAACTAAAATGTTTAAATCAAACGAAATAAAAAAAGAAAGAACGATGCTATTTTCACCGTACGGTGAGAATAGCGTTTGGTCTATTTTCACCGTGCGGTGAGAATAGCGTTTGGAAGGAGTTTTGTCTATTTTCACCGTACGGTGAGGATATAGTCCATGAGCCAGACTGAAAATTAGTACCATCTGAGGGCACCAAATGGAACCTTTATACCTGCGTTGGTACACCTTAGGGTATAACAGAAATGCATGATGGACTTTCCAGAAGCCCAGCTGGAGCCCGTTATTGCAATTTTAAAATTTCATACCTAGACGGCCCAAAAATGCTGTATATGGTAAATCGTGTCTTGTTATAGTTGGCCTCTACATTTTAATTATACTTGAAATATACATATTATGTTTGTATCCAGTTAACAGCTGGCACAATGAACTTCATGCGACCTATAGATACTAAATGAATCCACACGGGCAAGAAAAAAAGCCATTATTATACCCACATTGATTGGATTTTTTTAAGGCGGGGGGGGGGGGGGTTCTGCGCTCAGTTTGTAGATCAAGTATTAAATTTCTGCAATTTCAATACCTCGTGAATACATGGTCTAAATATCTTGAAAAATGGTGCACACGTGCCTCTGGGTCATCCTTTGATCCCTAGATTGTTTTTGTCCTTGACCCTATTTTCAAGGTCACATCCTTGTGGAGGATATAACCGATAGGCCTGCGGAGATTATTCTTCCATTGTAAGGCTCATATACATCCTGGGGAATTTCACACTCTTGCATGTATAATCTCACTTTGCTTTATTTCACTATTTGAAGGTGATTATGTACTGCATGATGATGACTAGATTTTGGTGAGCTTGACATTACTCTGAAGGCCACACACTTGTGGGTGGGTACATTTAGGATTTCTGTTATATAAAATTATATAAAAGGAGACAAAATCCGTTTTAAGCACAGTTATCCACGGCATTTATTTCTATTCTTACCAGTCCTCTATTATGTATGGTGACCAATATATATATATATATATATATATATATATCAGTATAAAAGCATTTTTTGCGTTTCAGACGCGACCGGTTTCAGAATTTTTATGCATTGTCAAGCTCCATAACGCATAGATGTTGAAATAATTTTCAGTCCATTATAATCTTGACGTTATCTGTTGTTATAGTAAATCTATTAGCATAGAAGCATATTATGATGTTCATTTATTACGTTACTGATTTAGGCCTATGACATGACGTCATTGCCATATCAATTAATAATAAACGTCTCGTAATGAAAATAGGAATAATTTGTCCCAGATTACTATAATTAGTAAATTACACTATTCAGTCTAGGCTTGTCTTTCCGTTGAAATATGAATTCTTTTTGCTCTCTGTCTATGTCAGAATCATTTGACATCTGATATATGGGACATACAAAGAATTTAGGCACAAGAATAGAACAACTATCAATATGTTCACTGAGCTGGATTTGCCGTGTATCAGGCACCCGTATTTGTTGTCTGTGGACAGTTATGCGCCTGCTCGTTGCCTGTAGATCCAGTGTATACCTCATTGCATCCTCTACAAACAATCGCATAAATCAAATGTTTACTCAAACAGTCCATTTCTGTTCTAATTTGAAAGTTTTGTAGCTTTCCTGTTGTGTCCAGCGAAATTATGTCAGTAACTATCATTTTTAAGCAATTCTTACAACGAGGAAGGCCACATATTTTGCTCCCGCCTTGACTGTCCCTTGATTCAAAGTTTGCTCTCGTAAAAAATTGTTTTAAATTACGAGGCTGTCATTGGCTTAAATAAAATTCAGAATTTTAAATATTTCTCCAAGTGAGGGATCCATTTCCAAAATTTTAAGGGTTTCACGTATTTGTGGTATTATCACTGGATTGTTAGGATTGTATCTTGTGATCATGACCAGATTTTTGTCACCCCCCCTTGTAATTTTTGCGGTCCTTTCTTAATGATTCTTGTGTTACACTTAAAGCTCACAGAATACCCATTGAAATGAGTGAATCTGGGTAGTCCCTGGCTTTTAGAAAATTTCCCAGTTCATCCAGATGCGTTGCTTTTCTATTTGCATTTTCTACAATTGTACAGATCCTTATTGCTTCATTATATGGGATATTTGTTTAATGTGCTGTGGTTGACTTGAATTGAATGGCACATGCTGATGAGTATCTGTATTCTTGTAGTATGTATCCAATGAAATCTCTCCATCATTTAGAAGAACTTTCAAGTCTAAAAATTCTAATTCACATTGACTATATTTCGTTTCATATTGAATACTTGGTTCAAGCTGATTCAAAAGTTGGTGAAAATCGTGTAAATCTGACAGCGACTTTGTCCACATTATAAAACAGTCATCTAGATAACGTTTCCAGTTCCTTTAAAAAACATGGCGAAGGATTCGGATGTACTTCTAAGTTTTTCGTATAATAAAATTTCTAGATATCCAAGACTAAGCGTTGCATAAGTTGGTGCACATTTAGTTCCCATCACACACCCTTTTTATTGTATGTAGTATTCTCCATCAAATCTGAACACATTATTTTCTAATATTAGTGAAAGACCTTCCTCAATAAATTCTCTAGGAAGACGTTGATTTTTGGTGTTAGGATATTTGTTCAGCCAGTATTCAATCGCAGGCTTTCCTAACTTATGAGGTATGTCACTATATGAATTAATCACATCAAAACTGACTAAATACCGATCCTTGACTTGCTCTCCTGATATTTTATTGATGAAGTCGATATTGTCACACGTAGCTGTTGACATGCAATAAGCACGGTTTTAAAATTTGGTTTATGAGTTCACTAAACCTGCTCGTATTGCATACATGTCCTGCGACGATTGGTAGGAATTTTCAATCTGTTGGTTGAATAATATGTACATATATATACCATCTTGTTCATTTATAGCTTTTTTGATAATATCAGACTTATGAACTTTCGGTAAGTCGTACAAATTACTTGTTTTTGACTGCAAGCCATCCAGATAATTTCTGTCTTTCGTTGTAAAGATGTTACGATATTTGTCAATACATTTTCTTAATTTATCACTCACTTTGTTTTCTCTGTCTGGTTCGCATCGCTCATAAAATTGTTCATCATTAAGTAATGATTTTATCTGTTCAGCATAATAATCGTAGTGCATAATGACAACTGCTCCACCCTTGTCTGATTCCTTAATTATGATAGAATTGTCAGTTTGCAATTCATTCATAGCTTGTAGCTCCTGTTTAGTTAAATTATTTTTGTTGGTGGGTGAAGGTACTTTCAGTCTGTCAATACATTTTTCTAATATCTCGTTTTGACTTTTAGGAAGGGTGAAAGAACTTTTTCCTTTGACCAGTGATTCATTCCATTCCTCATCTGTATTGTGGAAAAATTCTTTCAGACGTAATGTACGACAAAGTTTTTAAATAACACACTTTTGTTCTTTTCTTGGTGTCGATGTGAATTTCAATGCCTTTTTAAGCAACTTTACTCGTCCTTGTGTCAATTGTTTGCTTGATAAGTTTATAATTTTAACAATACAGTGGTACCTCCTTTGAGAGATCGCCCCTACGGTGGGTCAAAATGTGATCTCTCAAAAGAGGTGGTCTTTGATTTGATGTACAACAGCCTGGAAAAGATAGCACAGTGTTCTGAGAGAGCGGTCTTAAAAAGATATGGGGCCTCTCATTAGAGGGGTCCCTCAAGAGAGGTACCACTGTAGATGTACTTGAAGTTAATATCTTCTTGGGTCCCGCTGTTGGGGGTATTGTTGCACTCTTTCTCTCCATCTGTTGTATCTTTGCTCTTTTTGGTAGGTGTCTCTTGCTTCTCTTGATTGTCTCTGGTTTGTTTGTGGTCTTTGTCCTTTTTGATTTGTGTAGCCTTTTTGCTCTTGCAGAGGGCGCCATCGTGTATTTGGGCGTTGTCCTCTTTCTAAAGAAGGAAACTGTTCTTCAGTTTCTACATTTAGACCTAGTTCATATCTCTGACCTTGGTTTTGTTTGTCCCAGAGGTCTGTGTCATGTCTAGGTTGAAATACTTGAAATCTATTGTATGTAGGGAAGTCTGCATTTTTGCTGTTTTCATTCCTAGGTACCATTGCAAAAGTTCCTCGTCTGTTGTTTCTAAAGGGTTCCATACATTGGTTAAACATTGACAAAATTAATCTTATTTGGCCTTTAATTCTGATGTCATGTCGATACAATGAACCTACAGCTGTTGCACATGATAGTTTGGTTTTGTAATATTTACAATCAAGAGTAATCTACATTCATTTCAACAACCTGCATCTAATTGATTTTATATGTTCAAATTTACAATTCAATTTGGCCAAAAGGTGGTATCTGTTGTGATATGCTAATATGTGTCATGTAAATTAGACATATAGGGACAGTAAAAAACAATATACGTACGTCGCGGTATACATTTTCTTGCCTATGGGTAACCCTAGCTTGTCTATGGGTTCGAACTTCTCCAAACAAGGAGACTGTCTTATTGATTGGCACTTTCCTTACCATGAATAAATATTGATTAGCATTGTTTAGCAGTATATGAAAGTTCCTCAAAGTTGATTAGCGGTTGTTTGGATGAAGCACATATTGACCTGTTCAAGTTACCTTATTCTACAATGTTTAGCACTTTCACTCTGATAGATCTATATTTATTAGCAATGATTAGCAGTCTTTGCACATTTATTAAAATTGATTTACACCTCCATTTCCTCAAGTTTCCATTTCAATTAACGAACTGTGATTAAAATCTTGCTACCTTTTGCCTTGTGACATGTATACTCATCAAACGAATCACTATGCAGAATTTTTTTCACCTTTTATGCAAAATAACATTCATCTATTAAATTGCGTATAATGACTAAAAGCTGTGCCGCAGAAAAGTCCATCATGCTGTTTTGAGTTCCTGAGACATACACCAATCAAAAAAGTATTGTTAAGTTTGGTGCCCTCAGATGGTACCATTGGTCAAAATTGTGCCCTCAGCTCATGGACTAATAGGGTTTGGTCTATTTTCACCAGATGGCGGTGATGGTACAGTTTGGTATATTTTCAAGGTGAGGATAGAGGCGGCTCTATTTTCACCATCTGGAAATTGAAATTCAGAGCCTTTTCGTAAATTTATGGTTATGGCTTGTTGCATTGAACTGAGGCAGATTAAGATTGGAGAAATGCTTACTTTAGGGAGATAGCTAGCTTTATAGTATAGTCAATAGGAAACGGGACCAAAGCAAAGTGCCCACTTACGGAGGGTTTACTGTAAAGCAATTACCTTGGCACCGTGACAGCATTAAATGCTTGGCTTTTTAACATCTCAAATTAATGTATATGAATTTACTCTACCCACCCATGAGTCTTTCATTTTTGTTGCTTCGTGGATTTTTTGAATGGGATCCGTAACTAAAGTCAAAACAAGATAGATCTATAAGTAACCCTGAAGTTCCGTTACTTCCATCTGTGACAATATTAAAAAAGTTCCTACTTTCTCTTGTTACCTACATTTTTGCCTTTTCACATAAAAATACAGTGTTGGCTCTATAAAAACTATTAAATTATAAAAGCTGAAACAACACATCAGCAGATTTCATTATAAACCATGCTCAACTTGGATGTTAGGCCTTTTTATCATATCATCACCGTACGGTGAAAATAGACAAAACACTATTCTCACCGTACGGTGAAAATAGACAAAACACTATTCTCATAGTACGGTGAAAATAGTCACTCCGAAAAAGAAAACCTTGCCCCCCACACTGTAACCTGCTGAGTGACTTAAAATTTTTGCTACATCATATTTCTCAGGACAAGAAACAAATACCATTGAAAATTTGGGTACGGACTCAATCCAACCATGGACCTAGTCCATGGTCTAACGCTTGCCACTGAACTAGCACATAGTAAATCGGGGGTGAAATTATGGCTGACAGTCTTTTACATACATCAGAAAATTGGAAACGGGCTAGTTCCGTGCCTGCTTAGCCTCTCGTGCCATCTTTCTATCTGGCTTACTTGGATCTGCTAAGGCCTGCTCAGCAGACAAGCCAACAAAGCAGGAACACGAGACTTTCGCTAACATTGGTATTAAGATATGCTCTGAGAAACCGGTCAGAATATTTGTATATCTCTGTAATTTAATGTTGGAGAAATGCCTTGCGCTCCCATAGGACCACAGTGGTTGACATTTGCCAGGCAGGGAAGGAGCACCCGAGCTGCTGGGTGCAATGGTGGCTTCACGGTGGCAGCGTGTGTATGCCGCCTTAGTGCTTCGGCCGTACCCAGTGGTATGCATTTGTGCATCATGTGTCGCCTGACCCCCGGCGGGCCATGCCGTGGAACACCGGGAGCGGGAGATTATGATCGGGCCAGTATCTCCCTTTCAGTCACCACATCATCGCATATGTGTGTGTAAACATGTGCGTAAGCTTGTTTGCATGCATCTGTGTACACGTATTGTTCAATTGTTGTATCAAGTCTGTATTAGTATTTGTAGTCAGATTTATATCATGCACTCTCATCTCATAGTCATATTATCATGAAATGTGTTGTCCTGTGAGTCTTGTATATATTATTGCACGTCTCCGACTCTGGAGAACCCCGAAATTAAACAATGATTGTACTATTGGGCTATCCAGTATAAATAAATACGTTGAACTAACACTAAAATCAAGGAGGGTAGGAGGCTACCCTCCTTGCTAAAATATACCTCCTGGGGATACACATGCAAGTATGTGTACGTTAGTGTGTGTGTGTGTGTGTGTGTGTGTCACAGCAAACTGGGGCTATATTTCAACCGAGGACTTCCCCACTTCTCTACTATTCTGCATGGAAGAAGTCACACATATCTGTTATTTAAACACCATGTTAAAACGGCCCCACTTGGATAATGAGGATTACCCATGTTGTGAGGAAAAGATCATTGGTTTGTGTCTTTGGTTGGACAGTAATGAATGGGAAGTCCCCAGTTAAAAGTGTGTGTTCCTAGTTGTAGTGTGTGTCCCCACTTGATGATGTTCCCAGTTATGTCTTATGAGGTGAAAAACGATGTATCCCCACTAGTGACACGCTACAAGTGTGTGTGTGATACGATACGATTATTGTGTAAAGGCCCCGGGCCAATACAACAAAAAAGGTAGAAAAACAAGAGCAAAAACAAACAAACAAACAAAAAAAAAGGCACAGCACATGCTCCTTCAAGATTTGCAATGCTACTTTTTATGCCTTTGATTGACTGTGGTCAACATTAATTTATTGCTCCTGTATATATAGTCTTGTAAAATAAATGTATCCAGTGTTAATACTTGTGTGTCATTTATAAAATAGGACGTGTCAACATACTAAATAGCAACTAAATAATGTAATCAGTTGGAAAATTCAGAGCTGTATACTCGGATTACATAACAGTAATATGTGTGTGTGAATGTGAGACATCTGCTGCTCATACTTTTCTGAGTTTAAGAGAGAAGCAAATGTTGGCTTCAATGAAATGAAAAAAAAATGAAAAAGTGAGTATCCTCATCATACTCATTATATCTCCCAAATGAGAGAAATATATATAACTGTACATGAACATGTACGTACAAACTGTATAATATCACGCAGGTATATAAATGTTGTCAACTTCATCTTGGCGCTGCTGGGCTCGCGGGCCAAACGGACGTGCATTGATGCTCGGGAGCAACCCATGCCCGCTCCCGCACCCGCCCGCTCGGGCACCCGCATTAACACACGGACTCAATCTGTAATTAACCCGTGGGTTGCTGGGGGCAATTGCTGGCCGTGCTCTCGGGTTACTCGCGCGCAGAGGTTAAGTTACTTTCAGTCGCTACTGTATAGTTTGTGGGAGAGGTATACAAAGAGCTCATTATATAATGATAGCAATAGAAATTCACAGTGCCGATTTCCTGTCCTAAAACCGTCACCTGGAGTCACCTGAAACTTGGTGGGGATCTACATTGAATGGGTCTCTACCAAATGGGTTTCCATGGTGACCCTCTGGTGATTTTTACATTATTTCGTTGTTTTTTTTTTTTTTACATTTTGGCAACTATTGCTTTTCACAAAACCCTCTTGTTTATCGGATAATCCATGTCAGGACTTCCCATGCTGTGGACTTGTTGTCTTTCTTTCATACCGTTCACACAAAAATACCGTTTTTTGATAACATAGCTTATTGAGGTAAAATTACATTTTAGCATGTTATATAACATGTAAAAAGAGACAATAATGCTGAAAGCTAATTTGGTTTCAGTCAAGTCGTATATTTAATATGTTATTTGAAAGGTATATCACAGATATAGCTGGATATCACACGTGTATGACAAACGGACACACTTATACAATAGGAATCTCTTGTAATGCTTTAGTAGATATTTGCTTCACGAAACATGATAAGACACACTGCTTTCTATGGTCGGGAAGAAAACTTCAACACTTGGATTGCGGTGCCTGGAAAATTTAGCTGTTTTATGTTTGCCTGAGATTTTCCTCGCTTTTTCAGTGTTCCCCGATGTTGTTTTTTTTCATTTAATGAAAAATATACGTGCATCTCATCAAATTAAGTTCAAACTTTACGAGTTGGAAGCATTTTTTTAGACGACATGCAGCCTTTAATTGGAGGTAAAGCAAGCGCCGCTCGAAGAACTTAGACCTAAGCTAAAATTATTTTGAACTAATATTGCTTTCGGCCTTCGCTTACTTGTAACTCCCAAATAGAACATTGATTTCACCAGTCTTTGGATCTAGTTCAAATATGGTATCATGTGAAACATGTAAAATGTCAATCATAAGTTTTGCTTTCTTAATATGTTTCTCTTTTACAGCTCCGCCTGCTGCCCCACCCTTCATATCCGACATGAACGGTACTGCACACGCAACATCCAACTGCAGTAATCTGGATGTTATACCTGTTTATATAGCTGCAGATAGGAACACGTCATTTGTCTGCCAGGTTGGACCTACACGACCTTACCCTGTTGTAGAGTGGCATTATAGTGGGCCCAGTCTCATTCATAACATATCATATACAGACAACAATGACATGGAGGTTCTCAGGCTGGGAGCAAAACGACAGATAGATATTATGCTTTTCTCAGACAATCACACTCTTATGTGTATGATCAAAGTTCCGGATGAACGGACAGGTCTGATGGAAAATGTATACTTGTGTCTCCAGGTAGCATGTAAGTTAGCCGATTTCTTTATATGAGCACACTGTAGTCTAGTAGAAATGAAACCTAAATATCAACATGCAAAGATCTTTCGGCGTGAATAAATTACGATTCATTGTCCATCCTGTGCACCAATTTTGTTTTTACTCGGCAACTGTTTTAATTCTTTTACTTTTGCACTTGATAAAAGGACTCTGCGCTTTGATCTTGTGGATATTTCCAGTATTCTTTAATTTGCGACGGTATTAAAGCGTAGATTGCTTCTCTTGTTGTCTGTGCTGTCGGGTCAAATAAATGTACAGCTGTGAAACACACATTCAAATTTTGTTCATCTTTTCGATACTTTAAATCTTTGCTGACTTCGTAGTAACGTAAGCCTGCAGGACAGTCATCCGTCGGTCGTCTGCTGGCTGTTACACTTACATTTTGTCTTCTTTCCCTGAATTGGGAGCCATATTTTTTCTTAATGGGGATCTGCCCAGAAGTAACACCTACTGAGTTCACTGAGTGGAGCTGCAATGGTTAGCTGCTAAACATTGCTTTCCCTATTTATTTCTTAAATTTTGGAGTATTTTTGTTTTTTTTTATTTTCGTTTTATTTCCCAAACGGCCTGCCAGCATCTGTTCAACCGTGGTAGAAAATTTAGCATCAGTGAATCGGCATTTACCACGGCGCCATTATCTCGTGACTTCCCCTAATTTTTATTTCCTCTTTTTTGAGGGGTTTTGTTTTATTTATTCTTTGTTCTTGTTATAATTTGAACATAAGTAATGCTCTGTAAGACTAGGTATCAGGTTAGGGACTACAGGCGTTTGTTGGAAAACAAAAAATCAAGCCCCACTTCAAATTCGCTGGGTATCTACGTTGGGTCAGTTTTATCGAGGTGTATTTTGGGATCACTTTCCAGTTATTACTATTTTTATCATCATCATCATCATCATCATCATCATCATCATCATCATCATCATCATCATCATCATCATCATCTTGTTGCTAGGACATTCTTTTTTTACAAATCCACGACATTGTGTGGTAAATTACTTCAAATTGACACAAGGACACATCCTGGGGTTTATTAATTTCAAGCTTACAGCCCAGGTGGCACTGCAATTGTATTTCATAACGTATTCTGCGCTGTGCAATTAAGCACTTGAAAGCTGCTATGTCAGTTTATTTATAAAGTGTGGGAGTGTACCTGAAGAAAACTGCCAAAATTGATCACTGTACATTTTAATTTTCATTTGACCATGTGTGTTCTTTACCCAGTTAATACAACATTACACATTTATGTGTCAGGTATGAAATTCATGTCATGCTAAAATGTACGTAATGTGGTCAAGTAGGCAGGGGAATGATATTAATATACTGTTCGGTCAAAGTTTAGTAAAAAAATGCTCATCATGCTCATCATAACTCAGATCAAAACAGATTTGAAATTGAGTTCCAGGTAAGCTTGAGACTTACGATTGTGTCTTTAGATAGAGCATTGATTCTTAGCACAGCATATTGGTTTCACCTTTTTATTCCACACTTAATTGAACAGCCTTAAATTTCGGTCAAATGTTCTTCATTTGTCACAGCAAGTAAATGCACATTATGCAGCAAGTTGCCCAGCAAATCCACTATTTAAAATTTTAATATTTTGATTACTTTTTTGTCAGCAAGCCTGCCATTGAAGGAAAGTCGACTCCCTTCTTTCTGTGTTTAAAAGAAAAAAAACAAGCCATGCAAAATATTCATTTATCTAAGTCACATTTGAAATACCATTCACAGATAGGCCCAGCAGAGAACTAAGCAACAACAGAGAGCCGATTCTGTTTTCCCTTATTCCTGTGGCTCTTGTCATTATGGCGTGGTGGCTGTTGCTATATAAATATCTTACCTTTAAACAGTCACGTGGTAAGTACGGTGCCTTTCTTGTATCCAATAATTACCCAGAAGCTCCAAGGAAAAAATGCACCAGCACCACCGGAATTAGATGTGCACTTGGATGAATCACCAATGTAATATTTTCATTTTGCCTTAAAATTGAGGCTTAAAATTTTGTTGTATGTTTAATTTAGGCAATCGGTAATGAAGTATGAAACGCGCAGATGTTGGTTCGCTTAAGCAAGTTCTTCGCCTCTCCAAAGAAAAAAAATCAATAAAACCTTCTGGAGAATTGTAGATTCTTTAACATACACAAGTTAAGCTGACTGTAACATACAATTTCGCACCCGATAGCACACACGAATTAGTAGAAGTCACTGCAGGAGGTTTATAGTTATTGTTCTGGCTTATGCAACACAATCGTGAAACAGAGTAGTATGTGTTTTCCTTCATACAAAATTGTAATGCAGACACAGAAAATTAACACCAGGGCAAAACACTATTCAGAAGACTTCTATTTCTCTCACTTGTTTTTGTTTTGTATACATGTGCTATGATGGATAACTTTAATTTTTATATGAAAAACATTTAGTGCATTGTATTTTGCAGATGCTAGCACTGAAACATTATTCGTGATGATGATGATGATGATGATGATGATGATGATGGTCGTCGTCGTCATCATCATCATCATTATCACCGTCAATATTAGAGGATTCATTCTTTGAAGTTTGACTCGTGCCCTTATGGTACTGATTGTCAGAACTGGTGATTGTATTCTCATGGCTCTCTTTACAGACGCCAAATACCATCGGCTGCCTTTATGCCCCCCCCAATAACATATTCTTTGCCATGTTAAATACCAGTATAAACAGATACGTACTTTACTTGCTCATGTTCGTATTATAACTGTCATTTACCGTTAAATGTCTCATTGATACTGGATTCATATCGTAGGCTACTTGGTCAGTTTATATGATATACATATATTTCAAAAGTCCTCTCGAATCAAAAGTATTAAAACTAATGAAGCCATATCTTAAAATCTGCAGTAGAAAGCCTCCTTGGTTTGATCTTAATAATTTTTGTACTTCAACCCTGTGGTAAGTGAGCTTTACACAAACTGCTAAATCTAACAAACATTTAAAACTACTTGAGAAAAATGGAAAAGAGAGCATTGAGTATTTGGAAGTTCAGATTATACTACATCTGTATTAAGCCTAGAAATATAAACTTTTTAAATGCTAATATATGTCACGCGCGACTTGAGGTGGAAACAGATTGGTCCTAGGTCAGGAATTGGAAGAAAAATGTTACTTGCTAAAAACTGGCCTTGCGTCTTGTGGCTGTGCATTGTATGCGCATAATAACCACAAAACTGAGTTCAGAAGGGATCAAGGGAAATGTAGCATACCCATCCAATTTACCAATTGTGTCTGTTTTCTCTCATCTATGCATACATGTTTGGAATCAAAATGTATCCTTACATTTTGATACAATATCTGCAAAAATAACGCTTAATTACTTTGAGCAATTATATTGACTTTAGGCTCAAAAAATTGAATTTTAGAGCCTGAAACACATCCCATGGGCACATGACTTCGCATTAAGCAGAGTTGAATCCGTTCTCACCCATTGGTTGTATCGGACTAAAAAAAAACAAAATTCCAATACACGATACATCTTTTTTTATTTTTTTTTGTTTGAGAGTGAATTATTGCTTTCTGGAGTGAAATTCAAAAGTAGTAACTCAATGCAGATCACATGACCTAATCATTGTTGCACGTAAATTGTAATGCACCTGCATCAGTGACGTGATGCCATGACATTTAGACAAAACCAAATGTGTGCGAGCAATGTTTGATTACATGTAGCGCGTGACGTGGGATAACCGCAATAAACGTAAGCAAATGTGGGACACCAAGTAGGCTTAGGAAGCAGGTTTAGGGCATATTTGTGAGGTAAATATCCCACTAAACATAGAATAAACAAAATCTTACATGCCTGGAGAGTGAGTTACTATTTTCTCTCCCTCGGAATTGTTATTTGTGTGGAAAATACTAAAACAGGAACTCACTCTTAGCCATGTAAGATTCTCTAAATATCTTATTAAGTAAAAATTTCGATGAAGATGTAGCGAAAGACATATTTATTTTGCAACGAAACTTTTCAGATCATCAATTTCGCCCTTATGGCTGTAATGCTGTGCACATGGTCATATTTCTCAGCCTGTATAAATCAAGTTATTGTACAGCAATGTTAACATCCTTCATAAAAGATAGCTGGTAAACACACATTAAAAAAAATGCAAATGTTTGCCGCTTTCAGCACAGACAGCTTGAAGTTGGCAAACCTTTAGCATACAGGTGTTTTTCAAAATAACTTGTCCAGTGTCAATAAATATCAATACTGTACGCAAATGATAATAATGTTGATGCTGCTGCTAATAATAAAAGTAACAATGATAATAATAATGTAAGGAAGACAACAACGACGACGACTACGAAGAAGAAGAAGAAGAAGAAAAGAAGAAGAAGAAGAAGAAGAAGAAGAAGAAGAAGAAGAAGAAGAAGAAGAAGAAGAAGAAGAAGAAGAAGAAGAAGAAGAAGAAGAAGAAGAAGAAGAAGAAGAAGAAGATGGATCAACATTACTTATATTATTGTGGAATTAATCGGGATGGTATTTAGTTTTATCATTGATGGTCGACACTTATGCTTTTTAGATAAAATTGTCAATGGATTGGCATTGAATCTTGAGTTAGTTATACCTTGGTTAATGCAAGGAAGTCATATTTTTTGTATGCTAGCTCCTGACCATAGTGTCATTGTACATTTGTACAGATGGTATGAATCACCTTGCACAACAAAAAATAGAACAGTATCTGGTTGTGATCCAGGGCGGTCTTATTGGGACCACAGGCAATGCATTAATGGCTTTATTTGTGGTCGTTTATGCATTTTCACAATGCTCAGGCAGGTTTGTAGTTGGTGGTAAGTAGTAAATGCAAACTATATCCCATTAATGGTAAATTACGTTAACATTTACTTATTTGGGTTGTGGTCGGCTTTCACCTTGACAGAGCATGACACATGCAATTCATTTTAAAACTACAACAATATTCATAATTAGGGAAAATAAAGAAAACACGATGGTAATTCTCATATTTTTTACATATGTGAACAATTGAAAATTTTAATGTGTCATATGCCTCATTATTCATCTTTATCAAAATTATTTGTTTTAGAAAGTGCACTTGTCCTTTTTGCAAACACGATACACTTATATACGTATATATGTTCATCAGGGTTCTCATTCTTCATTTTAGGGATGATGTCAAAGATTGTTTGCTATATGTTAGTCCTTTCAGAAACAAAGCTTATATATCAAACAAATATATAAGCTTGGCTGACTATCGGTAAAAAATCCGGAAATTACACAAAAACGTCAGATTCAAATGTTTGACGTTAAACCAATTCGTACTTTAGATCATTTTGTCCATGACTTTGATTAAACACGGTAACCATCGTGAATTCTACTGCATCTGCATTCATTGGATTCTACCTGTGAAAATGGTTGACTAGTGTGCGTCACTTAAAAGGAGTGAGACTGCAGGGTTTGAAGGTTATTCAAATTGGTAAAATAAACGTAATGTCGCTAATCAGTTCTACTGGGATTTGAAGTAAATGAACCATGATTTGTCGTATTTTGTAGTCCATGGATCAAAACTTATAGAATTTCGCGTATATTCAGGTAGAGTTAAATTCTGTAAGGCCTCGACTTTTAGAGATGTATTAACATTCAAACGTGTATTTCTGGAATTGTTTTCCCTTGGAAATGTGTCCTGTACATGTCTATTGAGTTACATGTGGAGGTCATATAAAATTGTAAAATACACAAATACACCGAGGATGCTAGATTTCCAGACTTTATGTTTTCTGTTCAGGGCACATTGAGCCACATAGAAAAGGAAGTCCCATGGTCATTGCGCTACTTGTATACCTCGGTGTTCGACTAGCTTTGGGCTTTGGTGGTGTTATAGGCGCATTTTGTACACAACAAAAGCAAACAGGAAACCAACCAATGCGCTTTAAAGGTAAGAGCAACAACATTGTAAGTGAAGTGCTATTGATGAAATATTCAGGAGAACCAAAAGGTGATAGGCCTACCAATTCTCTTTTTATTTTTGGTAGAAGTGATACAAATGGATTTTGAGTGGCTAGGCCTGTACATTTTGGAAACGCTATAGCCCGTATTTGAAGAATATTTCAAAGGTTGACACGACCAGTTTGAAACCACCAGTTGCCTTTTATGGGTGACTGCCTGTCTCAAGTAAGGAGTGAAATTAGTTTTTTTCACATCGGTGTTAGAAGATGAATGCTGGTGCTTTGATAACTCTGGCATCTCTTTGCTGTCATTTTTGGGTTTGCAACTTATGAATATGGGTCATGTTTTTTCTAAACTATTTGATATGAGTGCCTTGTCGAATTATGTGATATGTCATGAGAAGACATGGTGTGGCAGATATGGTATGGTATGATATCATATGGTATTGCTTGGTATAGTAATCAAGAAGAGAAAACAGGCACTTTATTTTTATTTCAAAAGGAAAAAGTACTGAGATTACATTTATAAGAGCATGGCAACATTAAATACAAAAAAAGAAATCACAAAAATGTAAGCTTTTACATTGATGAAGCAAAAATATCCATTGCGATTCATCAGAGAGAAAAATATATTGAACTTTGTGTCTCATATATTTGTTCCAAACAAATGCACACCTTTTAACTTTATGTAGCTATTTGCCTGGGCATTATCTTCATGGTTGGACCTGCTGCTCATTTGCTGCTGTCATGGAAAAGACAGGGTAAGTCTTCTGTATTTGCAAGGTAGATCACGTAATATTTTGAATAATTCATTATACTAGCTTAACAGCAATAAATAGTGTCCGGGAAATTTATGTCATGGTGAGTATAGCTATGCCTTGAGGCAAAATTTGGCATACAAATGAATGTATTGATTTCTTGACCCTATCATAGTTATATCTACTAGAAAAATAATTGTGTATTTACTGCCTTACCCCGGAAATGTCTTTTGCACTTTGTCCTTATTATAAT
The DNA here is from genome assembly GCA_964020975.1 of Hermodice carunculata. Taxonomy (NCBI): domain Eukaryota; kingdom Metazoa; phylum Annelida; class Polychaeta; order Eunicida; family Amphinomidae; genus Hermodice; species Hermodice carunculata. The sequence goes on along the minus strand of OZ026628.1, from coordinate 72,994,253 downwards.
TTGTTTCTATTATACTTTTACTGGTATTGTGTTCTTACATATTTTTATATTTACTTAAGCTGAAAAGTCAGCTTGGGGTTATAGTATGGACCACCATCGGTCTTTCTGTCCACAATTTACATTTTCGACGTCTCTTCTGAAACTCTCAGCAAGATTTACTTCAAATTTTGTGGGACTGTAACGTGGCTGGGTTTCAACCAAGTTTGTTCGAATGGTTATTCTTCATGAATTTTTAATTTTTAATTTTTTTTTTGCAAAAACTTGAAAATCTTTCTTCCCTGAACTGCTCTCAGCAACTTGATTTGAAATTGTCCAGGAACACTTCTTGGGAGTATAGTACTTTAATTTGTTCAGCAGGTGGCGCTGCATTTTTTTTTTCGTTTTTTTTTTAGCCATTAAGTATGTGTTAAGGCTATTTTCGTTTTCTTCTCCAAAACCGTTACTGGGATTTTTCGGAAGCGTAGTGAATATGTGGCTTGCGGGAGGGGTAAAAAAAGTTTTTCGCAGTAGTGATCCCTGACTTCAATGAATGACTTTAAGCCAGGAACTGCAATAGAAAGTCACATTTTCATTTTTCTTCAAAATCATCAACCAGGTTCACTTCAGGCTTGGTGGAAGTGCACCTTGGGCAGATCTGTACCAAGTTTGTCCAAATGGTCACGCTTCAGTGATTTTTTTACTTTTTTTATAATTGTTTGGTTTAAGTTTAAAAATATCCTCAGAAACTGCTACGCCAATTGCTCTGAAATTGCATGAAAACAGTTGGCTGGACCATCGGACCTTAATGAATTTTAACGGGTGGCCCTGCACATTTTTACGATTATGTTCTGTGTATTCTCCGTTTTTCACTTTAGCAAAAAAAAGGAATAGATCCTATTATTCTGAAAATTAAAAAAATATAGCTTATGGTTGAAAACATGAATATGGTGTCGAGCTGTTGATACTCTGCATTCCTGAATTTTTTAATAAATTTTTCAATTTTGGGTACTTGTTAGTAAATGCACGCATTCCTCTTGATTACCATGTACGTCAGTGATGATTGTCATGGGAACTCAAACTTGTTCCCTTCTCTCCAATATACTCCCCCCCCCCCCCACTGAAGTGGGGCGTATTCTGGATCATTGTCTGTGATGGTCAGTTAAGGATGGACACAGCACTCTTCTTTCAATTTATCATGATATTCAATGATTTTATTTTTATTTCTTTTTATTTCATTATTTTCATTCTATTTTATGAAGCATTGAATATTATTACAAGGCTCGCCTGCTCCCCAAATCCCTTTTTTGAAATAATATATGCCAAAAACAAAGTGACCTCACTTATATTTCTCTGCTGAAGTACAGTAAGAGTATTTAACGCAGAAGCTTTATTTCCACTTTCGCTTCTTTAACCGCGATATTTATTGCACAAGATTTTAAATTGCTTCTACGGTTACGTTCTCATCCCGTGCACAAAACTACAAGAATGGTTGTGTAATAGACGTCATTTGCCGATTTGTTCTGGAGATTTTTTCTGTGTTTTTTCTCAGAAATGTGTGATGCATAATTTTTTTAAGAGGTAGACCTTACATCGCTGGGATGTCATTGGACATTCTCTGGTCACTTTTCCTTCATCTCAATTATGTGTCGGCCTCACACTGTCAAGGTGCTTGCTGAAAGTTATGGCTGCATGACATCATATATATATATATATATATATATATATATATATATATATATATATATATATATATATATATATATATATATATATTTACTTACATACAAATATATGCACACAGAGTTTGAAACCCAAGGGTTAGTGCAGTGTTGCCAATTACTGAAAAAAATCGAGCGACTGAAGTCTATCTTTCCACATATGAAATACTAACGTAAAATACTAACACGGGGGGAGGAGGGGACCACAATTGCTAGGTCATTATAATTTTCCAACCTGAATTTTAAGGAGTCTCACAAGCAGGTCCCAATGGTTGGCCACGCCGCGAATGTCATTAGATAAATACTACGTTCTTTTCTGTTCATATCTCTTTGTGCGTTGATTTGCAAATACTAACTCATGGTGCATTCCTATACAGATATCTGCTGATATCTGATGTAAAATGAAACTATGTATCTTTTTCAGGAAGGAGAACAAACGAAACAAAGTTATTTCTGCTGACTATATTTGGCATTGATATAATCGTGACAATTATATATTGTGCGGGTTACCTGTGGAGCTACATGACAGGTAATTTCGGTAAAATGTAATTATAATGCAACCTTACTTTTAGAACATGCAGTGGTAAGCGCAGATTATTGGGTATGTGGTAGGGCATTTATTAACTGTGATTATAATTCAATATTTTGCATTTTGCACAGTCTGCGTAATGCATGCCTTTGTTTAGTATTTCTGAATTCGGTAAATGACAGGATTTCCTGGTCACTTCATCGCCACTAAAGTTTAGTAGTTGTCAAAAATGGCATGGAAGGAAAAAATTGATTTGTAATAAAGGCATGGCACACTGCACCAACAAACGCAAGGAGTGTCTAACTTAATTTCTAGGAGTTCATGCAATTGTCTTTCTCTTTATGTATTGCTGGTTTATTTTGTTCTGGAACCTCTTTATCTTGAAAATAACCATAATACAAATTTCGACGTCAATTGAGCTATATTTAACATTTCTAAATGGATGTTGTGTAATTTTTGTGCTAATATGCTCTTATCTGGCCTGAACAAAAGCTACAAACACCCTCAGTTGGCATATTTTTTCGTGGTAAGTTTTTATGGCGATGTCGACATTACCTTCCTCCACAAAAGCATCATATCATCTGCACGAGACAACTAATTCAGCCTACAATTCCCTTCCAGACGGATGCTTTTCGAATAAAGGAGCCATCATCTGTTTGATTTCCACGCTGTTTCTACCAATTCTTATATGTTTGGCGTTGGGTTTGGTGTACTTGAAGGTAAATTAGTAAATATATCACCATTTTCATCAACATGGACCATAAGTAACAGCATTTCTTTGATTCTGTGTTCCTAAAGAGAGCATCCGTGATGGTTATAATTTTGCACTGCACAAAATAAAAGCACAGTGAACATCTTAAGCACACTTTCATTCAGCCTGGTTTTAGCCTTGCAGACTCTAATCTTATTCGGTCAGGATGGTCTTGCTAGACCCTGTCAGAAAAGAACCCCCCAGAGTTGCTGTAGGTCAGGCAATGGGGTTATTTTCAGATATGATAGGACCTTAAGCTTTTGTCTCATTCTCTGAAATAAAAGCTTTCAAAGGTAGCCATACCATATGCAGACATTGAAAGATATTGAGGATTGTGATAACGTGTAACTAAAACGTTGAGAGACAGCAAGATAAGATGTCAATTTGTTTGTGCTGGAATAACACCAAGAACACCTTGCTGAAAATATTTCTTGTATTGCCCCATCTTACCACATTCAAATACTCTTTTGATCTTTTACATGAAATCTTGTCGTTTTTACGTATTTAAATATACTCACTACGGAAACAAAGGCAAACGATGACGAATGTATATATTCATATGGGCTACAGGTTTTATTAACATAAAACATTCACATTCAAAATAACTACATATGCCATGAGGCACAAAGTCCCAAGCGAGGTACGAGCAAATAGCCCAAGGTAGATGTAGTATATATTTCATACCTTATTTAAGCGCGGCTAGCCGCCTAGCAAAAGTTGCATTATGCTGTAAATCGCGAATATATAATGAATATGCGCCAGAGGACCAACCCCATAGAGACTGTATTTCCCAGTCTCTAAAACCGGCAGCCCCAGCTGTAGTAGCTGCCCCCGCACGCAAAGAATGGGAAGAGAACTGTGAGGGCTCAAAATTCAGAGCTGATACAAGCTGTTTTATTTTAGTGTTCAACCTAGATTTGAGGAGAACTGACCCATCTTTAAATTGAAATAAAGGGCTCTCGGCAAAAATGGGAAAAAGGGAAGCCCGAACTTCCAGATAGTGCCACATGCTACACACAGCACATACATTTGAAGCTGAACAACCAATAAGCTTTGTGAACCCGTGAGGCTTCGTTTTAGATCTGCTGACTGATACTAACATTCAGCATAAACCTTTACTCGTGCTGAAAGAAACATGACCCACTAATAATGGCGGGAAAATTTGGCATCCCGATTCGTCCCACTCCATCGCACTACTCTGCTCCACGTAAAGCGGCAAAAAATCCCAAAGAAAGGGCTGCTCGCCAAACTAAGTCGTCATAATTACGACTCAGCAATGAAATGATATGAACAAGTACTTGGTATGTAATTGGCCATTTACGCGACGGACCCACCCCGGCTTCATCTATTGCTTTCAGCAACAGACCAACCCGGGGAGATTCAATCGGTGGAGGAGACAAACCATGCATAACATGTAATGAATGAATGGCTGATAAATACACATGTAAAGAACTAGCCTTTACAGATCGAGTTCTCGATGATAAGGCTGTTGATTGAGTATATGCTAGAAATCTTAATAACGTATCTTCTGTCGCAGGCATCGGAGAGAGAATGTACATCTCACAAAAAATGAAAATACTGTTTTTGAACTGCACTGTATGTCCGATTAGTTGATGGTCTCAAAGATGAAGATAGTAAATCAGTCATTACTCGATCAAGGCCTGTAATAGAATAATTAATACATACTTGTTAATAATACAAAATCAACAAAATGGCAACGTGGAGCACAGTAGGGCGTGTGGTTTTATACCCCTTAAGGTCACGTGACCCATGGGTCAAAGAGGGCAATATACTTTGAAGCCCCGGATGTCTATTTGTAAGCCGCTCGCTATCTAACTAAGGTTAATACCATTAACCCAGCATATACATCTTCCACTGTAAATGTGTATCAAAATAGTATTGAGAAAATTGTTGGTGTCTTGTTTTCAGCTCTCAAGTCCAGAAACTCAAGACAAGCGCTTAGAGGAACAGACCTTAGAGGAACAGAGGCCCTTGAGGCCTGAAATCTCACTAGATGCAGAGGTGTATTTTCTAGACATGCTTTTTTGAAAATTTAACTTGACCATTAAAAAAGATGGGACAAATGTATATTAAAGAAAAGTGCCTATATATATGACTAAAAAAATATACCTTTGGCTTACTTCATAAAAAGATTGTATCATCAAGTGTTTAGAAAGGATTATGAACCATACTCTGACGTATACAGAAGAAAAGAGGCCTAGTATTCCAGGTTTTAGTATTTAAGCATGTTTCAGTTTTTATTTGCATAATTGTAGTAGAATGCGTGTGCTACTCTATTTTCACAAAAGAAAATTCACAAAGAGAGCTTTATCTCAAGCTGTCTGATGCCATATCACTTGACGTGCCTATAACATTTCAGATGTTGATAACACATTTTTACGTCGTATCAAAAATTTCACACAAGTCATGAAATACCTTTTCGCTGCATCAGCCACTCAACCATGCAACATTTGCCTTGGTACCTTTCCCATATTGTGACAATAACAAAGTGTTATTTTAACCGGAAGGTATCACATTTAAAGGCACAATACGCATCTGTAAAGATGCTATAAAACTGTATTAAATGAAAATGATTTTCCCAAATGTAAAATATCTAGTAAGGTATGGGTTTCATTTATATGACGTACCGGGAAGTCCTGAACGTTTGTGCAGAATTTGCGGTTTCTACAGCTTCATTTATATAATGTACCAGGAAGTCTTGAAAGTTTATGTAATATTTGCTATGTTTCTAATCAAACCTTTTCTGGCGTCTTAAAAAAGAACTATATCTCACACCCTGATACTGTACAAGGGGTGCCAAACTTTGTGATAATACAATAGAGATGTGTTTAGGGTTTGGTGTTCTGAACCATAGGGCTGCACCACTCACTGTGTAGCTCTCTTGACCTTGACACTGCTGTCTTTGATATAATACTGGGTTTATATTTTATACTCTATCGGGAATCCCTCAGAAATTAATACATGATCTCCATCATTGAACGTTTTCTCCAGGTCAAATTGTTTATAGTCCCAGAGTATCTTTTTTTTTAATTTTGTCGCACTATGTGTGACTAAATTACATAACCTTGAATCAACCAACAAGAAAAGTGAACAACATCCAGCCTTGTGATCAGTACATATTAAAGGAAATATGTTTTCCAATACGTTATTATGTAAGTAGTGCTTTCTTTCCAGCAAGTATTGAAAAAAATGTACACCTCTAACAGGTACAGAACAGTGCAATGACAATAATATCATAGTGTCACCCTAAGACAGACATCCTGGACATGCTGAGCACCCTAAAATGGTTGAGTTGTTAAACAGAGATTGTGGTATAATATCTGTACTTTTCTTTGGAAAATAGTTAATAATGAAGTGCCACTTTTTTACATATTATATTTACCCCAGTGACCGCAATCCTTTCCAATCAAATAATAGCATTCACACTCTTCTTTTTTCTCTAAAACTCTTTCCTTGATTGGTACCAGATTTTGGGATTCTGGGATTCCCAGTCCCTGTTTGATTTTTTAAATAGTTCTATGGAATTCATCTTTGATCACGTCAAAACTGTAATCATCTTTAAAATTAGATAGATTTAAAGTGCGAGGACTTAAGACACAAGGAAGTTATTCTCTATCTCCCCTAGAGCCTTGTGGCTAAATTGTTAAGAAAAACCATCATCGATATCCATCAATTTTAACCAAACAAGGAAGGCAGAGATTGATACCGCAGAAGGCAGGGATTCAAAATGTAGCATAAAGATGCATCTGCCAATACCAATGTGAAAGAGCAAATTTTACTCTTGACTTGAGACAGCCAGTCATCCATGAAAGGCAATTGGTGTTTTAAAGCCAGTCGGCTTAGCCTTTGAAATACTATCCATTAAGAATAGAAATATCTTTGCAAGATAAAATGTGTCCTGTACTCTATTCCGCAATCTGAACTCTTTCCTCCCATAAGTGTATTTCATATTAAACTAAATTTCATAATATATATTTCAACAGTGAACTGTACCTATGCTGAAGTTCCAAAGCAAAAAAAAAAAAAAAAAAAAAAAAAAAAAAAAAATCCCCATGACTGTGTAGCTTTATTGACCTTGACATTTCTTTCTTCCTTAGAACGTTTAATTTATGTATTTATATCCTATTGCATATCCCTCAAAAACTAACACCTTGACTTGGTTACTGAATTTATTTGCAGTACAATTTTTATCTACTTCAGGTGTACCTTTAATATGCATTGGGACTTTCTGTGAGAAAATTACATGACCCTATATCAACCAAGAGAAAAAAAAACAACGTCCAGCATTTTGAGAAGTACTTATTAAACGGAATTTGCTCTTCAGAGCGGAATTACGTCACAGCCATTTTGTTTCCAGTTGCTGTTTGAAACAAATATTTATGTTTCGTTTCTTTAGGTATCAAATGCAGAACGTAGCGACATTGACAGTGAGGATGAAAACTTAAAGATTGGTGAAGCACCATCATCTGAAGAGGTAAATTTTGTATATATAGTTTTTCCTAAATGGGAGAATCTGTTACAAGTTCTGGTGGTCTGGAATTCTGTTCGTAAATCCTGAAACTTGCAATTGTGATATTTGTATACGTTTTCTACAATTAGGTCAGTCAGGTAGAAAAGTCACCAATTACAAACCACACAGAAAGGCCACTTGCGACACATTTTTCGTATTCTATTATAAAATTACACTGATTGTTTTTTGTGTAGTATATTTTGATGCATTTTATACATGTTGACCTTATAACCAAAACTGGAGGCTGGATTCGCTTGAAACATGCTGGAAATGTACCATGACGTAATTTACTACTCACTTGTGTAACGAAGATTGATCGATACAGCAAAAGGCAGAGATTGAAGAATTAAAAAATATAAAGGTGCTTCTTCCAATACCAATGTGAAAAAAAAAATTTTACTTTTGATTTCAGATAGGCCATCACCCAAAAAAGGCAACTGGTGATTTAAAAGCAGTCCTCTTAACCTTTAAAATACTACTGTTTAACAATAGAAAAATCATTGCAAGATTTGATGTGTCCTATATCTTATACAGCAGTCCGAACTTTTTACTCTCAATAGTTATATTTCATATTAAGTCACATTTTAAGCCGGGTACCATTTATGTAGCACTCCTTTCCCTAATTCAAATAAATTGCCACAGTGACATGTACCGGTGCTGAAGCTCCCTACCTAAAACTAAGGCTTTACTCCGGCTGTGTAGATTTACTTATTGATGTCTCGTTTGCTTAGGTATCAACTGCAGAAAGCAGCGACATTGACAGTGGGGACAAAAGCTTAAAGATTGCTGAAGCAAAATCACCTGAACAGGTAACTTTTGCATATATAGTATTTCCTGGATCTGAGAAGCTGTTACAAGATCAGCTGGTTCTGGTGTACTGTTCCTTAGTCATCAAACTTGCTATTATGATACGATATTTGTATACGTTTTCTACAATTAGGTAAGTCTGGCGGAATCGTCACCAGTTATAAATCACACAGGAAGGCTGCTTTGAACACATTGTTCATAACATATTAAACAATTGTACTGTTTGTTTTATGTGAGATGTATCTTCATAGATTTGGTACATGTTGACCATATAACCAAAAGTTAAGGCTGGATTCACTTCAAACATGCTGGAAATGTAGCGTGACCTAATTTACTAGAGAGTTGTGTAGTGGGTGTTGTTGTTGTTATGGATATTTTATGATTTTTTATGAGATTCTGTGATATGATGCACTACATTTAATAAAGTCAAGTGCAGATATACAGACATCAACAGATGGATATGTAAATTTCTTTCAAAGATATTAACCAGATCTCTGTAACCTTGGTAAAGTTGTTACCTTATTCAAACTCTGTCAGCTTGATGTGACTGGTAACGCTTTTGCAATTTCTTTTTCTTTTTCTTTTTTCATTTTGGTGTCGGTGATTTTTTTGTATGAGAGTTAAGTTGGAAGCACTCTTCTTCAGGCCCCAGACTACACGGAGATGCACACTCTGTTTATTGTTATAACTGAGGAACCGTTTAAGATGCACCTTTGGTATGGATAAAGATGACATTCTTTTCAATGACAAAGCTTGAAACTTCATTTATTTGATATGGTCATACTTATCTACATTACAAATTAACTTTAGCAATTGTTATTACACTAGCGGAGCTCCACGCCTGTTTCAGGTAGAGCTACAACAGTGCACCCTGTGACAATCTTCAGCAAAATCTTAGCTCTGGCTATATGCAAATGCCCTTGACATTAATGCAAATCACGCTAGTGCTATATAACTGATAATCAATACAGCATCTTCCTTCCCAGGACATATAACACAGGAGGCATGGATGATAATTTATCAGGAGTCTCCAGGAAACAGTCAATTTCAGACTTAGCCATGCACACATAGTGACTGAAATTGCAATCATTTTACAATTCCGTTGGTTTTGCAATCAAACATGAGTAAAGACTGCTTGTTATCAGTCAGAAAAAAATCGAAATATGTACCAGTCCTTGTGAATCAAATAACCAGATTCAGAGAAAGTGCCATTACACTTCCAATTTTTTCCGGTATCTCAAAATTGAGTCGCACATTTTAACAAGAATTCAACATAATGTCTGTTTCTCAAACGTTTCTTTCTCCTAACTCTGTCAACGACGACTTCATACTGATGGGTTTTCAGAAACGATTTAGATATGATTGTCCAAATGCAAATCAGCAGAGGCGTTGCCTTGTTATTTCTCAGTCACTGGCTGTGAGCCAGAGAGCTGACCTGGAAGTCAGATTGAACAATAATAAATTTTTATTCTGTGTTAGCTATAGACCTCGCAATGCTCATATTGCACTCTGGGATACATTTCAGAATTGCACAGATTTGGCAAGGGCGTTCAAAATTCATAATATTATCATAACTGGTGACTTGAATGCAGGTCGCACCACTTCAGGATCTTGGGATCAAACTCCGCCAATTAGCTAACTTTTATTCCCTGGCGCGAATGAACCTACATGCATAACCGAATGCTGAGCAACATGTCTGAACCTGATTATTAGTGACATTCTTAATTGTTTTAAGATCATCTCAGTCTGTCTTCCTATTGGTAATTGTGATCACTGTATTGTAGGCGCCAATCTTTATTCTGGGCAGTGAAGGATTTGGCATCCAAAAGACATGTTTGGATTTACAATGAGGCTGATTTTAATACACTCGACACATTAAATTGAAGTTTGTGCTTTCCTTTTGACGATGTAGACATTTCCTGGACTCAAGTGGTTCTTGATGCTGCCAAAAATTGTGTTACTAATAGGAGTACTGATGTCTGTCATTTGGACCGTCCTTGGTACAATTCTCTTTTACATTTATTGCGTCCTAAGGTACATCGAGCATAAGAAAAAGGGAAAAATAATAGTTGTCATCATTGGCCTTCTTTAAGGAAATCACGAAATGACTACCAACTACAGCTTCAAGCAGTTGAACCTGACTGCAATGATAAACTTCCTGCCTTTTTGAACAATGATTTTTCAATCTTTCTTTGTGTGAAAACACATTCGCTTTCAAATGGAAATTAGCAAATCCTACTCCTACCCAGTAGAAAGGCACGTGCAATATATGCACTAATTATATATAGGTTTCTTTGCTGAGTTGTGTCGGTCTTCTACTTGGGGAACAGTTATAGCTGGAGTACCCCAAGGATCTGTTGTTAGACCTCTTTTTTTCTGATATACATTAAGGATAAAGTTGACTTTGCCCAGTGTAACATAAAATTATTTGCCAATGATATGTCTCAATATTTTGATGTTGATGATCCTGCAACTGCTGGTGAGATTATAGGGTCTAGTCTTTCTACTTTTCAGCAATGGGTAGATGATTGGCACATTACCTTCAATGATAAAAAAGTGACAGCATATTAATCTCACACAAGAGCTTTCTTTCCAGACCATCCACAGCTCATTTTTCAGGGTCATTCACTGGAAAATGTTAACAGCATTAAACATTTTGCTATCAGAATTCAGTCTGATTTGAAAGGGTTGGACCACCTCAATAGCATAATCATAAAAACTGGGAAACTACTTATAGTTATGGAAATTTTACAAATTTGTCATGATCGTCAAGTTTACGAACTATATATTTTGACCCATTTTGAATTCTGGAAGAGCCGTTTTGGGTGAATGCACGGCAAGAGGTGCTAACAGATTGTGTTTTCAGTTGATGCAATGGTTTGGCTGTCAGAAGGGCCTTGGCTAAAAATCCCCGATATTAAAAACATCATCTCAGGAAACGATTCCCCAGTTTCTGACTGATGGGTGTTAACTAGCTCTGAACACCATCAACTTTCATGTCTTCAGTGTGACCCCATCATCAGTTTTTTGCGCCATGGGAGAAATTCTTTCCAATAGAAGCTACATAAAGGGGACTCAAGTTTCAAGTTAGCTGCTTCTTACATCAGTGAAAAAGTCTCTAGTCTTTCAAGGCAAGTTTGAAATTTAAAACCAAATGTATAGACATCATCCACAAAACCCAAACATTGCCCATATGTCAAGCCATGGGACATTTCTTCCATCAAAAAGGCAAAGTGGCCACAGTATTTTTCAGTCCAATTGGTAAGTGATTAAATTGGCATAATCAGTAGCAAATGCTTTCTTCTCTCTATATCTAACATGCCCAGGGACCTGATAAAAATAAGACAACAAATCCGTTAAAAATTACCACTTGTTGCCATTCTGGCTTTGTAGACCTTTAATCGTCCTGGGAATGGGGCTAACATCCCTAATAGTTACAGCAGTCAGTTAACTATAATTTACACAGGCCCTTATTGTACTGTGTGTCCTGTTTGGTGAGAACTGGCTAAATATGAACTCAAATGGCTGTTGCATGTTTCAATAATTTTTCTGCAGGGGAGTTTCCAGCTTTTGCTTTTCTTGATGTATTTTGAATGAAGCTGACGTCCCTGGGGGAATACATATGGGAGGTGCGTCCCCAGTATACATCATATCATTTCTCCCGGGTCCTCCTTTGATTTTGAGAAAACATGCTGATATTTGTTCAGCAAACTACCAGCTTTGTACATTGTCTCTCATGTAGTCCGTTTCAGCTGTGTTCTTTTAGATCTTTCAAAAGTATCAATGTTGTTTGTGTGTCATCTGGGCTCTCAGAAAATGTAACTCTTATGGTAAAGCTGTATGGTTGCTCATAGGATATTTGGGCCTCTCGCAACAGTGTATTTTGACACAAAGTCTTAACATTTGCAAGCCTTACAGGTTCAGAATCATAGTTTGATATTATCAGAGGAAGATTTGTGCTCTCCTATCAGCTAAACCTCTTGCCAACATTTAAGATTTTCTGTCATGTAAATGTTTGGCTGACTCACATATGATACATGTTTTCTTAAAGTGCCCAGCTTTTGCATGTTTACAGGTGCCCAAGCTATAATGCAAAATTTCACAATTGTGTCTTGTGTCACCTCTACATGGCAGCACATGGCATCCCCAGCCCCCATTTCAACATATAGCCTTCTCAACAATATTCAAGATGAGTCTACTCTTGCTTGTTTGGCATTTGTGTCTTAGCAGAAAAGCTGTTTCTAAAATTACAGAGCATAAAATTTAGCCACCGGAATTGATGTTCATGCACCTGGCTACCATGCAGAACCTTAATTTGGGTTATTGCAAATGTATCTAGACCAGTACAATTCACACTCTTTGTACCAGTTGTAGACCTCAATAAATTATGCTAATTGTCTTTCAAATGTCTTTTATGATATTCAGTGGGAGTTATGATGACTGCAGAACCTGCACCAATTAAAATGTTTAGGGGAACATTGCTTACATATATTGAAATGTACATTGTATTGTCCAGTTCATCAGAGAAATCTGTGACGTAATCATCTTTCCGAAGTTGATAGAAAATGTATCTTTGACATTCTGGAATACCCCTGTGTACGTTTTCGATTATTATTGCCGTCAACTTCAATTCTCCTGTTGTGATTGTTTGGTTCTATTCCCTTTCACCCTTTGCCTATGGAGTTGATGGGCCAGAGCTTCCCATGCCAAACTGACCAGAACCAGTATTAGGAGTGACAGATATGGAAAACAGAAGACTAATAGACAGGTGCATATGCCTCGTACTTAGTTCTACATTTGTAACATAATATATGTAGCAAAATATAAAAATAATAGGTTATACAGAGGCAATCAATACATTTAGGAAACAATGGCTATGTTACAAAAAATATGATTGATGATTTTGATGAACTTAACCATTTTTCTAGTCAGATCCAATTTGTCACACTTAAGAAGTTGGGTCTATTGTAGAAGTATTTCTCCAAATATAATCTTTTTCGAGTTCTAAAGAAGCTACATAGAAGTAAATTGTCAAATTCATCACCTATCTTGTGGCAGTCACATAAATCACACCTTGTTTCTGCCCTGTCGACACCTAAGGATCTCATGGCATTAACTGGAATCAACAGATTAATTATCCTAAATTTAATAATAATAATAACTATCTCATTCACTTCATAGTACAGAAAAACATGATCCATTTTCATAAATTCCAAACCCAACAATGACAGCAAAGAGATTTCAGATTAGCCAAGGCATCAACAATCATCTTCCAATACCAATAAGAAGAAACAATTTTCACTCCTTACTTGAGACAGGCAGTCCCCCATAAAAAGCAAGTGGTGGTTTTAAACCAGTCCTCTCAACCTTTGAAAGATTCTACCTTAACTACAGACTATAGTGTTTCTAAAATGTATATGCATAACCATAAAAAACACAAATTTTATAACTTCTACCAAAAATAAAAAAGAGACCTGGTAGGCCTATCACTTTTTAGTTCTATCGACTTGTCAGTCAGCTATGTTTACAGCAAAAGAAGAAAGTAGGCTTACATCGTTTTTGTGATATTTATGAATCTGGCACATTATACACACACTCTACCTCCATTATAACTATTTGTGGGAGAACACAGCCCACAGCACAACATAGCCAATGGTGTATTTATCATATAGTACAGAAAAACATGATCAAAATTCATAAATTCCAAACCCAAGAATGACAGCAAAGAGATTCAAAATTTGCCAAAGCTTCAATATTCATCTTCCAATACCAACAACAAATTTCACTCCTGACTTGAGACAAGCAGTCACCCATAAAAGGCAATGGGAGATTTTAAACCGGTCCTCTCAATCTTTGAAATATTCTTCATGAACTACAGCCTATAGTGTTTCCAAAACGTAGAGGCCTAGCCACCCAAAACACAAATTTTATTATTTCTGCCAAAAATTAAAAGAGGCCTGGTAGATTCATAAAATAGGTCTCCAATTTGAAACTAGTCTTAAATAGTTTATAGGTGCCACAAACATCTAAATTGTTTACATCGCTAGACCAAGACTGAACATACTGATAAGGAAGCCTTAGGGCAACTGCTGATTTAAACCATGTGGATTTAAATGAGTATTAAGCCAAAGATTCGACATGCCAAGAAAGTCCAGTACCCATTTGACATGAGCAGTCCGGTATGAAGTAAAGATACCTTTATCATCAAGACCTTTAGAAGTTTATAAATGGTGACAGAGATTGCCCATGGATCTAAGAATAAGAAATTAGAAATATTACTCCTAATGATTTGCTGGATGAAATTGAATAAGGAAACTTGCGTCTATTTTGAAAAATGAATTACTTATTTCAGAAACCCATCAATGTAAAACAGGAAATGTCGGGAATAAATCAGAAAATGAGGATAAGTTCAAGCAGGCTATTCAATAGGCCATTCTGGCTCTGAGACCAAAACATGATGCCAAAAGAAAGAGTGCACAACTTATAAGATTATTATGATTGGCAAAATGTTGCAGTATTTTCAAGTCGATGTCTTACTGCCACATAAATATACCAAATTTAATTAACTGAGGATATATGTACCTTGTACAATGATTCTAAGCACTTCCACAACTGAAAATTGGCAAAACAATGTAAAACAGCAGTACAATTGTGCTCCTTTCTGCTCTCCATAGGACTGGATCACTTCTGGTAAATGCTGCATCTTTGGAATCATTGGAAAGTTTAGAACTTTGTCTACACAAGTAAAATGCTTTCTCATTGGCTGAATGTGACTTCAATGTGATTAACATATGTCAAACATTGGTATCTCAAAGGTTATAAATGTTCTTCAGATGATCATTTCCATCAGCTGGTGGTGGTGTAGTCCAATCGTTATATGACCCATTTGAATAATTAACACTGAATATTAGTCACACGCATCCATAAGAGCATGGAGATCGCCCACTTTGTGCACTTGCAACCAGTTGCAACAACATGTGATTGGTGAAAGCATGGATGCCAGGCCCAATAAAATCGGCAAATCTGGCTATTTTGATCTCATTGAAGTGTAATAATTTGATATTTTCATAGGATTAGAACTCTGATAGTTCTTCTGGAGCCTTCTGTTACATTTGCAAGACACACAGAAGGATATCCACAGTACATTTGGTACCGAAGAAGGCAACATCGTGTGTCTGGACTCCATTTGCACACCATATGCATTGTTTTCCAAGCATGTTAGTTTTGCCTTTTATAAAATTAACCACTTATTGTATATAATATGCAGAATAATAAAATTTGATGCAGTGTAAATCTTTCACATCTGGTGACAATCTTCTTAAACAAATTACTACGGCGTAAATACTTTCAATTTCAGAGATGTATTGGCCACAACATATTATGCGACTGGCACTAATCAGAGTCAATGATTCAATGTGGTCACAAAGAAAGCAGAAGTGGCAGGAATAGAGCCGCTAGCCGCATTCAGTAGTTTGTGTTGTTTACACACGGCCAACTGATGGTATTACCTAAACCATGGCTCGGAATAAAATATTTGCTAGCTTCATAATTCATCTTCTCAGCTTTTCCTGTTTATCATTAACGTTTCATTTCTTTTTTTTTTTTTTTTTTTTGGTCAGTTTTGTTGATGTGTTGAGTCAGACTTGGAGGAGCTTGAATTTTTCTGCTTGCCAATTTTTTGCGGGTGTTAAAGCATGTGAGCGTCATTGCGCACCTCAAATATGAAGCACTGACTACTCTCAGTAAGGTCGGTATGAGTAACAGAGGGCACCTGTTTAATGGTTTAATATTTCCTCTATTGATTCGTTAATCTCCATTGCAAAACATTTCATCATTGAGCCGGACTTTTGTCTATCTTCTTATGTATTTTTTATACACCCGCTTGTAATATTTGCACAGTTATGTTTTTCACTTCATGAAAATTGGATTTATTATTCGGTTCTGCTTGGCCTCCAAAACCTTGGGTATGAAGATTATCAAAGTCTGTAATATTCCAGGGACCACTGCCGCCAATGTAATTTGCCCTCCAAAATACATGAAATACTTACTTTTCCCTTGCTGGAGCACTTGTTATTAATCTGTGCTGCTTTTTTCTGTTGGTAGTGTATAAGAGCACAAGTTTATTGTTGTTCTAATGTCAATCATCTGGTAAAACATCATATAAATGCAGTTATTAAAGTTCCAATGCACCAACTTTTATTCAATCAAGTTAACCCTCCTTTTAATAACATATATCAGTGTACATCACAAGACAGATGACATAAACAATACAAGACAATACCAGACATAACATTCACAATTGAAACACCCATCATGTATTACGCAATGGCCTCAATACACATTGTTTCCTGTTTTTACACTACACGATGCAGCTGTAATTCCTCAATTTCACAAGTTATTACAACAAATTTCAGAGACGGTTGTTACAGGCAAACACACTATGAGAATGGGACACGCACAGGTGACTATTGTTTACATCTGTAAATCATTCTTATTTTACACAACTTGGGCCAATCATTATATTGTATTCCTGATTGAACAAGAGTAGACACAAGTTGGTGTAAGCCGGAATTAACCAAAATATGTTCCATGCCATTCTGTGAATCAAATGTGAATCAATAGAATCCACTGTATGTTTGGAATTGCCACTGTTTTGCGTCACGTTATGTCGTGTGTCACGGAAATCAACCGCAAATTTCAACAATTTTTTAGGAAGATCTGTCTGGGGATAAGCCATAGCTAATCAGGCCAAACTGGTTCAGAGCAGTGTGAAACCATCATAGAATATGGAAATATTATAACAACAGCAGTTTTATTAAACAGCGGAAATGGTGACCCAGGCGACAGCTCAGAAACCAGGGCTCACCATCACTGTCAACGACAAACCTCTGCATAAGCCATGCAATGATACCTGTGTTACCCCAAAAGCTGTGATGTACACTGGCCTAAAACCCCTGTTAAAAATCTTTAGGCCCCCGTTCTATAGCTTTTATATCATACTACTATTTGGTCAGGAAATGTGTACTCATTAGGCAAATCGTTGCCACCGTGATGCTCAAAAGTGCAGAGAAATACTTATCTGTCTCGATGGAAAAACATTTGTCAAAGTTGTTGTAAATATACCAGTACTTAATACCAAAGTAAGACTAATACTTCTCAACTGTTTAGCAGTTTGTACCAAGGCATTTTTTATCAGGATGCCATATTGTTACTTCTCAAAGAAATACTAATCTGTCTCGATTGAAAAAACATTTGTCAAAGTTATTGTAAATATACCAGTAGTTAATGCCAAAGTAAGACTAATACTTCTTAAATGTTTAACGGTTTGTACCAAGGCATGTTTTGTCAGGATGCCATATTGTAGATTACCTTGTACACAACCTGCAAACTTTAAAGCTGTACACCATGTATTGAAATGTATCAATGTCTTAGTACTAGCTGACCTAGAATCTGCTGAGTGATTTACTTATTACTTATTAATACTTATTAAAATCTTGTCAATATTGTATGCTGATACAATTTTCAATGGGACCCGAAAAAATGGTTGCTGATAAGCTCATGAATACAAATAAAACAGTTTTATTTATGAGTTACTTGAAATATACAGCTGTGCTGTGCTAAACATCGTTTCTCTGAATAAGCGTTTATCCTATGTTCTCTACAAGAATAATGCAGGTCTCTTGCGTATTCAGCATTGTTGTGATTGATTTCCCTAATTTAAAGGTTAATTCTTCACTACTTACTGACAGCAGTCATGTTAGATATAGATCCAAATGTCTGCATTGATATACCCTAAATCAACAGTTTGGATATATATTTTACATCATTGGTAAATACTTTAAATGGCATACTGAACAGTATGCCATTGTTATAATCTTATCCACGTAAAGTTTAACTTGATTCATCTCAAAGATACAAATCTTGCAAGTCTGATCTTCTAAAGCAGGAAGAAAAATGTCATTTTACATCATTATAGGCAATTTGATCAATCAGTACAAGTGCCAGTAAGTGGTTTGTCAGAATGTGAAAATTTTCGCCACTCTTGGTCACCTTGAGACCGGGAAACAAGTACAGTGTAGTGTACATTAATATGGTACAAGCAATATTTACGATGTGTATTTACTAAAGCTAACCTGTATATATATATATATATATATATATATATATATATATATATATATATATATATATATATATATATGTACCAAATAATTCCATCAGTATCTTCAGAGTATTTGGCCTTCCTTGCAAAATACACTTTGTAGAGATTTGCAGAACCAGTGCAGATGGCCCTATACCATCACCATTACAATATGTGTGTTGTTGCTATAAAAGCAACATCATAGCCTACATTTTGCATGTGTAATTCGTTTGGAATCTTTATCCTAACTATATCTTTGGCATGTTTAGAACTACCGATTGTGTTGAAGCCACAAATTACAGAAAACCCATTCCCTGCATATTGTCTTCTTATAGCAGTCTTACCTGGTGGGAACCTTGTTCGACGATTTTCTCTATGATGTTTGCAATTTGCATCATTGCTATCCTCTGATACCAATTGTATAAAGTCTGTGCCACCTGTTTGCATATAGTTCCGGGTTTCGTACATCAATTACAATCACGTTTCCTAATTTGGACATATACTTATGATCTATGGTCCATGCGATTCGCAAAAATGAATTAAGTATTGTGTATCTAGCGACGTGCTTTATTATATTAATCAGCAATTCGTGACTTCTAAGTAAAAATTAAGCATATAACCTGTAAAGTAAAAAGTAATTACTTTGACAGGAAACAATTTGATGCTCCTCTGTTGATGAAAACAAGATATAAGTGAAAAGTACAAATCTGCAACTAAGTAGTAAGCATTATAATTTTGATGCCATTCACACCTATAGTTATATGTTCTTAAAGAACTACTGCCTTTCTCATTGGACGTTGTCATCCTGATTCCGACCATAGTTTTGTAAATATAATACTGCATCAAATATGTGCCTTTGAATATATATGTTGTTTGTATCACAGGGTGTAGCTATGTCCTTTGAGACTCCAGCTGGCTTTTCAAATCATGATGACTATACCATTGTACAAGATTTAAAGGGATATTAGAAAAGTGGACATTTGATAAAAAAAACTATAAGTAGTTTTTCGTTTCTGAGGTTTATCTTTTGAGAAAAACCCGGTTATTCCAATGTCAATTACCTGTTGTATGGACAAATATGGATGTTTTGTATCAGGAATAGAACGCTGATATGGTATCAGCACTACTTTAGACACTCAATCCTCCTGAACTTTACCCCTTAGGTATCATTTTGCAAAGTTTCAACAAATCATATATTCCGCTAATTTCTTTCAAAACCTATAAAACTATTGCTGTTAAGCTACTATTATATTACATTGTTATCTAAATAGCTCATTTCTTAGTTTTCATTCGTTTTCTTAACTTTGTAGCTCTTCTGTGAAAAACTGCAGGTGAGTTTTAAATTCTATGAAGCATTATAATTGTACAATGAACTAAAGGTTTATTTTTTACAAAACCTGTCTGAAGAAGTCATGAAGGGTTATTATAGCCTTGAAGAAGCCATTTTCTTTGCTTGGATTGTTTTGTCATGTGATCTTGGTAACAGGTGAATGGAATTGTATAATGTGGATGTGCCGCAGGTGCAGTGGTTATGGACTTAAAGAGTGACGAACAAATACATTGGCATGTTCAAATGTTCACACTTCAGGGGAGGGGGCGCAATCGTAAAGGAAACCCAAAATAGCCAGGCCGATTGCTCCGAAATTGGGCTGAAACACTTCTGGATACTCCTTGAGCAGGATGGATCCTCTTAAGGGTTAAATGGCAACACCAGCTGAAGACAGGGTGTTCACAAAGCCCTGCTTTTTTAACTTATTACAAATATGTTGTCTATTCTTATACAAAAAGGATGTAAACATAGTTGTAGAATATCCCTAGTCGGGAGGTCTCATTTGGATTCTTCAAAGGGAACAAACAATGACATATACTGTAACTGGAGGGGTGCATGGTGCTGGTTGAATGACTGCCGTGGAATGCCATTAAGACATTGCTATAGTACCTCGTTGGGTCACATTTAATCTTTATTACAACATTGGCAAGTATGTGGCAGCAATTGTTTGCTTTAATGTGTTAAACAGAGTGCCCTTGTTGATATTTTAGGCCAATATTTCGTTGAACTGTTGTTGTATTCCAAATATCAGGGTAGATGGCTCTTATCATACACAAAGCCAGTCTCATATAATACTAGGAGTCCAGAAAATGTCGTAATTCAAAGTTTGAGTGCAAATAAGGTCTAACTTCCTCTTACCCAATTCTGGTAAGACACAGTAAGATGCTTTTCTCATCGTGCTAGAGCAGGAGAAAATGGTAAGAGAAAGTAAGATGTACTTAAGACAGGGCTAGAGTTAATAAATGTTTTTTAAAGTAGTGCATGTAGATTCAATAACAGCAAACATATGTATATATATGCATACATATATATATTAGTATTACCTTTATTTACAACACTACGCGAATGAGGGCCAATATAATAAATTGGAAATGTAAAATAAAAGCTACATCCCTTGCGTAACTCATAACGTTATAAAGTAACGTTATTGTAAATAAGTTCTGATTAAAATAACATTGTGCCTGTCAAGGCATAATACATTTTCAACATTTTATGTTGCTTGTAATATAAGGTGCTTAGCTGGGGTCAATATAAATTTTAAGGTTGTCTACATATACCCGACCAAATTGGTCCGATAGTTTCATATATGGCTTGATAGTCTCACATGTTTGTATTTCGCATTATATTTTGCAGGTACTTGGAAACACAATCTGGGTGAGTATGCACTACGTGTGGAATTTATGTCATTTCGTTGGTATTCCACCACATTTTAGGCCTGAACTGTAGTAAGCTTCAATATCACAAGGTCACAGAACACAAACTTTGTGGATTTCAGACACATGTCACATTTGATTCTGATACCACTGTAACACAAAAGTAATTCATCTGTAAGTTGTCCTGTTCATTTTCTGATATCAACGTTAATTTGAAGAAAACAAATATAACTAATTTTAACTATTTAAAGTGACAAGGGTTCAGTGCCAAGAATAAAAATAGTGTCAGAAGCTCAACTCGTGCAGATTAATAATGCTGTTAGTGAATTGTTAGGCTGATGAATCGTTGATGAGAGTATAGCAACTGTCAACTCAATCCTCCATTTTGTGCAATCAATGGTCACTTTTACCTTTTTATGAATTACGTATCCGGTAGTTGAAAATGTCATCAGTAAGTAAATATCATGCATTCGCTAGAATTAGATATAGTTCAACACTTAAGTATTTACATGTGACAAGAGCTGAATCATTTCAGTACTTTTAGAAAATATTTTTTTAGAAAATTAGAAGGCCAATCACGATTTAGTTCATGCATAAACAGAAGGGACATGCCGCTGTACCTTTGGATACTCTTAGATATACAATTAGATTGTCTGCAAGAACATTACCAACTATCCAGCAGCAATGACATTTACTATGCAAGACAATTCTGTTGCCTGATACAGAAGTGTTTTGTGCATGAATCAACATCCAATAGTATTTCCTGAATCTGTGAACAAAGAAGAACTATGAGCCCTAATGTAACTTAATTTATGCAAGGCGTTCAATTTTGTAAACCACAAACTTTTTATTAAAAAGCTGCAAATGTATAGTTAACATCATACAAGGCAAAAGTGCTTTACTTCGTTTTTTACAGGACGATCATAACACACAAGGCCTAAAAGTTCAATGTCTAGCAAATCAAAAACACGCTCTTGGGTTCCTCAAGGCTTATGTTGGGACTGACCCTTTTCGTCCTGTTTGTCAATGACGTGAAACATCACAGCAAACATTCAAAAACCTCCTTGAATGCAGATGACATGACTATGTTTTCCTCTTGCAAATCTGTGGATGATCTTGAACGTAAACTTTTTCAAAATGCTCAGAGTATTGGCACAAGGTTTACTGCAAATAAAATGGTTATAAATACCGCCAAGACCCATGCCATGATCATTTCCACAGCCCTGAAATCCTGTCATCTACAACCAAACATTCTAAGCATCAACATAAATGGCCCTGGCATATAAACTGTCAAGGAAGACAAATTCCTTGGAATTGTCATAGACAAACACCTTGACAGGTCGCGCCAGATGGATAAAGCATACAAAACTGTCAGCCGAATTCTTGGTCTCTTATGGCGCATTAAATATTATTTTCCGATGGAGGCAAGGGTAGTTTTTATCCAGGCCTATCTACTCCCTAGCATATAAATGCTAAAATGGTTTAATACCTAGTTATCTGTCAAATTTACAAAATCTGCCATCCAACACAGAACCCAGAATCACAAGATCATCATCTAAAATGAATTTGACTACCTCGACCCATAATCAATTAGTTCAACAGCAGTTTTTTTTAATGTCGAGCCCTATATCTATGGAACAAACTTAACCTTGAAACCCAAACAACTAACAAATTACAATCGTTCAAATGGCTATTGACAGCCTATGTAACTCATCTGGGGACAACAGCAATTTTACGACAATATACTCTGATTGTTTCATCTTTTAATTGTTTTCTATCTATGCGTTTTTATATTGAACTGACATGTCTTTTATATGATTTCATTTGTATCATGACTGTATTTTATGTATTTATTCTGAAGGGTGACTGGGGAGATTAGCTGTACTTACAGTGTCACCCTTATTGAATAAAGTCACTAACTATCTATTTAGCTATCTATCTTTTCCAAAAGTTCATTGATTGCATATATATCATTGTATTGACTTTCATAGCAACGCCAACAAGCTTCTCGTAAAGATGGCTGTATTTTCCACCCATCGTTAAACTAAGAGTTCAAGTTAAAGGAGTTCTCAAGCTCAATGCCATGACTTGTAAATGTAGACTTTTGCTGACTTGCGTTATGCAGCTAGAAAGAAAACATCAACCATATTCATAAATTTCAAACCCAACAAGCTTTTCAAGATGAAGGCTGTATTTTCCACCAATCGTCAAACTTAAAGGCTAAGTTAAAAGAGTTATCCAGCTTAATGACATGACTTGTAAATGTACGCTTTTGCCGACTTGTGTCTGATAGTTCAGAAAAAAAAAATTACCCATATTCGTAAATTTCAAACCCAACATTGAAGGAAAAGGGAATCAACATTTACCAAAACATCAACATACATCTTCCAATACCAATGTGAAGAAACAAAATTTACGTCTGACTTGAGACAGGCAGTCACCTACAAAGACAACTGGTGGTTTTAAACCAGTTCTCTTAACCTTTGAAATATGCTTCATTAACTGCAGGCCAAAACATATAAGCTTAACCACTCAAAACCCAAATTTTATCACTTGTTCCAAAGATAGCAAGAGATCCATTCATCTACAAATAACTGACTCTGTCTGATGCTTTACAATCAGAATCTGAAATACTTCATTTGGCTCCCAGTTAATGTGTATAGGATACAAATGACATGACCAGTGTTGAATAATACTCATCTCAGTGGCATGTGTCTTCACCTGTATAAAATATTTCATATATTGAAGTTTTACTTCTTAATATGTACTGCAAAAATTGATAAATGTTGACTTTTATAATTACCTGGAGCATGCCTTCACAGTGTTAATTGACAGTTTTTTGCACTAAACATATTATGTCGTATTCCTTGTGATATTCAATAGAATCAACAATCTGAAATCCATATTAGTAGTGAACAATCCTACCTATATATATATATATATATATATATATATATATATATATATATATATATATATATATATATATATATATATATATATATATATATATATATATATATATATATATCAAATTGCGCACTGTGATCTACCTTGATAATCATGGGCGAATATATACTTATTGATTTGACACGAACGTAATATTTGGACAAAATTACACCATGCAACTTCAACATACTTACACACACACTTCAGTGCTGTCATGAAGACAATGTTCAGTGAACTTCATATTGGTGATTATTTAAAGTTTTTAGTTCTCACACATCACTTGATTTGAGAGACAACACCAATACTCTAAGTGCCATATGGCCAATATTCAATATTTTAACCACGGAGAAATATAAACTCAGCAAAAGAGTAACCATCCACTTAGAATATACCCTGTGAAAAAAGACAGATACATATATTTTGCAAACTGTGATTAGTTTTAATTCAAATACACCTCAGAAGTGATACGAGGCAAAATAGTACAACAGATTAAGCTACGCTTCATTGCACAAGTTCCAGCAGGAAGCAAGGTCTGAAAAACATGTTTGCAGGTTAATGGTAAGGTTATCACAGACATCATTGATCACCTGGGATCGTTGGGTAAACAATTAAGGAAAACTTATGAACTTATGGCTGAAAGCAATGACATTCTGCATTACTGAAATTTCATTCAGTATGAAGTGTGGCCATCGTGGTTCTTAATGCACTCCTGGCATTGCTTATTCATACTATTTACAAGCTGACGTGTGAGTGTATGGGGCAAATTGTGCCACTCCTCTTGCAGATATCACTGTGGATCAGCAAAAGTGGATGTGTTATTCATCTTGGCATATACAGTTCGCTTTAAGTGTCTCCAAATGTGTTCAATGGCATTCAGATCGGGTGAGCAAGCAGGCCAGTACATGACTTCAACACTGTCATGGGCCTGATAATCCTGAAAGTTTTGTGCAACATGAGGCCTGGCATTGTCATACATTACAATGAAATTGTCACCGACAGGTCCAGCATATGGAATGACATGGGGATGCAAAATTTGGATAATGTAGCGCTGTGATGTCGTTGTCCCATCTAGGATGACTAGATCTGTTTTTCCATTGGCTGATATGCCTGCCCATGCAATAATACATTCCCCTCCATAAGCCACTGCTGGTTAGACACAGCAATCGGCATATATCTCCCCTTTGCGACGCCAAACATCCACCGTCCCATCATTGCGAAACCGAGAAAATAGCATTCATCAGTAAAGAGAATATTAGCCCTCTCCATCTGTGTTGTCCAACTGTGCTCCCTTGCCCACTCTAGCCTGGCCTCCCTGCGGCGTGTGCTTAGAAGTGGCTTCTTGACCATGGCCTGTGATGCCAGTCCAGCCTGATGTAGTCTGGTATGCACAGTCTGAGTGGATATTCATCTCTAATGTGGGTAAGCTCTCTGCAGATGATTCTGAACTTGTGGACCAGTACAGATTCTGCATCTTAGGGCTGTTTTCACAAGGTAATGATCCTGCTGCCTGGTGGTCACTTTTGGCCTTCCCTGGCGTGGCAAATCTGCAACTTGGTTGGTACCTTTAAACTTGTGCACTAAATCTTTTATGGTTCTGTGGTTAACTCCCATTGCCGTAGCAACAGATCGGCAGCTTTTCCCAGCTTCAACTCTGCCTATAGCCCTTGCTCGCTACACAGTGGACAGCCTTGGCATATTGACTTTTGATGAAAGGATCAATACCTGACAGTTACAGGCCTTATCTTTATACCCCTACCTGGCATGGTTTCTGTGCAGCAGACACATGTATATACCTGTATATAACACTGATTTCTAGGGATTTTACTGGGGCAGGAAGGGCACTACAGCAACTAGGCTTTTGTCCTGCATAGACCCCTTCCTGTGAAGTGCAAATTTTGACTTTTGTCTCACATTTGGTTCAGGTGCAGTCATCCATGAGGCCCAATTCAGGTGGTCTTTCCAAGTATTGTTAAATAAGGATAATGTCACATGTAAGTATGTATAATTAGGAGAGATATTAACAAATGAGTAGAACAGTAAATTCTAAAAGGTGGAGAATTACCCTTTTGTGCTGAGTGTAGATATAAAACACATAGTACCCTGGCGTTTTAAATAATATGACTTTTTTATAAGCCCCCTTGTTTTTTTGTTTTTTTTTAGCTTGATACTTAAAAATTCACTGTCAAGCTGGCCTTCATCTTGCAACAGACAACACACAAACAAAGTAGTACAAGTAGTTGGTAATGAAAGGTTAGGTATAAAAGAATATATACTGTTCCTGAGATAAGTTTTTTCTCAGCGAATCCGTTGCTGATGGAACCCAATTAACTTCTTTAATTGTTAATTTTGAGACACCTTATGTGGGTTTAACAGAATGAAAAAAATAGCTTCGTGAAAACTAAGCTAAATTTCAACGACCATCAATTGACGAGTATCATGTGCAGAATGAAAGGAAAGGCATGGACAGACACAAATATATATACATTAACGATTCGGGTAGTTTTGTCTATATATACATTAGGTGACATAGATAATGTTACAAACTTAGATTGGTATATGCACCACATTAAACAATGCAAATAAAATGGTCCTGTATACAGAATATCTCATTTGTACAATAATAAGACCATGATGGTCCTGTGCTCAATTGACAGACAAATCTATTAACCCCCAAATCACACCAGTTACAGATGTGCATTCCATTCCAATAACTCTATCCTGATGGCTATTTAGTTAACAGTTTTAAATTACTTAAAAACAAAAAACAAAAAAACAACAACATCTTGGTAGCATAAAAATGATAGTGCTCGTGATGAATTATTTTGACAAGATACTTTTCTATAAAGACATGCTATTCCATTGCAAAACAGGTGTCCCCACACCCCAGCCTGTGATGCCAACAGATGCACTATATGATTGATGCTGGCACGTTGCACTTAGGCTGAAGAATATTTTTTGTAATGTGACTAGCATGGAACATGTTTTCTCGATTGTAACTCCACAACACCCACATCTAACTCACAAATATAAAATAGTATTAAATACCTCAGGTAAAGTTTTGCATAAAGATGCCACTCAGACGTGTCCAACATAATCGATATGTCCTATGAGTTACCACTGCCATTTATGTCTACTTCTTGCTTTGCACTAGCCGTCCCAGTACAACATCAGGTGATCAACCTGAATCTGTAATCTTTCTATGTATAGCTGGCTATGTGGAAATATGAGAACAATGATAATTGTGTTCATGTATTTACAAAATTATAGTACAATAGTTTAATGAAATAGCTCCACCTTAAAAGTAGTATGTGTGTATGTTCATAGTAACAATGAATGGGTTGCACTGTATGTTTGATGCCAGACGCTGCATTAAACAAGAATTTCAGCATTTTTGTACACTTAAAAACAACAGCAACTGGCTAATTCTGAGGGCCTTTTACTTGCAAAAAACGCTGGGCTGCACAATAGACCATGTCAGAAATGAGTTTCACCACCAGATGGCTCTGGGGTACTATCCACCCTAGCCTGACAGAGTGCCCACTAGCTAAGCATGGCAGAGTATGGGAGGTGGACAGTCTTTGAGTTGAAACAGGAACTAATCAAGAGAGGAGCACCAACTAAAGGCAAAAAGTGTGATTTAGTAGAAGGTAAGTACTTGCTGATCAGTTTCATATATTATCTTACAGGAATTTATCCCAAGATTACAAGTTTAGTCACTTGACTCCAATGGGTTGAACCAGCAGTTTACATCACTGGTCATATATTGCTGTGTGTGTGTTGTCTCTTGGCCACACACAATTCTGTGACAAGTCAAATTATGAGACTGTGATTAAAAGTATAATGTTCCATAAAGAGAGACTTTCATAGCCATACATACATTATTTTGAATGTGGAATAACCTGGTCAAAGTGTACATAAGCCACCAGTAGCCTGACCTGAGCCAAGCCTCTGGGGCCCAGCCAGTAGCTTGTATATTGGGTCACTCCAGGGGATTAGCAAGGTGTTAATGCTGCTGTTGTCTAGTTCCTCTGGGGAGAGTGCTTTATGGGTGTGCTGTGTATACAAGACACTTGTTGGTAATGTGTTTGTCCAGAATAACAATGAGGTAAAAACACTGCATACTCA
This sequence comes from Hermodice carunculata, assembly GCA_964020975.1. NCBI lineage: Eukaryota > Metazoa > Annelida > Polychaeta > Eunicida > Amphinomidae > Hermodice > Hermodice carunculata. The sequence continues at coordinate 72,966,020 of OZ026628.1, read as the reverse complement.
AAGGCAAAGCTGAAAAACTGAACAAGAAAAGGAAAAGTAACTTTGGGATGGGACATGCGCATTGGCGGTATGTTTTGTGTGCTTTCAGTTATGGTTTTGAATCCTTGGTCGGGCCATTGAGGAAGGGGTGTTTCTTTTTTCAGACTGAGTATAGGTTCAGAATGAAAATTGTTATTTCTGTCATATGCGTCAAGTCTGAAAAAAAGTGCAAGACTAAATATGTGTCCTGTCAACTGAACTGTATGAGGTAATGAAGGGCAGCCAAGCTGTTCAAATCAAATGTAAGGAAAAAGGTAAACTTTCAAACTGGAGGGGACATAAAGTTACTTTTCCTTTTCTTGTTTAGTTTTTCATCTTTGCCTTTGAGTATGCAGTGTTTTTACCTCATTGTAATTCTGGACAAACACATTACCAACAAGTGTCTTGTGTACACAGCACACCAATAAAGCACACTCCCCAGAGGAACTAGACAACAGCAGCATTAACACCTTGCTTATCCCCTGGAGTGACCCAATATACAAGCTACTGGCTGGGCCCCAGAGGTTTGGCTCAGGTCAGGCTACTGGTGGCCTATGTGCACTTTGACCAGGGTATTCCACATTCAAAATAATGTATGTCTGGCTATGAAAGTCTCTCTTTATGGAACATTAATTATACTTTTAATCACAGTCTCATAATTTGACTTGTCACAGAATTGTGTGTGGCCAAGAGACAACACACACACAGCAATATATGACCAGTGATGTAAACTGCTGGATCAACCCATTGGAGTCAAGTGACTAAACTTGTAATCTTGGGATAAATTCCTGTAAGATAATATATGAAACTGATCAGCAAGTACTTACCTTTCTACTAAATCACACTTTTTGCCTTTAATTGGTGCTCCTCTCTTGATTAGTTCCTGTTTCTACTCAAAGACTGTCCACCTCCCATACTCTGCCATGCCTAGCTACTGGGCACTCAGTCAAGCTAGGGTGGATAGTACCCCAGAGCCATCTGGTGGTGAAAATTCTGACATGGTCTATTGTAAGTAGCAGTGGCCGGCTGTATCAAATTAATAAATTTCTCATAAAAGAGTGAGAATTCTATATTTGAAGGTAAAATGCTGGTAGAATTTAATGATATCAAGGCAGCATTTAGCCTGGGTATCAATGTTTTTGTGGATGAATGATGCCACTTGTTTAATCTAGTGATTCCAACCCACAGCAGATTCTGCAAGATTAGGTAGCATTAGTAGCTCATTTAACTGATGCATCACGAGTATCAGCATAACCTGGATCTGGTCAATGGCATGCCACAAAGCACCTATACAGTCATCAGTAGCCTAACCATTTAATGTGTGTCCAACCCAGCCCACAAAATTGAACCAGCAGTATTTTTGTCTGGGTGTTTTAGCCTAGCTGACATTTTGGCGACTGAGTTTATCTTATGGTCCTTCACCTATTATCTAATATTACTATCTATCCTTCAACAGTTTGACATTTTGAACTCCTCAGAAACTGTATATCAGACTAACCTCAACCTTGGGGCTGATGTATATTGGGTGCGCCTCTACAAATCTTAGCAAAAGGTCATGCTCCAGGTTTTTTGTTTTTATCTTTTTTCCTTTTTGTGTTTGCATTCTGGTTTCTTCTTTTGGTTATTTTATCCAATTTTGTTAATTTTTTTAAAGAAAGAAACAGAGAAATGCTCTTCTCTTAAACCACCATGCTTTGTTCTGAAATTGCACAGGGACACTTTTGCAGAGCCCCACACCTTAAATTAATAAACAGGTGGCATTGTGACTTTTTCCAATTTTTACGAATTTTAATGAGTTTTGCACTTTTGACTTTTCTTTCAACCCATCTCTCAAATTGTTCGGAATCTTGGTGGAAATGCAGCTTGTAGGAGAAGTAAATATAAGTGTTCACTTGATGGTGATACACCGGATCCCTTTAAACGAATTTTCCAATTTGTGTTCTTCTTGTTTCATGAATTCATTCCTATTGATAATTGTGTCAGTCAGTTGCGATTGCAATAGCAAATCACAATATTGACTTTTTTCAAGATCATCACCAAATATACTTCTAACGTGGCGAGGTAACCATGTCAGAAAATTCATTTGTATGCTGTAGTTGATAGTTTTGAAACCTGGAAACAGTGCTCCACATTTTACACTTGTAAGGGTTGTCAAAATTCGTTTGTCTGGATTCATTTGTATACCATTTGCAGTCACTACCACACCTAGAAAAGTTGACATTTACACAGTTTCAATTTGAGATTAGGGAATGAAATGTGCATAAGTATGTTCGCAGATTTTTCAGATTCTCTAAGAACAAGCCTCTGAACATCAGATTTATGGCTCTCATGAATGTTTCAGGCACATAACCTACGGCAAAAGTCATTCATTGATATTTAAATTGCTCATACAAGGTAAAATTGTTGTTTTGAGTCTTTCCCTGTCTTCTATTTTCCATTTGGTATTTTCACCAGTATAAAGAAACATGAAATATTTTTACATTTAAAACATTTAATACAATCTGACTATTTCAACGTATCAAAAACCATTAGAGGCAATAATACAAGGACGCCAGTTTGTAATGATAGTTTCGCATGGAATTTACTGTAAATTTATAACAAATATTCTCCACGTAAATCTACGTGTTTACGCGGTATATAATGTAGAAATTAAACCAACACGATAAATAAATATGCTCACGGCGCAATGATGCGCGCTTCCACAGAATACCCAATTTATCTAGAAAAACATATATATTTTTACTTACAGAACTTAGGGGTCTCGTGAGCCACCAAATTCAATCCATAGCACAATATAAGCTGATATTAGCAAGCTCGGTCCAGGGTACGCAGGAAACAGGATACATGACTGCACCGCAAACTGATAACTCCATGTGAGCTCGCTAGCGCCGAGTGGGGTGCGAAAAGGCCGGGAAGGTCATTATATATCACCCTTCATCCGGGGTATGCAAAACCGGACTTATGATTGGCAGAAGCCATACAAAACTCGTTACATCGGGTAGCAGCGGCAAGATAACATTGTTAACCCGCAAAATGCGTAAAAGTATAGACCGTCACTGCCTGCCAAAAAGTGACCTTGTAATGTTGAAAAATGAGGAATGATTTGTAAATTCGCACACAGCTAACTGTGCGCGACACTCCCTAGTCCTGAACACATTATAATTGTTCTGAAGTAAATAAATATAATAAGAATACCACACGAAAAAAAATGCACAATTTCCATACAAATATCAATTTCAATCATAATATAAATAATGCATGATAAGTGCTCTATTTATAGTAGAATCCAAACATGACACAATTTCCTTGTATCTATGTTATATATATATTGTTTATTGGGGTGTATCCTTGCAGATTTATTTAGCCTTATTTTAGCCGTTTGCTAAATGGGGGGGGGGGGGGGGCGCTCCTCAGCCACTCACAACATCCCCTATGCCTACCAGGGCACAGAGGCCAGCTGCACGGAAAAAACATTTTCCGCCCAAAGACAGCTAAGGGAATATTATAAATCCTTTCCTGGTGAACCTAAGCACTAGGCCTCTTCATATTACGAGACAACGACTCCGCAGATTAAAACTACCAAAGCAATATATTTCACCTAAGGAAAAACCTCACAACAACATCACAATGTGTTTACATTATGCACCGTGAAAAATAACGAATAACATATCAACATGTTGGATATAACACACACCATGTCGTGTATTATATAAATATCCAAATAGATAATTAATCGTCCAGTTCCAATCTCACAATTTGAGTAATAGGTCGTATGAACTTTGTCGTGCAAGTTCTCACACGCAGATACCTGACAACCCCATCGGAGCTTGGATAAACATCTTCAACAATGGCAAGAGGCCAGAGGTTCCTAGGCGGCCCTACGTCAACCACCAGGACCAGCTCCCCAGTCTTGATGTTCTTAGACTTAATACACCACTTTGTCCTCCTTTGCAGACTGAGAGTCCACTCACATCCCATGTGCGCGGCTCCATGATATTTTCTAATTAAAGCCGGGATCGCAACGTGGTTATGAGGCAAAACGATAGGACAATTCCCAATTCTACTTCCTACACGTAGGATTTGGTCGCTGACTTAATGCGGGCACAGAGTGAGCAGAGAACTAGAACGTTTCATGTCATGACCCTTTGATAGGTCAGTAACTTCCTGATGATAAACTGCGTTGCACATGCCTGATTAAGATGACTCCTGCGCGTTCAAGCTCATGTACCTCCAGACAGCCACGTGAATCAGTGAGCCCGACTTTTGTCATGGTAAAGCGGCGAATCCAAGCAATGCTTTTAAGAATTTTGTCCCATGTTGAAAAGTGGACGCATATTTTCTCAACCCATGATATACAAGTCTCATCAAAGTGGACTGGCTTCGCCTCGGGGTGGTCCTCTGGCAAGCTGTACACTTCAGCCATGGGAAGCTTCCAGGAAGGTGTGTGCACATTTACCACGATGGGCCATGCTTCCACAACTCAAATGTGTTAGATGTTACATCATTACCTGGGTGAGTCAAGAGATCAGCTGGATTGCCAGCAGAATCAACGTGTCGCCAGTCTGAAGGGGCCATCAGTTGTCTTATAACAGCAACTCTGTTCTCAACCAAAGTACGGAACCTACGTACTTCATTTTTGATATATCCTACGACAATCATGGAATCCGTCCATTAAAATACGGGAACAGAGGATAAATCCAATTCTGAACGCAAGATGGACAATATTTTGGCAGCTTTGACAGCAGCCTGTAACTCAAGCCTGGGTATAGTGCAACATGACTCTTACCCATATTGAGCCTGCATGTTACCTCACCTTGGATATTCATACATTTGAGAAACGCACATGCGCCATATGAAAAGGTCGCAGCATCCGGGAAGATATGATATTTGTAGTACCGTTGATCCCGTGCCACAGGTTTTACACATCTGTCAAAACTCAAGTCACATAGTTTGTTGATACTCTGCACCCAGGCAAACCATTTCCCACACATTTGAGCGGGAACTTCCTCATCCCAGGATAATTTTAGACGAGTGGAAAAGCAGTTTACCCTGTGACAACCACGGCGCGATGAGCCCCAGAGAATCATAACATGTAGAAATGAAATTCAACATGGAACACCTCGTGATGTCACGATCCGGAAAATCATGGATGGTAAAGGAAAAGGTGTCTTCGTGGATGTTCCACCTCACACCAAGCGTCTTCCCCACAGAATCAGGAGAAAATTCATGGACATCCTTGGCACGAAAACACACAGGAATCTCCTCAAGTAATTGTTGATCATTGACAGCAAACTTTGTCATTTTAAAACCGCCAGTCTCCAAAACTGCTGGAACACCAATGACGATTTTACGCACTTGCGATCTAGTCTCAACAGAAGTGGCAAGATCATCTACATAGATATCATTCAAGATTGTATCCTTTATCAAAGCATCCACATGAGGATTGTGATAGACAGTCCTACGTAAAGCATAGGTACTTGAACTGGCGCACCACCCTGCTAAATAAATGTGTGGACATGTGCAGATGGATCAAATTACCATCTTTGTACCACAAGAAACGCAATGCGTCACGTTGACGCAGTAGTATTTTTATCTGGGAGTACATTTGAGCTATGTCATTGACAATAGAATATGTGTGTAAACAAAACCTCAACAATACATGAAGAAATTTGTTTATCAAGTCAGGGCCCTGATGACACCGATCGTTCAATGACTGGCCCTGATATGTAGAAGCACAATCATAAACAACCCTGAGTTTACCCGGCTTGCTAGGGTTAAGGACACAGTGATGCGGTAGATACCATACACGAGATGCATTCTGCATAGAATCAAGAGGTACAACCTCAGCATATCCCTCATCGAGAAGTTTGGTGATTTCCTGGTCATATTTATCACGTAAGCCTCCCTTATGCAGACGCTTAACTAAATTGTCAAGATGTTTTTTTGCAATGTCATAATTATTAGGAAGCTTCTCCTCAAGATCTTTCCAGGGAATCGGCAACTCATAATGGCCGTCTACTTTGGTACATGTAGAATCCCAAAGGTCAATAACCTTCTTGTCAGCAATAGACATTGTTTTGCTATTCATGCCTTCATTTTCTAGCTCCCATAGGTGGTGTACACAAGAATCTGGACTTTCAACCAATGGCATATATTCAGCCTCAGGCATATATTCAGCCTCATCCAACTTTGATACTGTTAATATGTAGTTGCATACAACCACATGACTGACCTTAGATTTTACAGCTCTACCGTTAAGTGCCCAGCCAAAATTATAATTAATGGCATACAGCTCACCTGGCTTGCCCCTGCCCACCTCTAGTGGGAATAGTGCATCAGCAAAATCTTGACCAATAAGAATGTCAACCTTCGGACAATCTATATTTGCATTCAAATCCAGACCCTCCAAATGGGGATACATGGATTGGTCAAGCGATGCAGAGACACTAGGTATCTCATTCACCACCTTGAGGCCAGACATATGCATTTTCTCGCCGTCTGCTGATAAAGTAAATGCCACATGTGTCGATTTTGAAGCAGCGGTGCCGGCCATAGTTTTTGGAGTGAAGTGTGTTGTAGGACCTGTTAAACCTAATCTCTCGGTAAGCTCTTTGGTGCAAAAAGAATTGCTAGAAAATGTGTCCAAAGCCACATTTACCCAAGACTTGCCTGCAACACGTGCCTTAACAATAGGCATAAATGTTTCTCCAGCACAAGATGGGATTTGTCAACGTGCAAGAAGGCACTATGTTTCTCTTGACACACGTAACAGCGGCTGCTGCTTTGACACTGATCAACAGTGTGTGTATCACGCAGGCAATTTGAACATAAGTTCTTATTCGTGACAAGTGCAACACGGTCAACCACAGATAAACATTTGAAGTCAGGACAACGTGATAAAATGTGAGGTGAATCACACATAGGGCATACAAACATCCTCCGCCTCTGTGCCCCGGCCTCCATAGGTGGCGTTCTGTTTACACTGTTACCATCATGACCTCTATTACCCTTTTGTTTATGCTTACTAGACCCCCCAGGGATCTGTGTAGCAGCAGCAGCAATTTGTTTCTTGTGCTGTTTAGAGCGCTCCGAAACTGCCTCAGTTCCACAAATTGGATCATTCAACTCCTCAGCGACCAGTTTCACAAAGTCCACCAAATCAGTAAACTTGAAGTACTCTCCTGACGTTTGTTTATGTTTCAACTCCTGCTTGCGCCACCTATTCTGTACAAAATTTGGAGAGAACGCCACAATGTCAAAAATGATTACCTGGGCTTTAACCTCGCGGACTGCGTCCAAATTTTGTAATATTTCCTTAGCATTGTGCAGCTCATGGCTAAACTGCCTCATTTCTGTTGCAGTTTTGACAGGCGTGGGTTTTCTATGATTTTTCACTAACAATTCCACAATATAAGGCTTAGAACCGTACAGTTCCTGCAAAATATCATGGGCACGCTTGTAACCATCAGCGCCACCTACAATTTGAGTACCTTGAATGGCCAAAAACGCGTCACCAGATGTATATTGTAATAAGCGAGCGAGACACGCATCACCGTCAACCGAGAGCTTTTCCACATTTATGTCGAAAGATCTCATAAATGAATGGAATTTTAATGGATCACCATCAAAAGTTTCGAGCTCCAATTTTGGCAATCTCAACAATTTTACCATATCAGCTTGCGTTTGCTCTACTTTAGGGTCAGGTTTTTTGGTCACATTTTCTTTGATATACACCTGCACACGTGATAGTACATCTAAATAATTACTCTCTGAAGCCAGGTAGTAATTCTGGTCCTCTATTTCTCTCTCTCCGGCCTCATCCAAAGCAGACACCTTATCATGTTTGGCTGCTCGTCAAATACACTATTCAAAGAATTCACCTGCTCAGTTAAACTATCAGGATCTACTTCACTAATGAGATCTCCAGACAGGCGGTTATATGTCTTAGTCAATTTAGACTTGGCCGTACGTGGGGCCCTTTTTGCTTCAAGTAAAGACGTATTTGCAGAATTTGAATAATACACCACTAAAAATGACTGCACTATGGATAACGGCAAAAGAAACAGTAGAAAACAACAGAAGATACCACTTGCCTTCATGAGATACCACTTGAAATATTCCTTCCCAAAGAAAGTCTTTTCACTGCAATATAATGACACTCTCTAGGGTCTTCAGCAGAATGTTTCGCGCACACACACACGCTGGAAGCTCTGTGATTTTATATCACTCCGTCACGGCACTATATAATGTGCAATATGTGAATAATTGGCTATAATTAACGCTGGCAGAGACATACAAGTTGCACAGCAATGTATCTTCCGTCAACAGCTTGTCACACGGCACAGGTAATGCGCTAACATATAACGTGATGCTCCCCGCAATATACGACTCAGATGAGACTCTATGCAAATATAAAACACTGCCCGACCACCAATGCAGCTGTCAACACATTACTTGGCAAACAGCTTGCCCAACTCACAGGCACACCTTGAGGTAAGTATGGTGTAAATGAACTGGTACCGCTAAGAAATTTACACAAGCGGGAGACGTGACATGTAGTCCACGGCCAAAAGTACCTGGCTAACGGCACACACCATGGGCGATAGATATAATACACAGCGCCGTCGATAATGTGTATTGGCGGGAGATACAGCAAGCAATGCCCGCTTTAATTTTTTCCCTGGCTAGCGGCACCTCGTTAGGTGAGTCCCGGCATGGGCGTGACACCAACACGTGGCGTGATCAACAGATTGTCCCACTATGCAATTCCACCCACTGTTAACATCAGCATACAATGCAGAACAAATGCCAGATAAGTAATCAGGAGGAGAAATCTCCAATAGTCCGTGGGTTGTATTTTATATCATAGTTCCGGACAAAACGGGACAAAACATGATGGGACGAGACACCAAAGACAGCACAACGACGCACAGTATTATTCCATGCTAAGTCTCTTCCTCAGTGAAAATGTTGGTCCTGCCCCCCCCCCCCCCCGGGCGTCCATCCACCGAACGTTGGAAGCTCTTGCATAATTGTGACGTGCAGATAAAATACACTTTGGAGTACGATGTCGGTTGACCTTTATCCCGCCATTCGCTCTAGATGGTGAGAGATTCACTGTAAAGTCTATAGCAAAAATTCTTACAATAATGTTTGGCGTTTTGAATACACATTTATATTTCACAAATACTATCACGCGTGCACAAAATTACGAATACACCCTTAAACACAAACAACGTGTATTTGACCATTATAAAGTTACATGAAATATTTTAACATTTAAAACATTTAATACAATCTGACTATTTCAACGTATCAAAAACCATTAGAGGCAATAATACGAAGAAGCCAGTTTGTAATAATAGTTTCGTATGGAATTTACTGTAAATTTATAACAAATATTCTCCGTGTAAATCTACGTGTTTACGCAGTATATAATGGAAAAATTAAACCCACACAATAAATAAATATGCTCACGGCACGATGATGCGCGCTTCCACAGAATACCTAATTTATCTAGAAAAACATATATATTCTTACTTAGGGGTCTCGTGAGCCACCAAAGTCAATCCATAGCACAATATAAGCTGATATTAGCAAGCTCGGTCCGGGGTACACAGGAAACAGGATACATGCACCGCAAAGTGATTAGTCCATGTGAGCTCGTTGGTGCCAAGCGGGGTGCGAAAAGGCCAGGAAGGTCATTATGTATCACCCTTCATCCAGGGTATTCAAAACAGGACTTATGACTGGCCGAAGCCATACAAAACTCGTTACATCAGGTAGCAGTGGCAAGATAACATTGTTAACCCGCAAAATGCGTAAAAGTATAGACCGTCACTGCCTGCCAAAAAGTGACCTTGTAATGTTGAAAACTGAGGAATGATTGATAAATTCGCGCACAGCAAACTGTGCGCGACAGTAATGACTTTAAAATATATCTTTGATGGACGATCTGCTAAACAAATCGATACATCCTTGCCTGGCATCCAAGCTCTGAATTAATGACCATGAATCTGGATATCACCTAACAAAATGATCTAATTTACCAACTTCTGGCCAACGTGTCTCGGCTACAATTATATGTTCTAAATATTTGACTGTTTATACCAGTACAAATCCATTTACTGTCTTCTGCTTAAGCATTGAATAATTTAGTGATTCGTGGCAAGAGACATTGATAACATTATTGTTTAAAATGAAATTGCTTCTAAAGATATCTTTAAAATAGCCCTCGGCAGTAATTTTGGCAGAGATGGTTTTGGTTCTTCTTAAAGAGCAGAGCTTGTACATCCTGAGTTGTTTGTACCATGAAATAATTGTCTTGCTCGCATACCGTAGCATATACATCTGTACTGATCAACTGCTGCAAGAAAAAGAATAAATAAGAAGTACTACCACTATACAACACGTCACGGTCTTGCCGAGTTATTCACCTGGAAAATTGACACAAAGCAATAACTTGGTTACATATATTTGGTGCCTTTGACCAGGATTTTATATATATTTGTGACTCAAAAGCTGAACTGACTGTGAAAACGTGAGGATATTTGAAAACAACATAAGAAAGATGGCTACACTGAAGTATGTATCACTTTCATGCTTTTGAATGGCATCTTTGAACTAAGATATCACCATCACTTTGACTATGTTGTGCATTAATTTAAAATAATTTTTTTCTACCTTGTCCATTTACATGAAAGGAAATATGGCTGAACAAAACATTCAGATTGATTTATTTACTCAAAATTTTAAAGAAATACACTACGAATTATGCACAAAAGGACTTGTAAATCATGTCAAACCCTTTTGTGGAGAAGGGGGGAGACAGTTAAAAATGTGGATGAGAGATATGGACAAGGTTGGTATCACAACAAATCATGAAAATGCAAGAATGAAAGTGATAGTGATCCAGACATTAGAGCGGGCTGCATCAGACTTTTGCTCCCCCCGTGTTTTAAGACAGACTCCAGGATTGTCCTGGCCAAATTTGATGCATGCATTAAAGAGCCATTTCAATGACTCTTCTGACATGCAATTAGCGATGCAACATCTCAAGCCACACAAACAAGGCCCCTCAGAGGCAGTTCGAACATTTGCAGAGAGGATTGTTGACTTGGCAGACGAGGCATGTAACACCTTGGATCTTAGCAATCCATTAATTCAAGTTCAATTGAAAGATATATTCCTTGATGGAATAAGGGATGACAGCATCACAAGGAAAATAATTAGAGTAAAGCCTGTCATGCTGGATGGTGCATTACAAATAGCTTTAAGTGAACAGTTAGCCAACAAAACTTTTTGACATAAGATGTGCTGAAGAGCAGGGAATTGATGCAGTAGAAACTGGAGGAGCCACGAACAGCATTTTGATAACTTGGAAGGAGCTGTTTCAGAGCTCAAAGTATTATTAACAGAAAAGTTGTCAATGGTCAGCAAAAACACTTTGAAAAAGGGCCAAGTGAAACCCAGAAACCCCAAATAAAAAAGCAATGAGCAACACCCTCACGACCAGATGAGACTCACTACTGATGGTCATCCCCTCTGTGCCAAGTGCTCCTAGGTAGGTCATCATTGCAGACAATGATGAATATGTAAGGCACAATTGGGGCAAACTGCACAGGCACCACAGCCTAACAATAGATTACAGAAGCCATTAAACTATATGGCCCTGGTGCAGGAAATGGAAATGCTGTGCTGGGTGCAGTATTAACCTGTTCACTCCCATTTTACACACCAATGATCACAATCACTATAAATACCTCAAAATTGATGCTATCCTCGATAGTGGTGCTGATGTCAGCATAATTTCTGAATCGCTGTACAACAAATAGAAAGGAAAGCCAAAATCAATGTCAAGCAAGCTACCAGCTTTGACAGGAGTGTCAGGAACATAATTGACCAGTTTGAGCTCAATACATATTCCAATATATGTTGGCAAGTCCAGGATATCAATTACCTTTGAAGTCTTAAGAGGATTTACAAAAGATGCCCTGTTGGGTAACAACTTCATGTTTAAGACCAAGGCGAAGTTAGATTATGAAAGTAGGACCATACAAATTTATGACAAAGTGGTCATACTGAAATCCAAGCGAGGTACAAAATTACAATGTTCTTCAGTGAAAGTAAATGAAAAGATTGTATTGCTGGCCTACACTGACACAACCGCCACTGCTCAGTTGTCAAGGCAATTGCCTGTTGGAACCTATATGGCTACCTTATTGGACAATGCTCCCAGCATAATTGATCAGCCAGGAAAATTGATTCCAAATTCCTTAGTCACTCTTCGCACTGACAGACAAGTACCAATTAACATTGTTAATACCACTGGTCAGTCATTGATTTTGCCATCATGTGCTGTAATTGCATTTGTTGAGCAATTTGATGAAACAAGCATCCTGCATGTGTTTCAGACTGAAACTAAAGCATGTGATCACTTAACTACTATGAGACAGCACTCAGAAGAGCAATTACTTGGATTGTTCAACTTGTCTCACATCCACAACGAACAAAGAACTGCTGTTGAGCAATTACTTGCTAGTTACAGGAATGCATTTGCTTTGAATTATCTAGAACATGGTGAAACCAAGACAAATTCACTTCGTAGAAACATAGGTAACACTCCACCTATTGCACAGAAATGGTATCGTACTCCTTACACCCTATGACCAGAGCTAGAATGCCAAGTGGATAGCATGCTTGATGCAGGAATTATTAGACCTTCTAGTTCCACCTTTTTGCAAGTCCCGTCATTTTAGTGCCCAAAAAGAATTGTGAGATGCCACTTGTTATAGATTATCACAAATTGAACAAAAATATTTTGAAAAACTCCTATCCTCTTCCAAATATTAAAGATATGATATATCAATTAGGAGGAGCTTCCCACTTCAATGTGTGCGATCTAAAAAGCAGATTTCTACAAATCCTAATAAAAGAAAATGACAAACACAAAACAGCCTTTATTTGTCACAGAGGTCTTTACGAATATATTTGCATGCTTTATGGCTCAACAGTGGTGCCCTCTATTTACCAAAATACCATGAATGATGTCCTGTCAGGCCTAATTGGTGATTGCATAATGGTCTACATTGATGATGAAATTATCTGCAGCAAGACTTTTGAAGACCATTTTCATCACCTAGAATTCGTTTTTGCTAGAATGGTTAAAGCAGGAATGAAATTCAAACCAGAAAAGTGTCACCTTCTCCAAAGTAAAGTGTTGTACCTAGGCCATGTAATTATATCTGTTGGCTCCATTCTGGACCCAGAAAAGGAACCTCCAAAGACTGTAAGTGACGTACATGCATTTATAGGTATGTTTGGTTTTTATAGGAGATATATATTCCACAATTTAGTGAAATAGCCAGACCACTGACTGCTTTTACTAAGAAGTATGCTAAATTTATCTGGTCTCCTGAAGCACAAGATGCATATGACATGCTAAAAGAGTGTCTTATGAATGCACCAACTTTTGCATATCCTGATGTGTCACTGGCCTATAAATTATAGACAGATGGATCACAATATGTGGTACGGGCAATTCTCACTAAGGAAACAGATGCTGGAGAGCATGTGATACAGTTATATCGCAACAGCTCCATGAGGGCCAACAAAAATGGCTTACCATTGAAAGCGAGGCCTATATTATTGTCTATGCAAATACAAAGCTCAGACCCCATCTTTATGGGGCCAAGTTTACCTGTTGCACAGATCACAAGCCTCTAAAGTCACTATTTTTTGCTGAAATGGCCAACACACAGGTCCAGAGGTGGGCCATATTGATCAATCAGTATGGTTGTGAAATTCAGCACACCAGTAGTAAATCAAATGCTCGGGCTGACTTCTTAAGTAGAATCCACTTAAATTCCAATTTAGAGCTGGCTATGCAAATCAATGTAATTGATTCTTGATGGACTTGGGCATGAAAAACCACTTGATAATGAATCATGTAATGATCCAATTAGGCAACCAGCTCCAGGGATTGAATTGCAGGATATTGATTGCAAAGACAGGATCCTGACCTGACTAGCATTATTGGTTCCTTGAATAATAAATCCAATACCAAGCATGCTCAGGAATTTGTTTTAGACAGTGGTGTTTTGTACCATATATCTGACCAAGTGAGATTATATGCCCAGCCTCATATGCAACTTGTCATTCCTTCAACCCTTGTTGACACTGTGTTGGTGAATTATCATGACTCTGCTGGACATATTGGAAATGATAAATCATATTATAAGATAAGATCACGCTACTACTGGAAACCGGAAACCCATATGTACAAAGATGTGGCAAATCATGTTCTCAAATGTGTCACCTGTAACAGTAGGAAGCTTAGAAAGAAGCCTGTAGAGCTTCAAGAAATGGCTATTCCTGAATATCCATTCCAAGATGCTAGGCATTGACACATGTAGACCTTATATAGAGGGTTTTTCTGAGAGTCACTATGTAATAACAGTAGTGGATCACTATAGTGGTTGGCCTGAAGCTTACACATGTCCAGACAAATCAGCTGAGACAGTGGCTAAATTATTGCTGGAGGAATGTACTTCTCATTTTGCTTGCCCTAGTACAATAGTTTTGGATAAAGAAACTGAATATGTTAATGAAATACTGTACTGTTTGAACAGGGAACTAAACATTCACAGAATAACTCCTTCGCCATATCATCTGCAGTCCAATGGCAAAACTGAGCATTTCCATCAAGTGCCCAATGATATTTTAGCCAAGTCCCTTTAATCTATGGATGAGAGAAATTGGGACTTGTACATCCCATCTGCACGTAAGGCCTACAGAACAAGTGTAAATGATTCCACACACTTTACTCTATGCTTTTCTAGTATATAGATGGGACACTGTACTACCCATGGATACCCTGTTTGAGCCAAAATTAAGGTACATGGGAAACCATGATGTGCCCACCATGTTGGCTAGATTGCATGAGTCATACTCTTTAGTCAAACATAACATGCAAGAGGCACGTGACAAGAGCAAAAGACTCTTTAATAAAAGAGCAGAAAAATGTACATATGAGGTGGGTGATGCAGTCTATGACTATGACAAAAGGTTTGTGCCTGGCACTTCTTCTAAACTGACAGCAGCATGGAAACCTTATTACTGGATAGTAGATCAACTATCACCAATAAATTATATAATAAGACACTAGTGATCTGGAAAAACAAAATCAGTCCTCCTGGAACACCTGCACCCAGCTCATCCTGATAGTATCTGGAATAAAGACAGGGTAACCCCCTGGCCAATATCTTTCAAGTCCCAGGCTATTAAGGCTCAAAACTATGAAGCTCCAACCACAAAGCAGCCCTTGCCACATGCCATAGTATATACATCTCTATTGATCATCTGCTGCAAGAAAAAGAATGAATCAGAAGTACAACCACTATTTAACATGTCATGGTCTTGCCGAGTTATTCACCTGGAAAAATTGACACAAAGCAATAACTTGACTACAAACTACTTGTCACCATATTTGATGTAAATTATATAATAAGACATTAGTGATCTGGAAAAACAAAATCAGTCCACGTGGAACAGCTGCACCCAGCTCGTCCTGATAGTATCTGTCCGTCAGGTAGGCCTGGTCGGGTCTGTTGTAAGACCAGGCGCTGTAGGTAAGTGTGGGATGGTTTATTATTTTATTATTCAATTTTGGTAGGCCTAATCATGAGTGTTAGGTGTAGTATCATTATATTTATGTGATGTGGGCTACATTTTAAGTAGGCCTATTATCAAAGAAACATCATGTTCGCTTTATTCCGTAATACATCAGCACAAAATGTTTGTATTGGAAATGCAAACATGGTGCCACTATTTAGCAGAATGACTTGTCCGAGGATTAATGGCACCAAAACAAGTCTTGCGCTGGTTCCCCGCTGATGACCCGATTTTTTAAAGGCTAATAATGCCTAAAACTTTCTTCTAAATTTCAGATTTTATGAATATGATTTGTTCCTTTTATAAATTAATTTGCTATTATGATTTAGAACAATACAGTTTTTCAGTGAATGGTACGGAATAGGACTTTGCTCTTAGAGTATCGGACTTGATAGTGTTCAAACGGTACATGGGCTTACAGAATTAGGTTTGTGAAGTTTCTCCTTGTATTAAATGGGAATGCCAGCTATGTTCTGTTTCAGTACCCCCTCTCCCCTTCCCATTCGCTGTTTTATTTTGGAAAAAGGGTTACCCTGCATAGTGCGATATTGTGCTACTATTCCAGCACCACTCCCATGCAAACTGGATGGTAATTCTACCTTCACCTCTTGTGACCTCTGTGCCTGATTCTCACCAGAGGAGGCACCATGTTCCGTGCTTTTCAGTCAGGTGTGTTTGGGGTAGAAGGCCATCTCTTCTCTAAAACCACTCTCTCATGTATTGTGTACATTCCCACCCGGGGAATAAGTGAAGAGCACAGAATGCATCAGCAAAGTGAACTTCGTATCCTCCTCTCCAGAGTCTGACTCACCTTTAACCGAAGAGGTTTTCATACAGACTGCTTGCAGACCGGTATCTACTCATTGCATGTTGATGTACATTGCTTGCATTTGCTCTGGTTGCTTTCTCAATGCAGCCAGTAGATTATCCAGGCCATACTTTTGCCCAGTTGTCTGAACTTGTGTTGAAACTATAGATGTTGACCTTTAAATTTATCCTGTACCTAAGGGAGATCTTCCATTTATATTCAGCACATGTCCCCCTTGGATATTGCTTTTGTGATCAAAATATAGGATTGTTATATAGGAAGGAGCTGAGCATTTTGTTCAAGGCATATTTTGTGGGGCATGTATTCAAATCATCCCACATGAACTCAGTTCTAATGAAAAATTGCTGATTAATATTTCCAGCCTTACCAGTTTCACTGATGTGATATCATCAGACATATCACTGTGTGCCCTTTAATGTTTCCTGGTGTTTAGTTTGCTTAGTCACCCAGATCTGAATATGTGGGGATTTGACCACAGTCTGATTTAAGGTATGAGTCTGTAGGGATGATTGAGGTTTAGAAGCTATCAAAGTGTGAAAAATCTAGCTTCTATTGTCAAGGGGAGGAAATTAAGGTGCTGTTGCAAATATTTACTTCCAATGTTGCAGCTGACCTCACCCGATTATGTTCTAGTACTTGGTCGAACTACATTTTCTATTCTTAAGTGATAAGTGCTCTAATGACGTCTATCTGACCCAATGAGTGGGAGCATGTTCAGCAAAGCAGACAATGCTCTGCCTGTGACAGAGTTATCTGTCTATTAAGTTTCCATCATTATTTATAAGCTGTGACAAGAGATGTCCTCGTCATCTCCACGGTAGCTTTTCTGTGTGGCAGGGAATATTAAGCACTAAACACTCCACAGTCATGTGAATGACGAGTATTTGGCCAACTTAATTGACAGCATAATCAATATAGTATTGAAATATTCATGGATATCCATTTGCTTCAGAAAAATATAAAAATCCTCAAGGCAAATTATAAAATACTGTGCACAGTAACCTAGCACGTGCCTTGACACCCCATTAGTGACATCATCAGACATATTACTCTCTGCCCTTTAGTAGTTCCTAGTGTTTAGTTTTCTTTATCACGCTGATGTGCGCATATGGGATTTTTACCACAGTCTGACTTCAGGTATTTATCTGCAGGGATGACTTTGATTTAGAAGCTATCAAGGTGTGCAAAATCCAGCTGATGTTGTCAAGCCTTGGAAATTAAGGTGCTGTGGTGAATGTCTACTTCGACTCTTGCAAGTGACTTTTGAAACTAAACAATCACCTCTGAAACCAGCTGCTTGAGCATACATAAGACCAAATCGTCAAACCTTGTGTCAAAACATTGAAAGCACCCTTAAAGTATGATAAAATTGCCTGAAAGAAACACCATATGAATGGTAAGGCATCACTTTCTGTCATGTTAACAGTTATAGAAATTTGGTGTGAATATGATAAAGCAGATTGTGCTTGATTTTTACAGAATATACTATTGGCGTTTTTGCCTGTTATGTTGTGAAACATCCATCAAACATATTCTACAAAATATAATGTTGCAGGACAAGGGATGCATATTTATCATTGTTTCCCTTAATTACTTTGGTCCTGCCACAAGGAGAGTTATTGAATCCTTTATCAAATACATTATGTGAAGAGGTATCTTTCATTGGAATACCCGCACATACCCGCTCAGACACATACAGACATGCACACAAACAAGCTATCTATATCTTAAATTCCAATTAACTGTGGATCATAAACATAAAAAAATTATGATTGTTGCAGGATTCAGAACACAGCTGCATAGTGTCACAACATAATTTCCGATGATATAAAAGGCACATACGTTTACTAATTACAGTTTTAAAGTAAAATTTAAGATACTGATAAAGAAAGGCACTTTAAACATCACAATCATATTTGTCCTACACAACAAAAGTTTTTTCGGCTTCATGATTGCCCTTGGCCAGCTCGTTTTCGTTTCGCTAGCATTTGAAGCAAATATCGCAACCGAAACCTTTTGTTAAGCTTTGATCCTTTTGTAACACAAAGTGCGGAGAGGTCAGCTACGCTTTCTTAAATTATTGGGGTTTTTTTGCTTGTTTTTTGTTTTTGTTTTTGAAATTATTTTCTTCCGCAAGAGAGCGTTGGTTGTCAGGTTGGGTAATACGTGCATATTCCTCTTTCTGTGCTGCTTTTCTCTTCCATCTGACATTTACTTGACCTTTTTTATAGGCAGGTGGTGGCCCATTTTTTAGACCTTTTTTGCCCAATACAGGGCTGCTGTGTTTGGCCCACCTTTTTATGGTGCAAAAATCAACACAAATATGTATATTAAAATCCTGTGAACTGAAGATAAACATTGAAAAAGTTATGATTGTGCAGTAATGAGAGCACGCTAAAGAGTGTTACAGCACAGAAGCAAGATATACACATTTACCCTGTTAATGTTCCACACTGGCATGCACACACACACACACACACACACACACACACACGTTGATAGTGCCTCAATCCAATTCCTTGGCTAGTGCAATTTCTTGTGACTACCTTTTGAAGCAAATATCGCATCTGGACTCTCTCAATACAATTTGATTATTTTTTATAACATGGAGTGAATAGGAGTTGGTTGCACTTTCCCGAACAGCCCCTGTATATTGCTCGTCCCACCTTTTTTTTCTTACCCTAAATAGTGCTGGTTTATATATGTCCATGCCCGCCCCCCCCCCCCCTTGACTTTTACTAGGCTCTCGTAGGCAGGCCCTAGTTGGTTTTTCAATCCTTCTGTTGCCCAATACAGGGGCCTCTGGGCTTGGCCATATTCCCACCACATCAGTTATATGGACATAAAATTAAACTTTTTCTGAGAGCACAAATAACTGTCTCTCCTAAGAGGTAATTCTTTGTATTGCTATGTACTGTACTTGGTGGATTAAAGTTATCTGAAGCATAACAGTTTTGTATTTTGTGCACATTGGTAAGCGCATAAGGACGTCCCTTCAGATTACCATTTGATTTATTTTTACTGTATATATTTATTGTTAAACTATATATATAAATATACATATGTTTATATTTTAATTAAAAAGTATCACATTGAGAATTAAAATTTGCTTACTGTATTTTTTCAGTATCACGGATTTCTTAGCCAGCTGTGTGCAGTAAGTACAATTTAGCTATCTATATCAATTGGTGATGTCATTTTAAACTCAGTACAAGTACTTGCGTCTCCAGCGACAAAATGCTAAGCTACGTTCAAGACACGTGAACAGGAGAGTTTGATGGAAGAGAGTTGGCGATGGTCGCCAACTCAATACCAGCAAACGCATATCTTAAAACGCCACATGTTGGTCAGAATGTTGCCTTTTTCTAGTTCCTCAGTCTTTCGAATTTTAGTTTTGGCGTGGACACTTGCACATGAAGATAACAAAAAAGTCTGTAATTTTAATGGTGCATCATCATCAATTGCATGTCATGTTCATTCTACATGTCTAAAAGCACTTCCAAGACAGTATGCTTTCTTTCGCATGTCATGGACCTGTTATTTGGCGTCACCAACAGATATATCGATATACTGATAACTGTAGCAACATCTTATACTAACTTAAAAAGAGTGGTCCTGCCTATGTGTTTCCGTAGAGACACTAAGATTTACCTCAGCTGACATGTCATTCAGCTGAGCTTTTTATAGGCCATCTATAAATAGTCATGGTCCATTTACAACCAACTTCACATTTTGACTTCTTCAAAGACGCCAGTCAATTCTCTTCAAACTTTTGATGGTCATCTGCATCGGGTAAATCTAACCAAGTTAGTTCAAATTGTAACGTCACATTGATGTTGTATATTTTCTAAACCAGTTCATTTGAGGATAAAAAGTTTTGACGGCTTTTTCTCTAAACCTGTAAGGCCAATTGCTCCAAAGAAACGTTTAAGTACTCCAGCTTTCCATAGTGTTCAAAAATGAGCACTTTCATTTTTTCCATTTTGCTTTTAGAGTTATATACTTTGCCAGCATTCAGCTATTCTTGACTTCCATTCCGCTGGGAATTATACATTTTTCTAAATGTGTTACAGTCTGTTCTATATGTCAGTCAAATTTACTTATTAAAGGTTCTCCTGATTGACTATGTTCAGATTTGATATGTGGTTGATTCATGGGTGATCTCACAATAAAATACGCTTTGAAAAATATGGACGTGAAACTAATATTTCTGTTCACATTTGTTTTTTAAAAACTCACTGCACCTTCAATCGTCGCTTTCCCTTCATTTCCGACACCCACATGGCACAAGAGGCCGGTGATGTTATGAGCGAAACATTGCTTGCTGACAGGAAAGACTCCAACCATGCTTGTGAGCCACGACTGTCAAGTGTCACTTGGTTCAAACATATATTATTCACCGTTCCTCAACAGGATTAAAATGCATGTGGATATATTCCATTTTCATCCTGTTCCCACTCAGGATGTGTCAGTGTTTTGCGGTTAATTATAGGAATACAAGTTATACAGCTTGTTTACATTTCCCAACGACCTAGAATTATGTAGAGTGTGGACCCGTGCAGTCAAGAGACAAATGGCAAGGCTCTGGGAATCGATATAAGCAATGTAGCGAACACTCTGTGGACAGTGACCTTGATCTGTCAAATATGACGATGTTTAGGATGTGTTTGGCAGCAAAAAACTGCTGCGGTCGCCAAACATGGTGTGCCATGACTGGACAATAAAAAGGTTCATGGAACTGGCCAAAGTAGGCATTACTCATGAAGCCAGGAACAGTGATTCATTATTTTTTTTACAGTATTCACAAATTAATTTTCTGTTTGTTTCTGATTTCAAATCTTGCATTAAAGCAAACTGTAGATCCAGTAATTCTACGACGGTTACAATGTATCACATATTCATCAATCAAATGTCAGAGTGACAACGCCGGTCTGGGGCATTGTTACAACGTAGCATTGTAACAAAACTAGCATGTGTTTAAGCATTTTGATTCAATTAACGGAAAAAATGGGTGGAAAACATGGCCAAACAAGGACCAGTCTTGTTCCAGGTGTAGGGCTGAACAGTCTGTAACAGGTAAAGTTAGCTGGCAACTGTAATGTGTATGTCCATTTAATACCAGACAACACTTGTTTTGGATACTACTGCATTCACGCCTCATCGGTGCAGCTGCCAAGACCATTGGACGGCTGGCTTGTCATCATTTTCAGTCATGCGCAACTGTTTGTGACAGTCCATGTTCAGCTTCCAATAATCACGCGTACTAAATTCCATCTCATTATACCTTTGCTGTTAATATGAAGCCAGAAAATAGATCAGTAACAGCAAAATATTTACCATTCTTACATGATAGATGCCATCTGAAATTAGGATTATCATGAATACTTGTACTAATGACGGTGTATAAGGAAACGTAAATTACTGCCCTCCAAGGGTCGTGAGGTTACGTCGGGGTAGGAGTTTTGATATTGAAAGCTATTGATAAATGCAAACTTATATTTAATCATCCATACACCGCACAGATGGGAAGGGAAATTACCTGTTTCTCTAGACTTTTATATACCGTAGGCATAGGCCATTACTGCTTCCATGAATGTCAAAATTTGAAACACTACCCATCCTGATGCAAAGACAAAATTATTGCATTCATGCTTGTTAAATGAAATCTAATAAATTTCTATAGGAATATGATATATCTCTTTGCAAAGAAGTATCATTGCCCAGACTGCAAGTAGGAATAGTTAGGCTGTACCAAGGCCGCATTTTCTGCAATACTGGTGAGGATAGGGTTCTGTGCATCCCCTCATGTGTGTGAGGCTGAATGACCTTTTCCTCTGCTGCTTCAGCTTTTCTTATTAATTCTTCTTCATCCTTATCAGACCACGTACTTAAAAAACTCCCTTAATGCTCCTGGAATGATTATGCTCTGTTGTATGTGCCATCACTATTGGCATAATGAAGGCACATACACCATGGGTTGCGTTTTTGATGTCACTAAGGCTTTCCCACATCAGGCAATGATCGGAGAAATTTCTCGCGCTTTCCTGTCACAAATATGGCGCATTATTTTTAGCTAAAAACAATACTCGAAAATAAAACTTAACATTTTGGTTTCCAGATATCCTTTCTAACTACCCTAAACATCAGCATTTTAATTTGGGGTACACATTCAATTAAGACGACCTTTAAATGCGTATATTTTCATTAAATGAGGAGTATCGTTACATCAAAATTTTATGACCGCCAATTACATGATATTTTCCTTTTCACCTGATAACATGAGAACAATTTCAGCTAACTTTATCACCTTCAGTACTACAAAATAGGGTAAAATCACTGGTTTTTTTCCATTTCTTTCATGACAAGGTCATATGACTACATTTTATCTCAGGTTGATTACGTTTTAGATAAGGAATGTGGTGCAGGTCTTTAGGCATTTTTCCTGGGCTGCGAGTTGAAACAAAGGACAAGGGAGGTGCAGCCGAGCGTGTTCTTTGATTCATGGAGTATGGATCTGCACCAAGATCCTTACCTGTCTTAATGAATATTTCTATTGTTTAATCTAGCTTTACATCCAATTTATTATCGTATTTGCATTTTGCATACAAACATTTCGATGGGAGCTAACAAAGATCCCATATAAAACTATTTCTTATTGTCAATTCACCTGTATGTGACAATGCATAATATCGTCCTGTTTACATGGGCTACTCATTCCATCCACCGGCATAATGGTATGCATGCAACATATGAACTGCCAATTCAGCCTTTCAGCCATGTTAGAGTAGTGTCTAGAAGATCGGAAGAAAGAAAGGCATGTAAGCAAGGCAGCCCTGGTTCAAATCCCCTTGCCCTAGAAAACATACATTTAATAAAAGTGTAAGGAAGGATGCCGCATTTCAAATCCCCTTCTTCTCTTCAAGAAAATATGTTTCAGATAAAAGTGTCAGGAGTTTTGTAAAATTTCAGTTAAGTTATGGCCTCAAATAATAGAAAAGTTCAATACATGAAGGGTTATGCTTGCCAAAAAAATTCATACATTGTAACCAATTTAGTTTGTGGGAAAATATACGGTACTCATTTTGCACAAAGCCTATGGATTTATTAATTATATGTCATCACGGAACACTTCTCGGTACCCAAAGGTGTTATTTTTTAGCATGTGGCGTTGTGATTTTGTATTTTGTAAATAATTCAGCTGGTAAGATGCGAATGGTCAGAAAAAAACCCCCATCTATTTCAAAATGTTAAATTCATTTTTCTGTTTCATATGCTTGATATGCCTAAATACCAGCAGCTGAACGTTCTTATATATAATGTTAAGATCAAGTTTCAAACTGGTCAAGAGCACTTCTGTTCATGATAATTCAAGCTTTTGCTCCTGTAAATTATGTATGACTGTGGCATGATCTTTATTTATACCACATCAATCTTGCCTCGAATACATGCAGAATGTATATATATATATATATATATATATATATATATAAATACTCTGAAACCAGAATAAAAATCTGTTAAAAGTTATTCTGTACCACTCAAGCAATCACTCCATGAAGCTCAAAACTGCATGATGATTGGGGGGGGGGGGGGGCATGAGTTATGTCACAAAATGATATTGTAAGTAGTAAAAGAATAGTTGCTCTAGAAGTGATACAGCGTTAAGCGGTAAGTGATGCAATATCTCTTGTGGTAATCAATTTGAGACATATATACAATATGCCTAATGCAAAAATTGTTTATTTGTCTTTAGGGTGAAATGGGCAAGACATATTTGCAGGTAAGCACACTCATCTTGCACATTTAGTCAAGAGATGGAATGCTGTTCATTAAAAGCCTGCACTTATTTATTCAGGCAGATGTTACGGTAGACAAACATCCAAATACAATGCCACGTGGGAGATCCTTTGTAATAAAGAATACTCCCCGACTGAAGTGTACTGCATTCTGAATATGACAATGATAGAATGCAGCATAGAACAAAACTTCCTGAAACTACACTTGCTCTGGATATAAATAGACCCCGGTACATGGCACAACTTGCATGCATACAATTTTAATTACTATTTGTAGATGCATTTAATAACGGTTTATGTACGTTTACCACACATGTTTTTTTTTTTTTTTTCTCAATAAAAACAGTTTAAACCAAGAAGGCAGGCCATCTTAAGAGTTATGCTGCATGCTAAGATAAACGAAACATTAGCATCTCCCACTGTGTGGACTGTGGCTGATGTGTATTAAAGCTGTGGTCGAGTGCTTTTGTATTCCCCTACCTTTTGAAGAGTGCAGCATGCACCATAGTCGTTATTAATCTGTTTAGGCATGCACCGGCTTTGTAGATGCTTTTCAATGCGATTCTTGACCCTAACGTATCCCAGGCCTTGTTATAAATCACTAAATAGAATAAAATAAGAGGCTGCTGCACGTAAGCCTATGATTTCAAGTTCACCTTGTTTTGAATTTACATTTACACTGGCTTAGCATGCAGTGTATACTGCTGGTATTGCCTATCGGCAAGCGTGCAAGATGGCTTGCTGTACAATTCAACCAGTAACAAATGAAAGGAATCTTCACACAATGACTTTTAAAAAGCATCCTTGTCCATTCTCAACTTTCCAAGCTCCACCTGTAGTGATCTTCCATGGTATCCACAGCATGGTCAGTATTGGCCACAGACCAAGTCCCAGCTGCACTGGCAAAGACCGTGTACTGCCTTTGTTGTAACCTGTTCATGCCTCCATCCAGTAAGGCTGAATTTCTCTGCCCTCCCCCCCCGTACCTCACCCTACATCCCCCCCACCCAATCCTCAGTAAGTCCCTCTAATGAAAAGGAAGACCTAAAACTAAGATCCAGCTCACTGTAAGCGTCACCAGCACTCCTGCTTTCTCTATCCCTATCCTCCATAGCATCACATTGACTCCCTTCCGTGACGTCATGAACCATAGCCCACTTGAGGGCCAAAAAGGCATGAACTTGTCAACTTCGGCCCCGTCAAGGTTATCAAAATTCCTGAAGTTGGCAAATTATCTTCACAAAAGTGCTATGACACTCCAAGTCCTTCAATTTGAACCAAAAATATTCTTTCGACATGTGAGGACTTTAAAAAGGGAATATGTGTTTAGTGCCTCTGCACCACATACCAAATTATTCACTGCTCATGCACAATACCTTGTACGTTTTAAAAGAAAATAACCTGTTCATAATATATTTGAAAACTATGAGACGATATTTGTGCTTCATTTCTTTCAAATATTTAAATATGCAACTGTGTTGCTTTTCTAAAGCATGACATTTGTAACATGCACTTCATTTACTCACAAACAATAACGCCAGCAGACTCGAACCTGCAACCTTTGGCACCAGTCGCCTAGCTGAAATGGGAAACGCACATATCCACTCGACCAAGTTCCCATTCCCAAAAAAGAATGGTTCAATGGATGTAGTTATGTGCGAGTGCCATATCAACATGGTAATGCAGTATATTTACTGAGTCAGCATTTCTTTCCAGAATCGGGGACTTAAATCCACCAGCATAAAGGAAATGCCGAAAATATATATTTTATGTTTGGAATGAGCAGGACTCGAACCTGCTACCTTTGGCACTAGTTGCCTAGCTGAAACGGGAAACGCACATATCCACTCGACCAAATTCCCATTCCCAAAAAAGAATGGTTCAAAATCTACATGCTGAAATAAGTTGAGCTTCTGAATACATCGGTGCCTTTCTGCAAAGTACATTTCATGGTTCTCAGAAATTTCACACCTTTTCCTTGGGCTTGGGCAGCTTCAAATACATCAGATGGTATGATGCAGTTGGGAGGTGTATGTTAACTGCTCTTGTAAATCGTCCTGCTGGGTCACTTAGCCCAAACATACTTCTTTCCACTTTCACTGAAACCTTATACCCCTGTAATATGGCATACATGTGATATTACTGAAGGAATAATACACCACCTGTCTCTAACTTTCATATAGAAACTGAATGCAGTGCACCTGTCACGAACGTTGTGGCCAGTTCACAGCAGACCGAACAGGTCAGCATGTCATACATGATGACATTGTAACTGGTAATACAAGAGACACACTTTTGGTCAATTTTATAAACCCGAACCTGGTTTTGACGTGCCTTAATTTCGAAAGTTTGCTATGAATCAGCCTTAAACGGTGCCAATGTGGTTTTCTTATACTTTTTTTGAAGGATTCAAAACTGTTGTCTGTTGTGTGAGACATACCTACAGAAAAAGGTTATTTATGAAGTGAGTGTAAAAAACCTCTGCGTCCAGGCCCAAATACACAAAAGTTCTTGGTTTTGGATTTTCGAGCTTTGTAATTGTTATTGGTTTTATGTGGGGTTGTGGTATTTATATCTAAAAATCCATTCTTATCCAAGATTTGTTTTGGTTTCTTTCAAAGTGCATAAGATTTGTAAATCTAAAACTACTTCAGGTAAACAATCCTAGAGGATGACTATTCTATACGTTTAATCGGTTTATGATTTTTGTCATGAGTTACGACTCTAAAATCTTTGAAGCATTAACACAAGTACCCTTTCATGCACTGAGCAGGGAATTAGGGGAACGCTGTTGATCAGATACCTTTAAAAATGTCCATCATGTTGTCCTTCTGTGGCTCAGATAGGTCGAGGAAGGAAAGGCACCTTGTTACATATTAGCTTTCACCTTTTATCTGACTTAACGGGGGTCGTTTTACCTGACATTGTCAATTTCATAAAAAAAAAAAAAATTAGAGAGAGAAAACTCAATGGTATACCTGTCAAAATGTGAAACAGATTCTTTTTCTCATGAGTGCTCCACATTTAGGACTAAAATCGTAAATTGTGCATCTGCAGTGAATAGTGCATGACTCTAAGAATCTTGCTTTTGCCCACCACATTAGAATGGGAACAAAGTACATATGCATAACAGTACCTTAAGCATCAAAGCAAACTATACACCTTCACAATATGTGAATATTTTAATATTTCTAACAAGAATTGTTGTTGAAGCTCAAATCATCATGCCAAGAGCATAACATACGATTTGCAAGTAATTAAACATGTCTAAGATGTTTCCCTATCTGGCCATCGTGGATTTTATCAACTGTTAACAAAACTAGTTCATAAAATTACTACACTGTCATTATTTGACACCCACATAATTTATGTTTAACTTTATACAGACAATCACTTAAATAATACTTTTTTCCACACATGAGCCTCCCAGTGACAAATAATCTGGTTGCTTTCTAGTGTTACTGATAGGAAAGCCACAAAAATAGTCACTTCCGAGTACAAAGAACAGCAACTTGTCTTGTCGCCAAAGAGGTGATAAATAATTTATAATCAATAAATTTAAAGATATTAAGATTAGATAGAGGTTTATAGAAAATAACAACATGCATGTCAAACACAAGGGAGTACCAAGTTCTGTAAATTTTAGGATGGGGGTGCGGGGGGGGGCATGTGTATTTAATTTCACTTTCCAACCTGATTTCAGCCAATGTTGTTTCTTTGTTTCGCCATAGCTGCATTGTAAGTCATATAGCAATGTCCAATTAAGGCAAAACATTTTTACCATTAACAATGCCCCTCACAGTCCCAGATGTTCCTTACTTGTGTCGTTACAAGCAGATTTAATGAGTTAAAGTATTAACGTCTGCAAAGCCACATTCAATCAAAATTAAACTAAACCCTGCATGCATCTGGTGTTCGCGGGGAGAGTGTTTAGGTTCGGCTGATCAAAGTTAAAAACAAAATTGTAAACTTAATTTACGTAAAATTATATCTTTCCAGAACCTTGGCAAGAGACTTGTGGTAGGTGCCTACGCAATGTAGATAAGTATATCATGATATGATTTATCTCAAGAGTAATCATTTTATTTCTCGGCTAAGCATTGCCTGTTACCATATTGGTGAAATCCAAGGCATGGAGATAAACTTATGAACAAAGTGAAGTGTTGTTGTTGGCCTTTATTTTGGTCTTTGCTATATATGAATTATTTGAATACACTACTTGGCCTAATACTAGATATATAGCAAAAACACATAAACGGAGCCGTATTTAATCCATCAATTAGCCTTGTTTAAAAAAAGAGAACTTGAATTAAAATGAACCTTTGACTGCTGCATTAAGAGAACACTTACATATGACAACCACACTTGTGGATTCCCAGTGCAGCTGATACCTTTTTTTTATTAAGACCACTTTCCAATGAGACCCATTCTCTACAACCTTGTTGGTGCTCCTACCATAAATATTTCAATGCAATGGTTAACGTGGAAGTTTCTTTTTCCAGAAAATCAGCAAAGAGCTGCCGGTAAGTACTTCAGAGACTGTGCATGAAAACTTAAGTGCTTTACACATTGGGGATGACGACATCAATATACTTAAATAAAATGAGCGAATATTTGACTTCTCTGCTAAATATTTGCCATTGATCATGTTACTAAAATCACAATACATTAAAGCAACCTTTGCATCATTCAAACTATATTCCATAGCCTTTGTATGGGCCTTCACTTTAGATCTATTCTCTCAAGATAGAAGCAGCCAGAATACAACTTACACAGCAACATCACTGTTCATCAAATTGAAATCTGGATGTCTCCACAAGTGTCCCTGTATATGAAAAGAAAATGGCTCGGCAGTTTAAAAAGGTATAAAAATGAAGTGAGTGAGTATTAAGTGTATTCAACAATTTGATAGTATAGATATGGGCCAAAATAACTCTTAAAGTTGAGAGTTGCATGCATCAAATCGATTCAAGCCACCACTAACGTTTAGTCAATATCTGTCTCAAGTCTGGAGAGAGATGTTTCTTCCATACTATTATATTTCTGGTGCATAGTTATCTTGATCTAATTGGATTTTGATATGGATTTTTGGATGGCTGGCGAACTTGATCATGGTTGAATCTTTATTACACGAAATTTGTCTGTTTCTGTTTTTCATGATATTCATTATTATTTTGTCAATGTTGTACGTTTGGAGGTTGCTGGGAGATGCAGGACGTGATGAATGTTCAGAACTTGTACATAAATAGTCTTGTTCATCTTTATTTGTCATATTTGGAGGGTTCGTAATTGAACTGAATTTGGATATAGATCTTGAAATATGATGGTCACTAATTATTTCCACAATATTTTGTTTTAAAATTCTGACGTAAAATAACAGTAAAAATCAAGAAAATTTAAAGTTCATTTTAAGGTGAACCTTTAATAAAGTTCCATAGAGACTCATAGCGCACACTGCTTCCCCATTTTGAAATAGATGTGGATGAGCATTTTGGAGAAGAGGCCGAACAAAAATCCATGCAATCTGCATTGCTTTGGATGATAATCAATGAAAATGTGTGCATTGACAGACAAGTACCTGAATTAAACAAAAGGACTGTGATAGTTCGATGCTGACCTTGGCTGCACAGACTGAATTGGTCCTGGGAATTATGATAGCATGGTCACCTGTTTTACACCACGATCACTGTTGCTAACTGGTACATATCCCCTTGCCAATGGTAAAAAAACACAGAAAATAGCCTATTGAACCACCTATTGAATAAAAGGAGGTCTAGGGGTTCGCAGAAGTGTCCCTACGAAATTTCGAAGAAATTGACTTTGCGGTTTGCAAGATGAAAGCTTGCCCAAAAAATCAATAACAAAATGCATTACACAGCCTTACAAAAGTGACAATACAAGTCAATCAGCTCATTTAACATACAATAGTCCTGTACCGAACCAGAATGATATTGAGTCAAAATAGCACGGTCCCAAAAAGGTTAAAATACGTTTGGAAGCAACTGTCCCAAAGTCTATGCTCTTAAGATTGATTAATGTAATCTATACTTTTAATATACATAGGCATTTTTTATTTATATATTTCCTTCTTGAAAAAAGAGAAACAAAAAGAGTGCTGTCTCTGGTTTAGGCTTTGCACTTCGTAGGTCACTTGCCTTTTGGTAAGGCAATATAGGTCAATTAGATACAGGGTACTAATTGTTTAGAACAAATTCATAGTCATAATATTTAAATACTAGGTTAAACAAACACTCTTTTCTCTTCTGCATTCTTTTTTCTAAATGGATGTCAAAAGAAATTCGTTGAAGATAATCATTAGCACTTTGATTGACAACTACATGTAGGAAAGCATAGCACACAAAATCCCTTCCTCTTGATTCAAATGTTGCCTTTCAAAGACGGTTATATGAATTATAATATATATGCAGGCTTTCAACATATTAAGGGAGAATCATTTAAAACTAAAAGCATACAATGTCTTGACTAATTAGTCAAGCCTTGTTTATAATCTCTAAGATCAAAAACATACACTAAATGGCAATTTTAAAATTACAGTATATGTTCAAGTGTAAGGTCTTAGAACAACAGTTACTTTGCTCCCTTCTGCGCTTTGCGTGAAAGTGTACTGCTAGCTTAAATGGCAAATGTGAGTCAAATGAATGAGAGTATCTATAAGCTAGTAAATACGTGTAATTTACTGTTTTATCTGAAAATACTGATCACCAAGGGTCATATATATCAACTAGGCAAAACTAATAACCCTCCACTAAAAGCAATTCTTACATAAAAAAACACATACACATATTTTGAATATATTCAATGTTTCTTTTATTCTGTATATACTTTAGAGTAGATCTGTAGAGGAAATTGTGATCAAATGAAGTTACGCTTCATTGCATAGTGTCAATAAGCAGACAAAGTCTGAACCACAAGGTCGCAAGAGTACCTGTAGAGAGCTCAAACATATGAACTGAGTGCAGAGTCCCATCAGAAATTGTCACAGATGGTACATACATACATATATACATACATACATACATACATACATACATACATACATACATACATACATACCTATAGCCAGAGAGGTTTTAATCAAATTATAAATATTAGAAAAACAATGCAAAGTGAACATGTACATGTTAGCAT
Organism: Hermodice carunculata; assembly: GCA_964020975.1. Lineage (NCBI taxonomy): Eukaryota > Metazoa > Annelida > Polychaeta > Eunicida > Amphinomidae > Hermodice > Hermodice carunculata. The sequence goes on along the minus strand of OZ026628.1, from coordinate 72,934,556 downwards.
TAATACATTAAGGATGGGAGCAAGTATATTCATATTATGTCATGTTTTGACAATAGGGCATTCTAGGCTTATGGTTACTTCTATATCTAATACAAACTTATCTGTTGAGTTTATTTTAGTTTGATAAATTTTGACCCCAGGTGAACTTCTAAGGTCAAAACCGCATACTAGGTAATATCTCGGTATCGGGGAATTCAAGACTCATGATTATCATGAGGCACACCTGGGGAATGAGCTTCAAAGGTCAACCCGGCGAACTAGGTAATACCGCGGATTCAAGGCTCAAAGGGAAAAGAAACACTACTGGGGAATATGAAGTCTCATTGCCAGTGCCATAGGTCCAATAAAGGGTTATATATGTGATGTAGGGTGTGCAGAGGTGTCCAAGCATCTCTCCTATCAAAGCAAGTCAATATATTCTCAAGGTTTTTGTGCTATTCAGCCTGATTTGAGCTAAGCAAAATCTTGTGGCTTAACTAATCTACCCACATTATGTCAGGGACTTTCAAATATATTTAGGCCTTGTTAAAACAAATAGCCCAACTCTCCGACTTTATTTCCTCCTCCCACGCAAGAGACAGTCACCACATAATCGTGGATGTAGCATTTTAGATATGTGTGTTTTACCGTTTTGGGCTAGGAAGTTGAAACCCTAGGTTGCTAGTTCGAGAGTCAGGTATTTCATGGAAGAAACATATTTGCAACGCTTCATGATGATGCTGGATGTACAAATGTACAGTCACCGTTTTGGGTCAACTCAGAACACAGTACAATTAATGTACTTAAATAAATACAGTAATCTCTATCATATGAATTATAGCATGCATGGAGACCTACCTTCATTGAATCATTCTTTTCTTAAGTGTAGATTTTGTACGATGGATGTGTGTATATTTCCTATGTTTGGCTACATCCCTGGTGCCTAAGATTGCATATTCGAGTCTTGGCTGTCCCCTGGCCACAGAAAAAAATAATGTCAGAGACCTGGTAAAACAAGCTCAAAAGGCACCTTTTTGTTAATCATTCTTATTGTGCGCTTCACACACATATTTACATCAAGGTGGATACATATGATTATTCCGTTGTATAAAATGTTTCCCCTGAGAGCAGCTACTGCTCCAACAGTTCAGCATGACTTGCATATCTCTTTACACCATGATTTGAAAAGTCATAAATATCAAAAACAAGCAGGTAGCATATGACAATGTAATGGTTCTGATATGAAACAGTTATAACCCAGAAGAAGTGGGCGAAGCCATCCCATTCCCAAGTTAAATAGTTTGCACATCAGCAGGCCACTTTTGCTTCAGAAGTGCACCAAGCACTTATGTCTGCTAATGTCATGTTGGCCGAATCGAACTTTGCTTGGTGGCAGCACTGGCCCTTTGTGACAAGGGGTTTCGATTGGACCAAAATGCATGGCAACAAAGCTCTATAAATATTCTAACATTTCTTCAGGAGGAGACTATATAAAAAAGGCCAGGCTTGGTTGCTTGATGTTATGTGTGTGTGGGGGGGGGGAGGGGGAGGGGACTATATAAGTGATGAACTGCTGTAGAAAAGGCCAGGCTCTAGGAACACTTTTCTGCCGGTACAGTTTCTCGAAGCTGGCAACCCCATGTGAAAGTCAGTCATGTTCTTCACAATTTCATGTCCCTATACTGTAAGAGCAGGCTCAGCCTGCTATCAATCTGCATTCTTTTCGAGCAGTCTTGAAATTGTCTCAAGAATAAACATTTACCTGGGTTCATTCTGTGAACCTATGGATATTGGTGTCTTCGTATGTACAAAATTCACAAAGTTTATAATCTGCGAGACCCATTATTCAAAGCCTGAAATTGTGGGGATACAAACTGGTGTGATAGTGAAAACTGAAAGTCTGAAGTTTTGTCCCAATAGTGCAATGAAAAGCAAGTTTAAAAATATTGCGAATCATTTGCAGGTACTTGGAATATATCTGACCATATGAAATGAATTGGCCCAGTGGAGTGTCTCAAATTGAGATTCAATTGGTCCATATTAAAACTGTTTACAATAGAACTATAGAACTGCAGAATATCTCGGGAGGTAGCTTTTTCGAATATATCTGGAAGCTCTGCAGGAATTTTAATGTTGTCAAAAAGAAGTTGTTGCTTCTATTGGCCTGGTATGGCAGAACGTAAAGAGAAATATTCCAAGAAATGTGTTTCAATGTCAGAGTTAGCTCTAAATTTCTCTATCGATATAAAACACAATTATTATCCATAAGATTTCTTATACATCTAAGTCCTTTTTTGGTACAAGTGTTTACAAAATATGGGGTTCCTGTCAATGTTGACAAAATTATAATGCCATAAAATTTCATTCATTATATCTGGCCCTATTCCTGGAATGTAGCTTAGCTGAAACTCTTCCCAAGCAGCTATCAGACCCCGGTAAAACAGAGGGATTTGATAAACATCAAAAGTAAAAAAAACATCTGCTGAAGAACAGATCTTGTACACTCATATGCTAAACAACTGCCCTTAGTGTACCTTTCCACCTAAAAGTTCTGTGTTGCAACAACCGTTTGATCCAAATAAACAGAAGTGCTAAAATTTGATATTTAAAATGCAAAGGCTTCATACCACCACTACCAATACTCGTGTGAATAACAGGATTGATCTTTTGGAAGCCATTGATCTACGTTAAGTTTGAGTAAAAGCTTAAGACATCCTTGGCGAAGTCTTCGTCACCATGTATTAGCAAGTAGGCATAAAATAATTTTAAGAGAGCTAAAGACTTTAGGACTAGATCTTTTGCACAAGAGCTAGTTTGCAGGTATTCCAAAAACTTTTAAAATGTCCTTCAACAAAATCAGTTTTGACTGGAGATTTGCACTTGTCATTTCATTTCCGTGGAATATTATACCTTGTACTTTAAAGTGATATCTCCACCATAATACTGCTACATCACCAAGTGGGTTTTTCTTAATGCCTCAAGCCCATTTGGCGACAAAGTTGTCGTAATGGCAATTTAATCCAGAATACATTTCAAAATTTAGAAGCTCATTAAATGTTTTCTTAATTCTCAGCGAGGAAGCATGTAGTATCATCTGTTAATTGTGAAATTTTAATTTCATCACCATTAATGGATAGATCTTTGATATTTGAGTTGTTTCTAATAGAAATAGGAAAGAGTTGTACTTCTAGAATGAACAGGGATTGTCCAATAAAACAGCATTGTCTTCCTCCCCTTGAAGAATTGACAATTACTAGGGTTAAGCCCTTGTTCAAAATTCAAGAGGAGATATTGGTAAATAAAGTGGAAATCAATCTTTTAAAATGAAGTCCAAATAGAAAGAGTCTGGTGCTCTGTTGGGAAGGGTCATTCTATTGTATGGAAAGTCTTTTCAATATCTGCAAGCAACAGCAATCTAGGGATGACATCATCGATGAGTCTAATGTGTCCCCTATAAATCTGTTTTCACTTTGCCACATGAATTGCCATGAACTAAGGTTGGTAAGAATATTTGCATACGGCTAGCAATTGCTCCAGAGACAATATAATCAGTGTTGGGCAGGGAAATGGATCGCCAAGTTTTCATAAGGGTTCCACTCAGTTTTTTTTCTCTTGAATAAGTGATATGATTCCCCTTCGCCGGTCTATGGATAGCTTTACTTGATCAAAAGCATAATTCAGGTTATCAGTGACCAGGTCTTCTACATCCCCCCCCCCAAGGAAAGCATACATCGCTAAGGGCAACTATATTGTGTCCAGAAATGAGCTGTTCTCCATCTCTATTTAGTTTAAGTCGTCACTTGTGTATAATTTTTAATAAAGAACTTTTCTTCCTGTGAGATAAGTTAAAGGCCACTCATTTCTGTCCCGTCAGGTTTTAAAATATTAGCTATGTGTTTAATTTTATAATGTTTTACTAGTACACATGGAGATGTTTGGTGTTTTTGTCACACCAAGTTCAATCTGACAGGCCTTCGACCTAAATATGACACCCCCTGTTTGTTTGTCACCAATTAATCAGAGATTTAATTTCTTCTAGTCTGTGTGGCGAAGCCTCTGAAAAAGTATTTGTATTCACTAATAAGGAGTCAGGTCTAGCCTTAACGTTTCTTTCTTTTCCCATTTTTTTTTTTTAAATTTTGGACTATTTAAGAATGACGCAATGTATTTCACATTTGATCGAGTGCCAAAGCAAAAGTGTATCTTTCATCTCAGTTTAGGGGCCCTTACATACATGAATTAAATTCTTGACATCCTCCAAGTTGGTTTGATCCTGAAAGGAACTTGTATTAAGTTAAAAAAGAATCCGAAGCCACGTTTTGCATGTAGTAGAGCAACAAGGAGGGGGACATCGGAGGACACTGGGGCCAGAAAATTAACAGTTGTCATCATACCTAGAATTGTTCATTTGGATGTCAGCAACATGAATCCTGCTGATGACGTTGTCTGTGGTAGGTATGAACAGCGCCAGAAGGCATTTCCTAAGATGTTGGATACCCTAGACTAATAATGCAAAATCTCCAATACTGTGTGGCACAGGAAGATAAAAAAGGTATCAAATACCATGTTTCGGGGGGTGGATGAGATCAATAGATATAGTATCATTATTGTGAAGGAAACAGAAATATAACTTTTGCAAGATATCGGATTTTAACTTGTTGATGTAACTGACACTGTGCCTAAGTTGCGCAAAAACAAGAAGCATCCATGATCAAAAATCGTCAGCCACTAAATAACCAATGTCAAAATCCAGTTTGATGAAGGAAAACCTGCATCAAGTAGCTATCAACATCATCAAAATAAGCACGATCACCATAGTATGACATGAAAGAAAGCATCACTTGTCTTGAGGCAAGAACTTACAGATATTAATAGCACCTCAAATCGAATTCCTGCACATGTATCTGAACTTGAAAAATCTTGTCTTATTCATACATATATAGTTCAGCATTTTGGTTAAATTCTAGATGCTGACCTTGAGAAAACAGTGGATACATTTGCTAAAAATGAAGCCATTTTGTGATAATATATGTTTTGTGGTTCCGTTTATGGTGAATTTGGAATGACGATGATTTTGAGAGTCATCCTGCTCATCATCAGAAGCACTAATGGACTGTGATTCAAGTGTGTATGGATTGGCCCAGACAACAGATTTGCACGAATCACTTTTGCACGCTGCCTCACAAACGCATGCTGCTGTACAAGGTTGTTAATTTGCAAGACAACTGCACTCTGAGCCACACAAATTTGGTTTACAATTGCACACCAAATCATTCAGCAGTTCCAGTAGTGCAGGTGAGTGGCTCATAAGTTTCGGGACACGTGTCCCATTTATCATCTTGTCATACTCAAAATATGTGGGCTCCAAGCATTCCTGTCTTGGTATGATGGGTTCATGCCATAACTTCATTTGGTACATGCAATGGAGCAGGTGTAGCTCAAAGCTATTCTTTGTTGGTGGAAACTTCTTTGCAAGTACACTTTTGCTACCTGCTTTTTCATATCTGACTGCATTAAGAGACTGACACTCATCTTTGCCATACTGATAACTCACAAATTTTGTAGCTGTCACCTTTTCTGCCTTCTGCAATGTGTGGCGTTTGCCAAGCTCAGCCAGCTCTTATCTGTTTTCTGCATCATCACTCTGAATGCTGCTTTTTTTCAATGTCCGCAGAATGAACTGGCGGTGTCACAGCTTGTTAAGCAATAGACAGTCAGGAGTATGTTTACCTGCTTCTTCTCAAGTCTTTCAAAATTGCATGGACAGGAATATAGCGAGTAAGGTCTGAGTGTTTGCCTTCCTCACCCATAGGCAGGAATATTTCCTTAGAACCAATAGCAGAGCGATGATGCAAAAGCAATACACGCAAATCTGTGTCAGGGCTACTTTTAACAATGTGATTTGCCCCACCTTGTACTGCAGCTTTCACATGTGTAATAATTCGCGTATCAGCTTCCTCATGGTTTGACTTCAAAGCTTCTGCACTCTCATTATCGGCCTTACTAATCTGAATTGTCGTGTCCCCATTGCGCCACAGACATACATTAACTGCCCATCACACAACAAAGTACCTGCCTTGGTTATCATATACTCAGTATAAAACGAAGTCAGATTAGCTTTGTTTTTACTATTTGCCAGAAAGTATCTCAAATTTGGAGGCATGGCAACCTCTGGCTGTATATGGTAGACTATGCCTTTATCACAATGTTTTTGTTTAAGTATGGTCTGTCTTTTGATGCGTGTGTCAAAGTACCTGTCAAATACAACATGGAGTCCAATTGTATCTGTTGGGTTCATCTCCTTAACTGTAACACATTATATATCATAGAAATCCTGCAGCCATTTCACGGAAAACTATCTTTGACTGACTGGTTCTGGGGACAAGTCGTTGAATCAAAGCATGGCCTTCAAATATAAGGGTATAACAAAGACCTACATTGTGGATCTTGTTGCCTGGTACCAGCTCTTCAAGTTCGTGCATGAAATCTCATTTGACACAAGAGTACATGACCTTATCCTCGGTGAACAGACTCAATGGCACAGATGCATTCACGTATGACAACTAGTCATGGCATGTCTGTTTTTTTTCATCAATACATTATTCCATTATGGTCCTAATTATCAGCTGCAGCAAATATGCTAAGGGCACCATTAATTCGGGTGAGAATTTCAGGAGGGACATAGCAATCTGAGGAAGACTGTTGCTGTGCCGAACTTGTGTGCACTGCTGCTGAAGTTACGAAATGTCTTAATTCTGTGTATGAAATGCAGTAGCCAAGTTTGTGCATGGTGTCAATAAAGTTTTGACTGCTAAATGCATGATGGAGATGAACAGCCAAACTAAGATGTTTTGGGGACATGATACAAGTTGCCTTTGTTGTAATGTCACAGAGAAAGTTTAGAGAACACAAGTTAATATCCATATCACATGCATCAGCCACATTGTTATATATTTGCTTATTTGTTAACCAACATACAGTCTTGAACAAAAGTGAATCTGTCCAGTTAAGGAGTTTATTACTTGCTGTATCCGCATGGGAGTGAAATTCACCATTCAACTTAGATACATTGTTGAGATGCCTGTGCAACATTCCGACAGATAAGTGGATGATACTGTCTTCTATGTAAAGGTCTACCTGTTGTTTTCTGTGTCCATCATAACTGGGAATTTCATTCAAACCATCAGTAACTTCATGTGCTTTGCGCAGCACCCCCCCTACAGTGACACTGGATGAACAGACAAGATCTAACATCTCTGGCTGGGCAACAAAGGATATTTCTGGCCATTCTTTAGATAGCTGTTTCTTCAGCCCTTTTGTTTGATACTCCTCAGAATTTCCACCATCATTATCTTTAAGTATCTCATCAAATCTTTTCCTACGTGGGGTTAGCATTCCATCTCTTTTGTGTCATTGATTGTTGGTTTGAACTCATCAATCAACTGCAGTGTAGCATCTCTAAATATGCTTTCTGACTCAGACTTATATTCTTGTGCATCGCTGTTCAGTTCACCTATGTATTTTGTAGAGCACTTTTTCGATCTATTATACCTAGCTTTAATGGCAACAAGGTCACATTTAGGGACACCATGGAGCCTTGCCAGCTTTTCATGATCACTGTGTTTCTTGGCTGCTTCCATAACTTAAGTTAATATGTCATTTCCATCAGAACGATGGCCCAACAATCTTTTCTTCATAAAGCATTGAGCGCCACAAAGAAAGAGGCTACTTTCCACTCAAAATTGGGGATTAAAACATGAGACCTGAGAAAGGAAGAGCCACCATCATCATTGCTTGGACCTGGAGTTGCTTTCTCCTTTTTTTGTTTTGGTTCTATTCTTTTTAAATGCAGAGGACTGATACAGGTAGGCCGGCAATTTTTATGGTATTTGATGATGTAATCACCATTCAAGATGTCAGACTTTTTATTCATAAGGACCTTTCCAACATCTTCCTTATGTGCTGAGCAAGCGGCAAACAGCGAGTCCAACTTATCTGGCTCAGGACTAACCCAAGGGGATTTTTTTGTAAATATATGTGAACAGAACACACACATGTGAGTTCCTGATACTTTGGTTCTTTTGCTCTATCATGCAACTACATCAAATGCTGCAGCCATTTTTAGCGACAATGTTGCCTGGCAACTTGCTTGGATTATTGGAAGTGAAACGTGGACGTTAAGATGGTCGAGATATCAGATCAAAAAGAAGAAGAAAAGCAGAAAGAAATGAAAATTGTTGAAGTGTATGTGCAATGAGAATTCTGGATTTTCCAGAAACAAAACTGATAACCTTAAAGAAAAGGCACATATTTGTGTCCACGCTATAGACTTTGGATTGACTAAGTAGAAAATTATATAAATGAACGACCCCGAAAATATAAAACTGAGTGGCAAGCCAGAAGACTTGTGAACAACAAACACAAATAAAGTATCTTCAAAAATCCTACTAAGATTGTGAAATGGATTTCGTGAATGCAATAAAGGCGTTAAAATACTGGACACTAGAAGACCAATTCACAGAATATTCAAGTCTGAGATATTGTCTTCTGTCACCAACTAGATAAACAAGTGAGTCGTCCCCCGAACAGGATTTTATGCCCTATATCTAGCTAACGTTCTAACGACCAAGTAATGAAATATAAGCACACAAACACAGCAGTTTCAAGATAAGAATATTTGGCATAAATGTAAAATAGACACACTGTCGCTTTCTGGAATAAGATGATGGGTGATACAGATAATATTATCAGTCATAATTTCGAATCACTAAAAGAATATCACCTGGCCACCTTCCAAATGTATCAGTTTGGATTCACATTTCCTAGAAATGTGTGAAACAAGAAGGCTGTTTGAACAGCCCTTGCTCAGCTGATCTTGACATTCATCACACTTGCAGCTCTATGAACTTTAGAAAGGATCAAGGTCACCCAAGTTCTGAGTAAGTCTGACATTTATAGAAACATACTGACATGTGCAACATCATGGTTCAAGTAGCTCTCAAGTTATAATGAAGAGTAAAATTCATGTATGTTGCACTGTGACCCCAGAAACGAGGTCATGGTCATTCATGTACTGTCTGAGCATGACCTTTATACAGAAACATTAACTAAATCAAAGCAGATCTCAAGTTATCAAGTAAACAATACATTTTGTGTCAGGTGTCCGGTGAATTAGCATTAGAATGCCCATTGACATACATCGTAATCAATAGGAATGCTGCATTGACCGATAAGTACCTGGATTGAAAATCCAAAACAGTGCCACCTAGTAAACAACTTTGTTTGGCCCTACCACAAGAACATATCCATCACATTTCAGCTTAATCTGAGTGACAGTTCTGAGAACAAGTGAAAAAAAGCAAAACTATACAAAAAATTTGTAATTTAAAAAAAAAATCAGCGCCACCTGGTGAACAACTTGGGAACTAGGTGTCCCTGGGAGTGTTTATGTACGATATCAAAGCTATTGGGTGTGCAGTTTGAGTGAAGAAGATTTTTTAAGATTTGCCCCAAAAAAGAAAAAAAAATCATTTAAAATCCAAAAATCAATGAACCGATACCATTTGAACAAACTTCGTAGACACCTACTCAAGGCACATCCCCACCAAGTTTGAAGTGGATCTGGTTGACGGTTTTGGAGAAGAAGTCGAAAATGTGAATTGTTGTCGGACGGATGGATGGACGAACGGAGGACCATAAGATAAGCTCAGCTGACTAACAAGTCAGCTGAGCTGAAAAATATTTGTTCTCTTGCGACCCTTCTTTTTGACTTTACGCTACTTTATAGTTATTTCGAATGCAATTTAGGAATGGCTTCCTGTGGGACATGCACCAACATTTAAACGTATGATCACGCGGTTTCATGATTTGAAGAACCCGGGATTAATATCACGCATGGTGGCATCTCACCTGCTTTACAGAAAACTATCTTGCAAATAGCTTCTTTTGTGAAACACACTACCTTTATAAAAAGTTATCATGAAGCTCCAGAATCTCCAGATCCTAAAGATTAATTTTATATTACATGACACTTGTTATTTGCCCAAATATATGATTGATACGAATAACAAATGTAACTACAGGCATTTTCTTGACCATTTTTTGCGATAAAATGGAAAATGTTACCAATCATAATCTTGAATCGTAAAAAATTGACTTAAATATATTCATTGAATTCGATTCCGTCCAAAATCCTACTAAAAGATGCCAAATTCACTATCATGCCACCGTTCTTTCTGACTTTATGTCAACCAACATTATATCCGTAGCCATCTTGGGAGATGGCTTTCTGTGTGAAACGCACCAACATTTAAATACGTCATGATGCGGTTTCATGATATCCAGACCCTAAAGATCAATTCCATATACAAGAACAGCTGTTAATTTGCCGGCCCCCACCTGCTCGAAAACTCACGCTCTTTTTGTCACCTTGCTGCTCTACTAACATGAGTTACCTTGTAGCTGAAGAGAGATCGCACTATGGTCAATTTTTATAGAAGGTTTGATTCTATCACATTTAAAACGTTCAAAGAGGCACCTTTATAATATGTGGGCTTTAGATTGTCAGTAACTTTTCCTGGCAATATGATGATGACAATGCCTGCTAAGAAACAAAAGTATTCCATATTTCATATATCATGATGAACTTTTCTTGATTCGTTGTGAAGGCGTTTGATAATTTGGTAATTAAATTGCTTTATGCTACCTTTGTATAAAATCATTACGTCATATTAAAACCAATAGATTATAGCTATAGTAGTCTTGAAAACATGCACAATACATGCACACACCCACCCACCCCCCCACACACACACATATCTATATATATATGATACATGTTCCATTTGAAAATGTTTCAATAAGAAGCAGAGACCATAATCCTGGCACTTGGGAGCACATATTAAATACAAGCTAGGTTGGGAATCAACAGAAAACCCTTTAATCATTTACTGATAATTAGATACGTCTATACAGTTACATTTTACATACAAATTTAAATAAAACGTAAACTGGGACACATATGTTTATTTGACTCAAATTTATTAGCAATCTTGGGAAAATGGCAAAGGGTAACTTAAACAAGACTTTGACAGACCTACATACTATAAGCGTACCAGACTAAATGTATCAAAATGTCCAAGTCAAATGTTTGACATGCTTTGGATATCAAAATAGTTTCTTGTTGTATATCTAATAAGCATTTATCCTCCATCTAGTTATAAGCACAGTCAATACAGGCACGTAATCCAAGTGCCATAAGGTTAGAAATATTGGTTTTGAGCAACCTCCTGCTGGCTGATCGCAAGAATATCAAGCGGTCTCGGACAAAGGGGGAGGAGGGGAATGGTAAGGCCGCCGACAGGTACTGGTAGGTTAAATATCAGTTCAGCGTTCATGCAGGGTTATCTGGTTTCTAACCTGTGACCTTGTCAATGAATAGTCTGTGGTGACAAAGTAGAGGAAGGGAGTGATCACAGGTACTCTGGTTCTTTACTTTATTAATTTATTTTCCTATCTATCTATCTATCTATCTATCTATCTATCTATCTATCTATCTATCTATCTATCTATCTATCTATCTATCTATCTATCTATCTATCTATCCATCCATCCATCCATCCATCCATCCATCCATCCATCCATCCATCCATCCATCCATCCACCTACCTATCTATCTATCTATCTATCTATCTATCTATCTATCTATCTATCTATCTATCTATCTATCTATCTATCTGTCTATTTAGTGTCATATGTGACAAATTTCACACAGCCTATACTGCTTATGATGCATAGCAAAAGCTTGAGATAAATGTGTGAAGTGTGCGGACCTTGTCAAAAGAATGTTTATGAAAACTGATTGTCCAAAGTACCATTTCACGCTCCACCGAAAGTTAATTTAATAAAAATTCCACACTGCACATTAAATGGCCAACCATTTAGTTTTGGTCAATGCCCGAATTAGGCAGGAATATGAAGTCCAATAATGTTGTATATTGATCTACGGTCTTTGAAGAAAAAATAAATGACTTGATATATTTTTGTTTTCGTAAAATCTCTCAATTCCTTTGTATGTCTCTTTTACAGTTGAAAGATGTTCCGGATATAGTAAGTACTGCATCTTTTAAACTTAAAGATGGATCCTAAAGGGGAAACGGTTTTCATGATTTGGTCCATATAAATCGTAATGCGCAAATTCAACCTAAAAAAACCCCCAGACGGTACTGTAAAAAAACACATGGTTATGTTATGCTTTACTTTGGATTGCACATGGTAAGAACGTTTTTGATACGGGGTTCAATTCACAATTGACTATCCTACAGGTAATAAAATCAGGTTTGATAGAGAACATGCGAAATTCAATTTTGGTGTTTGATACATCTGAATTCATATGCGCCACTAGAACACTTTAATCATGCCAATACAACCACAGTAGCAAAGTAAAACATACGTACAAAATACATGCAACTAGATTTAAGTCTGAATATAAAACCAAACCGCATCTACTTAGCTACGTGGATAAATAAATGCAGCTCTACGACCTTGATAAAGTCAAAAGCTGCCAGCACAGAATTCGTAATCATGATAAACACAGGTGCATGGTCTTGCCCAGGTGAACAAACATTTCATTAACTCCTATCCTATATATATATATATATATATATATATATATATATATATATATATATATATATATATATATTTATATATATATATATATGTGTGTGTGTGTGTGTGTGTGTGTGTGTGTGTGTGTGTGTGTATAAAGTTTGATATGTTCACTACGTGCTGCTAATACAAATGAATTAAGCTGGTTTGTAGCAATATTTTTGCCAGAAAATCCAGCAGCAATCAATTTTCTTGGTAGATTATATTTCAGTGTTTATCATTGATTTTAAACGTTGCACAATGTGAGCTGTATTATTGTACTAAATTTTGTTTGTTTGTTTTGGGGGAGGGGTCGTTCTTATACTTCTTGTTTGTTTTGCTTTTTGTTTGTTTTTCTTTTTTTTTCTAGGTTTTTGTTTTGCTTTTTGTTTGTTTTTCTTTTTTTTTTCTAGGTTTTTGTTTTGCTTTTTTCAATTCCAGAAGTGAAAGCGAGGATTCAATAACAACTATTTTATGGTTAACATCTACCAACATTTGCAAAAGGATGGGAGATGCATTAATGAGACACACAATTACGCTTCTCTCAGCAAATGTAAACTGAATAATGAATCATTATAATAGTGTAATTCTGACCCTAGGTACATGCTATTGGCATTCGGCTTACCTGCATGACTACATTATTCAAAATGTATACTGGCAGTGGTCGATCTCTTTTAAGACAGGTGCTTGGACACACAACGAAATTTATTCAATATTTTGCTTATAAGACATTTGGTACATACTTAAAAGCATGTACTCAGTTTGTTTCACTATTTTTGTATACATTTCGGACAAACTTTATTTATGGTATTTCTCACCCTGTGTCACATGTTAAGTTTTCTGCTGTTTTCTTTCTTTGCTATGCACCCAGGAAAAGGTGACTGTAGTGGTGGACAACTTTGTGCAACGAATGGTAAGTGTTTTGAATGTGGATCCGTTAATATGCTTGAGGAGTAGCAACCATGGGCTTTCGTGTAAACCTGGTGTTATTTCTTCAGAACAAGGTATCAATTGGGTTTTCTGAACATTATATCAAATATTTAACTGTGTACGTAGATTTACATATTACTGCAATTCTTTATATGTTTGAGAGTAAATTATCATCTTCTAGAGTGAAATTCAAAAGTAGTAGCTCACTGTAGATCACATATAGCCTAAACATTGTTACAAGTAAATTGTTACACGCCTGCATCATTGACGTGATGCATTGACATTTAGAGAAAATCAAATGTTCGCAAACGATGTTTGATTATGCGTCACGAGTGGCGTGGAAGTACTGTGAGGAATGTAAACAAGCACGCCACACCAGGTCGGTGTTTAAAGTACGCCCAAGGAATTTTTTTTTTTCTATGAACACCTAATTAAACATAGAATAAACAAAATCTTACATGGCTAGAAAGTGAGTTAACATTTTTCTCTCACGAGGATCGTTGTTGGTGGGCAAAATAGTAATTCACTCTCAGTCATGTAAGATTCCCTTCATAATTTTCGCTTTATGTCAACACTCTTTGTAATTTGGAGTCTTTGTCTTTGTTACATGGGTGAAATGCTGACGTAGGAGAGTCGCTTTCAAAGAAAGACAGGACATGTCAGTCTCTGATATACATTCTGATAGTCACCTTTCAAAGGCACGCAATTTTCAGGGTGATATAGCCTGGTGTCAAAGATTAGTTATTTAACATGCTCTGCAAAATGCAGCTATGCATTCTTTCTGTATCAATTTGTCAAAAATAGGCCATCACAGGGAAGCACAAGGACATTATCGACCCCTGCCCTCAAATATTGATGATATAGAAGCCTTGCAGGATATGTGCTGCAGTGACATAGTATGGCGACTTTTCAATTCTGTATCCAAGGGCCCTCATTAACCCATAACAACAGTGAAATTGATGACAAATTGTATACCAAAAAATATAGTGATACAATACCTGTGAAATATATTCATTGTATGGCAGGATTTTTCTGCAGGCATCTAGGAGCATGCCAAATTATCACTAATGTATAAAATAATTTAGAAAATTATAGTACCATATTTTTGGCAATCTTTTATTCCAGATGATGAAAATCAACCTCCTAAATATCATAACAGTCAACAAAGATTTGATCCTAGCCATTTCATTCCCTGCACTAATTTATTGGATAATTATTCCTTCCCTTCAACTGCAGGCCTCTGAAATTCATTCTTTTGAAAATGCAAAATTTGCCATCTTTATCAGTATTTGAATTAAGTTTATGTAATATTTTGGATGATTAAATGAGCGTTCAGAGTATTACAATTTTGCAGAGAGATGTAATTCTATGTTGCACACTCGTCTTCGCTTAGATAGCAGTCAGGTGAATTCCCATCTGCTCAAGATTGGGGTCAGACACATATCAGGTGTCAATGGGGGGCAAGTTATGAGGATGCTTGGCATATTTTTTATTGCCCAACGTTTACATTGCTACAATCCCAGCTACACAACACCATTTCATTGTATGCTCCATGTACATTGCACACTATACCTTATGGTTCGCCTAACTGCATCCTTAAAGATAATACCCAAATTTTCTCTCTAGTTTAAGATTTTATTGCTCTTCCCTTTCTGGAAAGTTTTCACAAACAGGTATTGGTTGATGTACTTTTTTATTAATACCATATCTGAATTTGTACCTAGTAAACATAGTTATTAACTAATTTGGACGTAGTATGTCCCTCTCTCTGTCCATGTCCAAATGTGACGTCTTCTCCATCTTGTATCACGG
Organism: Hermodice carunculata; assembly: GCA_964020975.1. Taxonomy (NCBI): domain Eukaryota; kingdom Metazoa; phylum Annelida; class Polychaeta; order Eunicida; family Amphinomidae; genus Hermodice; species Hermodice carunculata. The sequence goes on along the minus strand of OZ026628.1, from coordinate 72,919,187 downwards.
CAAGTTTGTGGGTCTTGCCAACCTGTGCCTTGATTGTATGTCTGGGGATATCCTGTTTAATTGTTTTCTATTCTTCCACAAGAGGGACTATGTACGGCTAAGCCCTTCTGCCAAGTGTTAATTGCCATTTTGATTATTGTATCTGTATATCGCTCAAGGTAAAATACGTTTAAAGCAAAATAAAACTACTAGTACTTGTACTATAGATCACTTTTTAAGGTGGTGGTGGCCTATAATTAAAAAATGACGTAAGAGATACGTTTATAGGTAGGTTTTCAAGATAGTGGTTTATAAGAAAAATGATTACGCCAGAAAAACGTAGCCACATAAAGAATGTCAGAAAAATGCAAAAAGGGGGTGGGATGGGGGTTCAATAAGTGTACGCTGAAATACCATCGAGTACATTACGACCATTAACAAGAAAGTGGGGGGGGGGGGGAGGGGTGAATAAAAACAAATTAAATGAACTGTCAATGCTGGTATAGTAGTCCTAACGATTGATTCGAACAAACTGAGTCAACTTAGTTTTAGTCATAGGATGGTCATAGGGAGGTGAAAGAGTGTCTGCCCAAAGGTCCCGCTAAATAAATGTTTCGTGGATGTCTGGAAACATAATATTAGCCAGAATATGTGAGGAATTTCCATGAGCTCCACATAGATGCTTCTGGTGAGGTACAGTCTTGGGTAATACCACTGGAAAACATTTGTAATGTAAAGACCCAAAGCCTGACAGGTTCATTATACGTATGCCCTGGTCAACCGATACACATATTGCATTGTTGAACTGTGTTGATATACGAATAGGTGTGTGAGGGTTTAGAACTACATGTGCACTTTACTTGGACAATTTGGCACATACTTTTATGTCAAGGCCTTACATATATCAAATGCGCCTACCAGTGAAAATTTGTATTTACTGACCGTAAATCTAGATCAGATTCAACGTTTCATAATCCCGCCTGAAGGTGCCAAAAGGGGTTGAATTGGCTCCTGCAATGATGACAGAAGGATACTGTGGACCTTACCAATGGCATGTTGGAAAAAAACACAGTTAGTTGTGGAATCATTATTGGAGGTCAAATTGCATGAGAAAAAAAAATCTATAACTGACAAATTTGCACTAAATTTAGTGAAGACATCGAATCTAAAGTGTCTGTTCTTGAGACCGAGCATGGGAGGGCGAAAAAGTCTCTGACTGGACCAGGTAAGACGCTGATCTGACCAATCAAGTCGCTGACCTGATCAATCAAGTTCCAGCCTTCCTTAACGAGACACAAGTGCAAACTGAACTCTGGGGACCACACAAGGACCCCAACAACATGGTAGTGGATGGACCATCCAGATCCATAGACTCCACACGCCGAAAGATATTAGAAACGACAAGTCAAATTTATTGACATCAGAATTCCTCAAAATTTATCTTGATCTAGATGTTCTAATAAGTTAACTGGACTGTGCTCATGTTGCTGGGGAGAACATCCACCGAAAGCAAGCTCTCCTCAAGCCATCACTGTGACTACTTCGATCAAAATGCTGGAATGGAGAAAAAGCTTAAAGAACCTGGAATGGTGATATGTGAAGACTCCACCTACCATAATAGGCGTCACGTCAATTGCCTTAATTCTCACAGTAATGTAGATAGCGTGTGGCTTACCCAGGGAAAAGTGTGGGCGAAGCCTAACCATAGCAAGAGAACACAGGTGCAAATATTTTGACATTGACAGCTGTTTTTGAAAAACTGCAGTGTCAATTTAAATTGTTAGATTATGGCTTTGGAGATCAACGACTGATCTCAGACAGGACATATGTGAACCCAGATACACGGGTTTTATTAACAACGATCAGTAACAATAATGCTCAAGCTGCAAGCACTGTGCAAGGTAATGACGTGTTTTTTTTTTCATCCGTTTTTCCCCTACTGTATAGAGTTCCTTTCGCTTCTTATTGCGTATAATACGGTGCAAAGTATTGTTACTTTACCGTTACCAGTATGAGAACTGAAGTAGTACTTTTTATTTACAGTTACTTCTGACGAAATGTTTTCCTTTTTAGACGTTTGCAACATAGCGCAATTGCATACATAAGTGTATTAAATAACATTTTTTTGATAATAAAATTGTTCCATGGTCTTGTAACAGTGATACCCCTTTTTTACTTTATATACTAACGTTTTATATTTGTTGTTGGTTCCAAACTTTAACGTTTTCTCGACTTGTTTCACTCTTTGACTTTGTGCTGGTCAATGCGACTACCGTTGATGTTGGGGGAGGGAAGTGCTATTGAAAACTGGTTATTTTATGATCAATTAACATTTGCTACTAGTATATTTATTGGTAAATTAGAAATATATATATATATATATATATATATATATATATATATATATATATATATATGTATATATATATATATATATATATATATATATATATATATATATATATATATATCCCTTCATATATATCTTCACCATGAAGGCTGTATTTGTTATACTTTACTTTCTATCCTAGTGCTTCTTTTTCCTTTTATTCTATATGGTCGCCTACTAATGATATTTTCATAAAATGAGAAGATTTAACGCCTGTTCATACTGATGTCCCTGATAGAAACAAAACTACAATGTGAATTTGCATGAGTGTATTTATACATAATGATGGATGTGCGCATGTGTGTATGCATGTATGTGTAACTAGGTCTGTATACTGTGTAACTTCCAGCATCATTGGTTACTTCGACATTATTGGCTTATATGCATCATTCGCAGATGGACTTCCTGCTATATGGTATCAGTTGTTACGTTCTCACATTTACGTAGTTATTTAACCAGCTTTTTGTTTTGACACTGTCATAATGATTTGCAACAGCTGCACTTTTGCTACTAGGTGTAGAGTACTTATTTTATGTATGTATCTCATGATTTGCTCTAGGTACACTTTTAAACCTGAACTTATTTTGCATTTCGCCCCCTTCTAATACTGTTAGCCGGCGACATTCGTGTCAATCATTTTAGAGCCCCAACTGATCTTCTTAAGATCTTAACTTACACGTAAGGCCAACAAAATGCTTTAGATAACACAAATCAAAGAGACATTAAAGGTACCATGGCGAAGGAAACAAGCTGAAAACCTAACCCTTGATATGCGATTCTTATCAAAGATATCTGCCATGTTTAAAATTGGACAAAGAAGAGAAGAACGCGTGAACTGGACATGAATTTGCAACAATTGTAACAGAAAACGTGCACAGGAATGCACAAGCATTGCATTCGTGCCCATCCTCCAAAAAACTGGGGCATTTGTCTAATATCTTTGAATTTTAATGTGCAACAAACGACAGGACTCCCCCCAAAAAACTACGTGGTCGCCCATGTCCAATATATGCATGGGCATACCACTTCAAACACCAAATATTGCTCAGAATGCAACAACAATTCCATGCTTTGTGCGGATCAAAAGAGACCTTGTATTACTATAGAAGGGTGCTCAATGAGAGGTGTTTTGGAGGTCAAGACACCACCCATCAATTTTGGTATTGGCTCTTTCAAGAAAGCAATAGAGTTACATGTACATCGCCTTAGCTCACAGCGGCCACGCATATGTCTTCATTTATATTTTGCCTTGGCTCCTTGAAAATGCTTGTATCCATAGTGTATACATTCTTTGATAACAGTTTTCAACTCTCACCTGAAAAAATGCCTCAATATATCCTATATAGATTCTTAAAGCATTTTTGGAGAGACCTGTCGCTACTTATCCTAAAGCATTTGGTTCGACAGAATTCCAGGAAGGTTATCCACCCATGTGTTTAATGTAATAAGACAAACAATTTTTCATATGTGGGTCCTTACCCACCCCTGGACAAGTACCTAGGCAACACTTCTAGTCCAGAAGAAAGGCAAAAGTTTTTTTGAACCATACATAGCACAAAATTACAAGGTGTTTAACTTTCACACAGATACATTACAGAAGGCATGCTTTAAGATCCACTAAATGATTAAAGATGTAACCGAACCACAATATGCTCAAAGTTACTAGCAGGTTGGCTTTTTAGCAGTATTTAAGGATTTTCTCCATATCTAAGGCCGTGTATAGAGCCAAGATTGTAGCAGAAGAGTATGATGTCGGGTTGAAAGAAAGACAAGATGCTACATTCAAACGTATTGCAACAGACCGTCACTGTCAGTGGAGATGGACAGGCAGTGGGTGAATGCCAAAGAATTGAATATTTCAGAAAAGTTATTTGTCAAGTCGCCTACAACACTCGTCAGTACACGTCACATCAGAATACAAAGCGAATCATCAATCACATGGTTGGTATGGAAAGGGCAAAAAAGAGGCATATATATACAGCCTGCTTGAGATAGGGGCAAAAAGACAGTTGTAAATCGGAAAGAAAATGGCAACTATAGTCTGGGTGGTTTTCGTTTGGATGCCAAGACTGACAATATACTGTCGTTTGAATTTTATAGTTGTGTGTGGCATGGATGTCCTGTATGGTCTCCCGAAATTGGGACAGAGAACTCGGGAGAATATCCAATTTTTAAGCATATCAGGCAACCACAAACTAGTCAATCCATGAGTCAATTGTATGCTAGAACTGAAATACGACAACAGCGGTTGAAAGTACTTGGCTATACTTTAGTCACTATGTAGGAACACAAGTTTGAGCATTTGCTGAAGATGAACACTGTCTAATATAAATTTGCCACAATTTTATCAGTCCAAGAAGGACTCGATCCAAGGGAAGCTTTTTGATGGCAGAATGCAAATTTTCAAACTTTGACACATGGTGCAATCAGGTGAGATAATGTTGCGCCAAGATTTCTGTAGTCAATGCCCGACAATTCATAAAAAAAAGAAAAACTATAATTTGTAGGGCATCCCGAACTGTTGATCTGAGGTCCTTTTCAATATATTGGCCATCATTTTTGTTTGCTAGTACTTTATTTGATCCCGTTCTGCCTGTGATACTTCATGGCAGGTTACTTACCCCCTTTGTGTTACACAGGTGTTACCAATCCAATATGGCAACGTCTCATTTTTCAGCTTCTCCTCCAAAACCGCCGACCAGGTTTGCTTCAAACTTTGTGGTTTTTTTACCTTGGGTGGTTTCCTACCAATGCTGCCTAAATAGTCACGCTCGAAGGAGCATCATTTTCCTTTCCTTTTTGGCATTTTTAATAATACCTCAAAACAGTTATCCACGCAGCCTGGCCAATTGTTTTTTTTTTTTTTTTTAATCGCTTACGAACACTTCCAGGCACCTCTAGACCTAATTTCTGCAACAGGTGGTACTGTGGTTCATTTCAATTTCTTAAAGAATTAAACTTTTTTTTTTTTTGGCCAACTTTGATTTCATCTCCACAAGTGAAATATAGCTGGTGGGAAGGATGGCCTAAGTTTTTCACCATTGAGGCATTTGAGGATCCTTGATTTGTGAGGAGTTTTTTCAAAATGTATGTAACTATCGGTTCATGCTTACATTCCTATTGATTACTGTGCTTGTCAATGGGGATTGAAATATAAATTCACATTTTGTACTTTTTTGGTCCCTCTGTCCATTTTGGTTCCAATATGTAGAATAGAGATTATGTAGCTGTTACCAAGTTTTACTTTTCTAACCGACGAATTTCTCATTAAATTTGCAATAAGATGCCAATGTCATTTTCTACTTGTTGAGGTGCATATTTGTACCTCAACTCTTCTTTTTATTTTTGGTTTTCATGTTTTTATCGTGAATAACATTTACTTATCTCTATTTTTTTTGTCAAGGCTTGACTGTAATGTAATTGTGCGCATAATATTAGTCTATCTACAATGTACTTGGACATACTTAACTTTACATTTCGCTCTACTAAATCAATCACCGACGAGTAATCAAGTATGTAGCAACCCATCCACAGGGCCTTGTTTAGTGAAGTGCTTACTGTTTTTCTAGTTATCTCTTTTGTGAAACATAATATTAATCCAGTAGAAATTGACACAGACCCAGACATACAAATTAACAAACCAATTTTTGCCCTAAACTCCCCAGATAGGCACTGCTAACAAAGAAAAATTCAACCAAAATCGACCTTGGGGAAAGTAGCTAATTTGCATAATTTCAATAGGGCTGCCATAGGAAATAGGATGCCTACTGAAATAAATAGCTACTTGGATGGTGCAGAGATATTTTGAAAGGTTTCTTTTTGTAATATTATGTATTACTGTGATAGAGCTCTGTGATATTAAATGAAACGATACAAGGTTTATCAAAATTGTTCCAATATTGTTTGAGTAGGAGGATGTTAAGTTTGGCAAAACCAGCCTTTTTTGAGAAAATGGCCAGCATTGCAAAAATTGAATTTTTAGAGCGGAATATTTGGAAGATTATCAGTATTTGTAAGTACACTTAGCTCTTGACCACTATTGCCAAATCCTCTCTGTCTGGGCATAACGCCAAGGAAATCAAGTTGACTTGTTTACTCCCTTGATCCTGAAAACCTGACAGTCCCGTGGTGCCATCTGTTAGGCCATGTGGAACTGATGGTGACGTCCAGTGCACATGCGCCCCTTAACATCCTTCCCATTTTGGAGATTGATCAGTTGACATCAGCTGCAAGAGGAAGCAGGGTTGGTCGGGTGGGCTTTTTTGGTGGCCGAGAGGTAAGTGTACTTACTAATATTGGTATTACTCCAAATACTCCATTTCAATTAAGTAACATTACCTCTCGACCACCATTGCCAATGTGCAAACCTACTGGCAGTGGGTGTAATGTCACTGGTACACTGACCTCTTTTGACCAGGGGGACCAGTATCTTGGCGGTAACTATTGGTCCGTGTGAGAAGGTGAGGTCTGTAGGCAAAACCTCAGAGCTAAGTGGAGATGAGGCCGACGACAGCAGAATCAGGCCTAAACCAGAAAACCTACTGACAGACCAGCATGGGACCACATTGAACCCCCCCCCCCCCGCCCGTGCTCGCCTGCCACCATGACAACTGTCACCCTCATGGGTTAATGTTACCAGCTTCAGCTCCATTTGGTCTGGAGATCTTACTGGACCTAGTCGGGAAACTAGCAACCACTGGAGGGGGGGGGGCAATATTCAGTTCCATGCACACCAAATCCTGTGTCAAACTGGCAACAGGCCGGGGCATTAGGGCAAACTGCCTGATATTGTTCAAGATTAGGTGTACTGGGCATGAAGCCCTAAAAGGCCCACTGAGAAATGCACCGACCTATAGGCCTGCTACAGATCTGACCATGCGATTGCCATAAGCTGCATGAACATGGTGGCTCCTCTTATGGGATCCAGGAGGGCCTAATGAACACATATCAGAGCCTACGCAAAGCAGGCAGTTACACCTGCAAAGGCACACATGCCATCCGCAAGCCCTATTATGTAACACAAGTAGTGATCGGCAAAAGTTGTATACTATTCCCAGCAGCAGGCCCACACAATGTTGACAACCACAACGTTCCACAGTGTGTGCCAGGAGAAATTGAAGGCTTGTACCTTGTGAGCTGTGGCTGAGAGAATCTGTAAGGCACCTGGCCTTTCTAGCAAGGTCTCATATGCCTTAAGGATCTTGTGGTTAATCCATGATGAAATCATGCTTCTGCAAGCTTGCTCCTTTGGCAGGTTACTCAGCGGTTGAAGGAGGGCGTACCTCCATCCTTAGAGTCCATACGCGAAAAAGGTAAAAGGGAAGAGCGCTCACACGACACAGGGATCTTCCCTTGAGAGGTCAGAGTGGCATCCATCGCACAGAGGGTAAAACCCTTAAAGGCTGTAGCTGGATTTTCAGCTACTTGGTCCTTTGCAAGGAAGCCCAAATGAGACCTGAGGGTCACCTGGGAGTAGTCACATGATAATTGGAGTTGGTCATGAGCCAGAGTGTGGCTCACACTTCTCCTAGCCCCCCAAGTAAGTGTTAATAGAAAACAGGTTTTCAACATCCAGTACTTGAGGGAAACCCACTTGGGGTACTCAAGGCACTCGAAGGGCCACTTCCTCAGCATGACAAAAAAAAATGCGTTAGGTCCCACCTGAGCACGACGTTTTGCATCTCTGGCCTGTAGGTGTAGAAGGTTGTGATGGGCCCAGACATATAAGGATTGCTCAAGATGTGCATGTCTAAGACATTGGCAAGGGTTAAAAAGATGGCTGATTGAAACTTCTCTAATGTTCTTGAGCTCTTGCCTAAGATTTCCCACTGATAATTCAGGAGTTTGGTGATGTCCGTGATGCACAGACCCCAAGGGTGAATTCAACTACTTGCACACCAGTCAGACAACACCTTCCATTGGTCCAAGTAAACATCTACAGAGGAAGATCATGGCCCTCCTCTGGCAATAATGTCTAAAATTGATTCAGTGAAGCTTCTGTCATGGATGTGCACAGAGATAACCCTCAAACCTAGAGGTTGAGTACTTGAGGGTTCCAATGGAACACGCTGGCCAATTACTGCACCAGAAGCTTTGGCTATGCGGATAATTATAGTGGAGGCTAGACACTTAGTTCCAGTTGGTCTACCAAGCAATCACTCTGGGGCTGCCTTGGGGCGACAAGGATCAGATTTCAATCATGGTATTGAACCCTGTGCAGTACCCTCAGTAGAATCTGGCAAGGCAGAAAGGCGTACCCCCACAGGTTGCTCCAGTGAATGGCTAAAGCATCTACTGCTTGGGCCTGGTGGTCTGGGACAGCTGAGGCATAAACCAGCATATCTGCATTCTCACAAGTCACAAACAGATCCACTTGTGGAGTTTCCCAACTTTCCCACATGGCCTGAATGACCCTGGGGAGGAGCAACCACTCCATCCCTACTGGCTTACCATTTCTCAATAGTTGGTTGGCCAGGACTTTTGCATGTCCCAGGACATGGTGGTACCAACAGCTAGTGATGCATCTGGCGAGCTTATCAGTTTCTTGGACAGCATTCCACCCTGCATGTTGAGGAAGGCTATCACAATCCTGTAGTTGCACATTATTTGGACATGTTGTACTCCACCAGATCTCAGAAGTGGAGGAGAGCCAAGCATATGGCTTCCAGTTCCAACCAGTTTTTATCCTGAGCCATGAAGGACACTGGCCAAGGGCCAGATGATGTCTGGTTCACCACTTGAGGTCCCCACCCAGACCAAGAGGAGTCCATGTAAACGGTAAGCAGGGCCTGAAAAGGCTCCAGCTTTGTCCTCTGATGACGATCTCTCACAGTCAACCACTGAAGCTGTGGTTGATCCTTATTAAGGATTGGCACCAGTGTCTTATAGCCTTGGTCTCTTGTCCATCTGCTCTGCAGAATCTGATGCAAGTGACGATGGTGGAGATTTCCTAGGGACCTGGGAGCCTATCAGAATAGGGAGCCCAACAAGGTGGCCATTGTTGCTCTGAGGGGATCTTGCCAGTCAAAAAGGGCTGGAGCAAAGACTGAAGTCTTTCCCACTCGAACTCCGTAACACAATGGATATAGGCTACCAGGTCAAAACAGATACCCAGAAAGACAAAAATCTGCTCTGACTGAAGACTGGACTTAAGTAGGTTCACTCTCAGGCCCAAGCATTGGCAGAGTTCCAGAATGGTCTGTGTGTGATGATGCAAATCGGGCTGCCAAAGCACCCTGATAAGCCAATCGTCCAAGTACACATAGGTGCGAAGAGCTGAGCGGGGAATGTAAGCAGCAACTCTCTGCTCAAACTTGGAAAACACCAGTGGTGCTATGGCAAGGTGGAAAGGAAGTGCCCTGAACTGGTATATTTGGCCCACAAATGCAAACCGCAGATACTTCTGTGAAGTTTCCACTATTGCCACATGTAAGAACACGTTCCTGATCCAAGGATGTTGTCCACTTCATGGGCGGTAAGGCTGCAGCCACTAACTGGGGTGCCTCCATACAAATGGACGGGACTTCCAGGTGAGTGTTCGGAATAAACATATGTATGACTGAACACCATCCTCCAGCCCTCTATGGAACCATGCAGAGTATGTTTTAGAAGCCAGGCAAACCTTGGTCTTCTACTGGCTCTTTGGCAAAGTTGCTCTGAAGTGTGTGAACTGCCCTGTAGGAATGCCTACAGTCTGAGTTCTGTGATAGGCAGTTGGAACTAATGGAGTTCTTGGCTTAATGGAGGCCTGTTTTGGCTGTAAGGGGCAGCATGTAGCCATGTCTCAGGATGTTGAGGAGGAACAAATCGTCTGCGTGCTGGTTGGCAATGCTGAGACAGCATGATCTGCAAACAAGAGTCAGTAATGCCATAGCTTTTCCCATATTTTGCCTTTACCAGAAGACTTGCCCTTCCCTTAAGGCTCTCTGCTCTTCCATGAAGCCGTCACATCCCAGAAGGAGCACAAGCCAAGGGTGGAGTAGACTCAGTCTGGGAAGCACTGCAACATGCATGACTGTATTTGGTCACCAACCAGGTTCTGAATGATTGCTTCAACCTAAACAAAGCCAATGAGCATGGGTGCCACAGGTTGTTCCATGGTCCTCATGGTTACTGATGTGCTCAGGCTTTCAGAGCCTAAGTAGAACAGCAGCAGACACATCTGTTATCACCATGCCTGGCTATGTGGTAGCAAGGACTTCAGTGAAAATCACCACAGCCTCAAATGCTGCCTCTGCCTGCTCCCCACATGGGGGTAGGGAAGGGAGGTTCTGGTGGAACCATGTGCAGTGGTCCCAGTGACTGCCGACAAGATGCCTTTGGGCCAGAGGGATCCAGCTCGGTCTCCGGGAGACCAAAATCAAAAATTTAAACATAAAAATTTGATTGAATGTCTTTTTTTAAGATGCAAAATATCAAAAACTTTTGACGAGTGTTTTCCAAAGATCAATGTTCATATATATGCAATAAGACGTTCAGTAATGACTAATATCAATTGATAAACTTCAATGAGCACTTTCAAATGATATATAATTTACTGGAACTCGATATACACAGTGAAGTATGAATCTTCTACCTGTTCAAGCTAAAACAAAACATTGTAAAATTACGGTTCAATTTTTACGTGATGTCGGCCTAAAATTTGTCAATATCAAAATAACCGCCTATTGCTAATGCATATAATCTTATACTTCAAAATAAAAGGGAAAAAAATAGGCAGCATGATGTTTGATTATTGTCCTTCCTAAGTGTGATAGAATAAGCAATTTTAGATTGGAAGCAGAAAATCCAGGTGCATATTTACCCATAGAGACAGCCTTTGCAGGAATAGAGAGTAAACGTTTTATCGGGACCCACACATACACGCCTAGGACTATTCAAAACTTTTAACAATCACTTTTCAGCAGTGGGTCATGGTAAGTTACCGATTCAGTCAAGCGAAGGACAGCATGGTAATGCAGTAGTGGGGGCTTTCTCATTATGTATAATTTAGTATGATACATGGAACACCACCAAAATAGTTTAGAAAAGGACTAGTGAAATGAAAACGTTGCAAACGTCACTCAGGTAGGCCTACATACAACTGTAATTTTGCTTCATGTCAGACCTGTAGGCCTAGTGTTATTAAATAGCATTTTGCTCTTAAAGTAGATAAATCTTTAATCAACTAGAAACGAGTATGATGTAGACATTGTTTTCATTTGTTGACAAAAATTAAAATGTAGGCCTTCTTTCTGATAAATATCCAGCCACCAGTCACCTGAAACCACATGTATGTACATGTAGGCATACGCTCTGGTGCAAATTCAACAGGTTCCGTAGCCTATGTTAATAAGACCTTCTATGGGGCCTTCTATGTCTTGCCTGAAACATTCAATTTTGTGCTGTAACCAAGAGTCGGTGATAGGGCACACATAGAACCTATATAAGTTTTGAATCGTATTTGTCATTTAAAATACCGATATCTGAGTGGTGTTGGAATATCAGCATGACAAGTGATGTCAATAGGCCTAGGCGTACTGATTCGTGAGGACTGGGTAAAAACTTCGAAATTTGGTAACTATTTTTAAGACCAAGTACCAGGCCGTTTAAAAAAATCAGCATTTAATCATAAAAGAATACAGCAACAGAAAACTGACATAAAGTGCTATAATCTACGTGGGCACTGGATCAAAACGTTTCTTTGTTCACAAGAAAAATTTATTAATTTTTAATTTAACTTATTTCCAGGTCCACAATATAGTGGACCGAGCCATAGTACTTTAAAGTTTAATAATCTTTTCTTTGTTAACTTTTTTCTAGTTCTATCCATATATTTACTACTCCATCCATCCTTATGCCATCTGTCTACCTGTCCTCATATCTATACAGATACCTATAATCTCTAGTCCAACACCCATTCATTTGTTTTTAATTTCAATACTCTGTGTATGCATCCTTACTTACATCCATCTATTCATGAAAGATAAAGACTGCTCCCTCTCCGAATTGGACTTGTCCTTTCCACCTTTTATCGTTCACTCTCCACATCTATTCCCTTAAGATCTTTTTTTCAAAATGATACTTTATTAAATTTCTGCACTCAACAGACAGTTTCTTTTGTGCTTTAATTGTTAATATCTTTGACATTTCAAAAATGAAGTATCTACTTACCATTCAGACGAGAGGATTCTTTATCACGGTCTGTGGGGTGCAATCTGTTTCAGCAGATGACAAAATGGCCCAAGGGAGCGGATTTTTTTTCTAAAGAAATCAATTTTATTACTTGAAAACACAAGAGTCCGTCTTGTATGTTTTTATTCCCATGGTAGGGAAAGAACGGCAGTTTCATAAAGAAAATTCACTTGTCAGTTTTGAATCATGTAAACGTATGTATTTAAACCATTACTTCCAATAATTTTTTATTACATTACTAATTAATATGCATGATCTCCTGAAAGATTATTTATATGACGCAACTCATGACACAAGTACATTAATGTTTATAACTTGCTAGAAGTTTGAAGTGTACATTAGTATGAATTTTAATATATATTTTTCTCTTTTTTTCGAAATGTATAAAGTTTTTTTTCAGAATAAAGTGTCAATTATGGGTATATGCAGCCATCTTGGATATGTAAATGAGGTTGATGGCTATATTGGAAATGCAGATGAGGTCGTTTTTAGCTACGTAACATCCAGTAAGAAAGAGGCTCAATTTTGACCCAGATATTCTGTGTTTTGTATGTATGTCTAGCTTTGAATACAACTATGTTCAAGACGTCTGAAAGGGACACACATTATTGCAAACGGTGGGCATTTTTAATTTATGGAAATTAGCAATTTCCCCAAGGTTGAATTTGAAAAGTTTGTTTCCCAAGCACATTGGACCCTTGTGAAAATTTTACAAACAAAATCTGGTTGTAACTTGAATGTCTAGCCTAGGCCGAATTCTGGTCAATTTTTACTTGTCTATATTTCCTTTTTTACATTCTTTTCAGTCTACCGGGAATTTTTTCATTAGTCTTCCAACATTCTAAATAAAAATTTTCTCATACTGAGCTCATGTATATTTCATTTATGCCCAGCTTGGGCATTGCACTACACATGGCAAATTAAACCTGTACAAAGTTGTAAGGTGGCTTTACTCTCTGTGGCATGAGAAACTGGTGTTCTAGTAAACTTGTCGAATAGGTGTTGTCCCTGATCTGAAGCATGGTTTCATTGTTCTCACTCTTGTCTGAATCTGCCATAATTTTTGCCAATTCTTTCATCACCAGAAACCCTCTTACACATACCTTTATATTTGTAGCACTCCTGCGTTGTTTAGCATTAAAAATCAAAATCTTCTTTGGTACCCTCACCTGATTCACCTATTTGATATGCAATACACTGGTAATAAAATGTGTTGAGAATATAATCCAAACGGTCCACTCCTTCAGCATGGAATCGTGTTAAAAAGAATTGGTGAAGTTTTCGTGAAATGAGGGGCATAGTCTAAACATTTTAGCATGTATGGTGTTTAATTTGGCCACCCGTATCTGATTCTGAATAAATGGTAAACTATTTCAGCGTATATTTCATAAACTGTTGTGTCAGTTTGACAGAAACCCCAAATATGAGCAGCCACTCTTTACGAGCCTTCCATCTTCCTTTCTATCAACTGGCGTGGATTTTTCTGTATCAGTATTATCATGTTATAAAAACTATGCATTTTTTTTCTGCCAGCTCTATTTCAGACATTTTTTCTGGTAATCACAAAATAGTAATGTTGATGAGGCATATGGTTCTATTAAGACTACATTGTCTAATACATGAGGAAATTTATCTTTTTTACCTTTTGTTAATGGCCTTATGATTGTACAAGTACATGTGTGATTCAAAGAAACTTGTTCAAACTTTCCCCGTAGGTCAAATACAATTCTAAAATATCTTCGCCAAATAAGTCCTCACATTGATGTCACTTTCCAAATTTCTGATCAAATCATCCTTCGATAGTGTCATTTTTGTTACGTAAGCCTCTATGCTTCCTCCAGATAGAATTCTTTCAATTTGCAGGTTAAGTTGCTTCCCAACCACTTTTGTTTCCCTATTCTTGAGGCAAAACAATATTCTACAGAGGAATCTCCATAATTCACAGTCTACGTCAGTCTGCCTAGCCAAGGTCAGCTGAGCACAACCTGTCACCGTCCTCTTCTTATGTGTGTTAGCATCATCATTTTTTGTGTCTATGTCAATGAAGCCTCGCTGTCAGCTCTGACCTAAAATTTGTATTTTGAAAATTGTTGTGTCCAGCATATGATATCGCGAGCAACCCTTCACTTCAATTAACCCATTTGTAAACCATACGGATTCCTTTGTATTACTGAAGGGAATGTTGATTCAGATATAATTCATTCTGCAAAATGCACCAAATGCATTTTAACGTTGTACTTGGCAAATGGGAGAAGGGACGTCACCCTTTCCAGATCCCTCCTGCAGAAAAAGACAAATAACAGTAGAGTACTTGATACATAAGACACGAAGAGGGAAACACTAAGAACACTGGTAGTGGGCAGCAGCACGTCTGTTTCAGCAGCAATTATATGTTCATAAGACTGTTTATACGTTTTACCAACCCTTGAAAGATTAAAGAAGTAAAAACAGCCAAATCAGTATTGTCCCAGTTTATATGATGAATGCCATAAATTAGACCCATGTTAAAAGAATGGCTCAAATATGGCACTCTCCACAAATAAACACAGCAAAGCATTACTGCATGCATCAATGCCATTTAAGACGAAACATGAACCACTATGTACCACTGTAAGATGAAGCAATAAAAGCCAATTTTCATTTTGCCTATGTATGACACTTGTATGCTGACCCCTTTCTCTGGCTAAACAATAATTTGGCCATGCAACACATTAGTTGCAGTTACCTATTGGAAGACGGACACGCACATCATGGATATACTTAAGGGTATTTAATATCTTGTCTGGACAAGTAGGATATTGTGCAGAAATAGGAGTACAACCGCGAGATCATAGCGACCGAATAGATTAGAAAAAAAAGGAAAAACAAAAGAAACAGGTCATGAGTGACTCCTCCAGCTATAGCGCTAGAAAAAAGTTTTTGGATGAAGCAAATACACCAAAGCAATTGTGAAATAAAAAGAAACGGGTCTCCGTTGACTTTTGAATGTCGCACAAGTCATGGTCGGCATCCAAATTCATACACATGTCACCTGACAACAGAAATGACACAGAACAAACTGCAATGATAGATTAAATTTTAAGCTGATGTTATAAAAGAGAATGCTATGAATCAAATATAATATTGACGCTGTTCCTTCATCACAGTGAGTACTCTTAAGCACAAAGAAATCTAACAGCCAAAACATTATAATATTGCATTAAAATATACATCGTAGCATTCATTCAAAAGGAACTAAATGTGGCTAAATAGTATCAGAAAGGGCACTAAATGAGTGTGGAAAACACGAAGAGCCAACAAAGTGATTGTTCATGATCGTGGTATTGAGTTACATTATGTACGAAACATGGAATGTAAGTTCAATATCCAACTTGAAACAAATCAGAAACAGAAAAAAAGGACAAAATCCTAGTTATGATCAGTAAAATATGAAAATTTAAAATAATGTATGAGATGCATTATACACAATTTCTTTCTTCTACGATTTAACCAATGGCGACTGCACTTCACATATAGAAGTTGGAATACAGTCAAACCAGGCTAATCCAAACACTTTTGCTCCAAAGCATTTGTTTAGGATTGTTGAGGTGTTCAAATAGCTGTAACCGGGGCTTATGACGCACCCAATCATCATATACACAAACAAGCAAGTAGTGTATGACCACATTTGTGCATGGATTTGATGAAATACACGTAAAATGTGGTTCTTTTTACACTATATTCTTAGTCAGCATTCATAAGCAAGTGAATCAAATGCGAAAATAGTGTATCGTGCTATGTTTATCAAAGATAGGATGGGATTTATGTTTTACACGATTATAGCTTCATGGCACAGAAAGTGAGACATATAACTATCTTAAAATGAACATCCACTCAATAATTTTAAGTTTGTGACAAAACCCACAAATTTTGAAGCCTGTGATTGCCACTGTAACTTTCATGTCTTCCGACAGGATTAAGTGTAAGTACCGTATTAAAATGTCAATGATTGCTGAGCCTGTGTAATCGACATTGGTTCAGGTTCATCACCATCTGAAACTTCACACTTGGCTTGGGAATCAGTTTGTGAAAACTGGTTATCTTCCTGAACTAAATGATCAATATCCACATCAGGAAGTGTTTTCCATGTCTCATGTCCCACGTCTACATCAATGTATTTATGCACACTAATGGCATTTTCTCTAAAAATGGTAGCTGCCTGAGCAGCGATATTGACGGGGAGTCCATGGGAATCACGGAGGTTTCCAGCTTCATTTGGGGCACGATGTTCACTTGACGATAATCTTCGAAATTGATTCAGGGTTGAAAAAAGACCATCCTTAGCTTACCATTTATTTTCAGATCAATCTTCTGGGTCAATGCCTACTCAGTCTGTTCTAAGTAAATTTTTATCAGCTGTATTCAGCATTGCATGTTCAAACAGTGAATACTACTGGCATCCATTGGTTGAATCACCGAGATGGTGTTGGCCGCCAATGATGTAGGCAAACAATTCAAAGGGTGTTACCCACGTGGCTAACCGCATTGTTAGCGAAGAAAATGATATACTCTCATTTCTCTATCAAAATTAGCTCGGCAATCGGCAAAAAAATCACTATTCATCCAGGTTTTTTCCAGTAAGTCTCAAGCGCATATATACCTTGGGGTCAAACGTTTTCCCAAGACAATGCAGGCGTCTGACTGACTTGACCACCAAGGGGTCTAAATTTATGGTGCAGAATGCATTGGCACAAAAAGGCAAGACTAATTCTTTCCATTGACTTCCCTTCACCTGTATTCTAACTCCTGTCCAACCATGTCCTTTAACATTGTCAATGCTAATTCAGTATATCCCTTCTTACCCTTACATTTTCCTATTCACACAACAACAGCCCATCATATAGATATGAAGCATTACAGATTGATGCTTGGAATAACAGTTGATGTGCAAAAAAGGCAATACCCTGATTCAGCAGTATTTTCAAACTTAAATAGTATCACAAGTTACCCAATATATAAACGTGATTCAAATTTCATTAAATGTGTCTATTTCAATTCAGTATCCCCCAAAATCTTTAATTGCTTTTGTTAGTCACACACCTACAATTCTTTGCATACATATGAACCACTCAAACATAATGCTTCTAATAACAGCTGAAGAGCAAAAAATATAAAATGCAAATGAGTTGCAGAAAATAAAATACATGGTAACATGATTTTTTGTCATGAAGTACTTTCACACTTCTTTCATATCACGAGTTACCTAAGATATAGACATGATTCAAATGTCTATTTTTTTTTTACTTTGCAAAATAATGGTATTTGCGTTACAACTATTCCATTGCCAGTGCAGAATAGATGTCTTGCCTTCAGCTGCTTGTAGCCAGATAAATAACGGGAGTGGATATTTAATTTCGTAATGAAGTTTTTACATAGTACAGTGACTTCAACAGACTTTTTTTTTTAATAGAAAGGGCAGTTTGTAGCCTACCCTCTCAATGAAAGGTGCATCTGGATGTAAAATTTGTGAATTTGGTTATTCTTTTGAATTGTACTCAACGTTTTACGGAATTGACCTATTACCAGTTTGTTATACGCATTTACAATTTTGACTCATTTTGTTTTGAATGGGTCGTTATGACAACAGTTCCTGAGTATTTTACTTCATTCTTCAAATTACAATTACCCACTGCCTTATCTTATGAACGAAACAAATTGACTAAGCGGTTTTTTCACAATTCTTTCATGCCACGAGTTACCCAGGATATAAACATGGTTCAAATTTCATAAAATATGTTTTACTTTTCAAAATAATGGTATTTTAGTTCCAGTTGTTGCATTGGTAGTATATATGGTTATGCAATTTTTAATAATGGTTTGCACCAAGGATATTTTGATTATACAGAGTTTTTTCCTTTTGTACATAAGCGGAAGTTTGCAGGCAGGCCTTGCATATAAAAAGACACTCGAATATAAAGTGCTGCTTTAATCTACTAAACTAGAACTTTCAGGTCCAAAAATGTGTACATGATGCTGAGAATGACAACTGATGTGCAAAAAATAAAAAAAGTAAAAAAAGTTTTAGACAATAATCAGCTGAATGCATGATTCTGATTAAACAGTATTTTCAAGCTTCTTTCATATCAGGAATTACCCAACATATAATTGTGATTGTAATTCCATGAAGTGTGTATTAGTGTAGTCAATAACCGCATTTTCGCTTGAATTCTAGTATTGCCAATATATATGTTTTATATATCTTGAGTGCAGGTGCTAATAGCTAGATAAATGCACATGGTGGACATTCAATTTTTCAATGATGCTTGGTTAGCTTATTTTGACTTTTATAGAGGTTCTTCCTCTTTCGATATAAAAAGCAGTTTGCTGACATGTCTTGCATCTAAAGAAGCACACGAATATAAAGTGCTCTTATAATCTAGTAAACTAAAACTTTCAAGTCAGGTAATGTGTACTTCTATTCCTTGTTTTAGCCTCCATCAATGTACTTTCTTTGAAAACTTATCTTTTGAATGTGGACATGTTTGTCGAGTGGCAATATGACACAATATATGTTATTATATCACCAACATTTTACTCTTGTCACCTCTAAAAGGAGAAGAAGATTTACCTGTGTACCTTTGGTAATACAAATAACAACTGACTTTGATAATATACATCTTTGAAGGTAACATAAGATGGCTCTAAAGAAAGGAAAACAAGAATTCTTAACATCATTGTTGTTACCGATTTCAATCATAAAGCGTTTATTTCAGTTTTGAATAAGTTTTAAGATAAAGGTCTTAACGTTTTTATTATGCTTATTTTCAAGAAATGTACTAAACATTTCCAAAAATTAAGTTATTACCAGTGTGTTTTTGTATTTATAATTCTTGGTATTGTGTTCTCATTTTATTTTCAATGGGTCGACATGATAACAGGGGGTAAGTAATTCGCATTAAGCTTCATAAAAGTAATTTATTCATGCACTGCTTCTCTTATCCCATTGTGAAAGTCATTAATAGCTGTCATCTAACTCCTATACAACTACGCTCCCAACACTGTCAATGCACATTTAAATATCCGTTCACAAACTTCGGTTTTTTATTTACCCAAGTATAGCCTATTACATGTGTATGGGACATTTAAACTTCATAGAACCAAAACTGAAGTGCAAAAAGACAAAAATAAATGCGAGAACGTTTTATACAATTATGAGATGGTGGCATGATTCTCATCAAGCAGTATTTTCAAACCTTCTTGTTATATGGAATGACCAAAGATACAATCGTGATAGAAATTCCATGAGGTGACTATTAGTGTAATGAATAGTGGTATTTTAGCTCCAATTGTAGTATTGCAAGTATATATTTTATATCTCTTGATTTCAGCTGCAAGTAGCTAGATACATGCAGATGGCGGGCATTCAATTTTTTTAATGATGCTTTGCAAGCATATTTTGACTTTTACAGAGTTTCTTTCCCCCTTTCTATTTTAAAGGCAGTTTACTGGGTCTCCTTGCATTTAAAGAAGCACAAGAATATAAAGTTCTCTCTTACTCTGCTATACTAGAACGTTCAAATAGAATACTGTGAACTTCTATTCCCTCTTTCAGCCTCAGTCCATGTACTTTCATTGAGAACTTATATTTTGAATGTGGACATGTTTGTTGGATAGTTATATGACAGATTGTATGGTATTATATCACCGATAGTTTGCTCTCTTCACCTCTACAATGAGATGAACATGCACCTGTGTGCCTTTGGTAAAAGGAATAATTGTTGAATTTGATAACTTATAAAAAATCTTTGAAGGTAAAGTCAGACGGTTCTAGAGAATGGAAAACAAGAACTGTTACAAACATGAGTTTGATCGACTTGAATCAAATTCCATTTATTTCATATTTTGAATATGTTTTAAGATTCTTTTCCAAAAGTTTTGAATATGCTTATTTTCGAGAATTGTACTATATGTTTTGAATAATTGAGTTATTACCAGTGTGTTATTTGTATTTACAACTTCGGGTAATGTTTACTCATTTCATTTCCAATGGGTCAACATGATAACAGCAGATGAGTAATTTGCCTCAGGCTTCATAAAAGTAGTGTTTTTTATGAGCTGCTTCTCTGATGCCCATGTAAAAAAGTCATTAGTATCAACATTCTAACTCCTCTACAGCTAGGTTATGAACTCAATGCACATTCAATATCTGTTATAACACTTTTATTTTTCTTATTCACCCTACTATAGCCCAGTATATACATATAGGACATTCAAACTTTGATGCTTAGAGTAAAAACTGAAGTGCAAAAAAACAAAAAAATGCGCAAATGTTTATACATTTATCTGATGAATGCATGATTCTCATTTAGCAGTATTTTCATACTTCTTTCATATTCAGAGTTACTCAAAGTACAATCGTGATTGAAATCCCATGAGGTGTCAATTAGTGTAATAAACAATGGTATTTTAGCTCCAATTGTAGGATTGCTAGTATATAAGTTTTATATGTTCTGAGTTCAACTGCTAGTAGCTAGATAAATACAGATAATGTGCATCAATTTTTTTATAAAGCCTAGCAAGCATATTTTGAATTAGAGTTTTTTCCCCTTTCTATATAAAATGCAGTTTGGTGGCTCCTCTTGCATCGAGAGAAGCACAAGAATATAAATGGCTCTTTTTATCTACTAAACTAGAACGTTCAAGTCGAGTAATGTGAACTTCTAGTCCCTACTTTAGCCTCATTCTATATACTATGTTTGCGAACGTATGTTTTGAATGTTAACACTTGTCAGGCGGTTATATGACAAATTGTATGTTGTTATGTCAGCAATATTTTGCCTTTTCACCTCTTAAATGAGATGAACATGTACCTGTGTACCCTTAAGTAACTGTTGACTTTGATAAGTGATAAAGATTTTTGAAGGTAAATGAGATAGCTCTTAAGATGAGAAAACAGAAATTGTTACAATCAAGCATTTTACCCACTTAAATCGTAATGCGTTAACTTCATATTTTCAAAATATTTTCAGGTAAATATCTTAAAGTTTTAAATGTGCTTATTTTCAAGAATAGCAGTTAATATCTCCATAAATTCAGTTTTACCAGTGTGTTATTTCTATTAAAAATTACGGGTATTGTTTTCTGATTTCATTTTCAATCGCTCAACATGATAACAGATGGTGAGTATATTGCCTCAAGCATAATAAAAGTAGTGTATTTATGCACTACTTCTCTTATGGCAATGCGAAAAAGTCATTAATATATAAATTCTATCTCCTCTGAAAATAGGCTCTGAACATTGTCAATGCACATTCAATATCTGTTCTAACACTTTCGAATTCCTTCTTCACCCAAATGTTGCCCATAATGTACATGTGAGACATTCAGTTTTGATGCTTAGAAGAAAAACCAAAGGTCAAAAAAATGAAAAATGCAAAAATGTCTCATACATTTGTCTGATGAATGCATGATTCTCATCAAGCAATGTTTTTAAACTTCTTTCATATGGAGAATGACTCAAAATACAATCGTAATTGAAATTCCATGAAGTGTGTATTAGTGTAATAAATAATGGTTTTGTAGCTCCACTTGTAGTATTGCTATTATATATGTCGTATATGTCTTGAGTTCAACTGCTAGTAGCTAGATGAATGCAGATGATGGGCATGGATTTCTCTAATAAAGCTTGGCGCGCATATTTTGAATTTTACAGAGTTTTTTCCCCTTTCTACATAAAAAGCAGTGTGGTAGTTTTCCTTGCATCTAATGAAGCACAAGAATATAAATGGCTCTTTTAATCTACTAAACTAGAACGTTCAAGTCGAGCAATGTGAACTATTCCCTGTTTTAGGCTCAGTCTATGTACTTTCTTTGAGAACTTAATTTTTGAATGTGGACATGTTTGTCATATGGTTATATGACAGATTGTAAGTTGTTATATCACCAATATTTTGCCCTCTTCGCCTCCAAAATGAGATGAACATGTACCTGTGTACCCTTGGAAATAGAAATAACTGTTGACATTGATAAAAGTAATGTATTTATACACTGCTTCTCTGAGGCCAATGTGAAAAAGTAATTAATATCTGCATTCTAACCCTCTACAACTAGGTGCTGAACATTGTCAATGCACATTCAACATCTGTTTTAACCCTTTCATTTTTTATTCACCCTACTTTAGCCCACTATGTACATATGAGACATTCAAATTTGATGCTAAAAATAAAAAATGAACTGCAAAAACATGAAAAATACGAAAATATCTTATACATTTATCTAACGAATGCATTATTCTTTCCAAGGAGAATTTTTCAAACATCTTTCATATCCAGAGTTACGCAAGATACAATCGTGATTGAAATTCCCTGATGTGCCTACAAGTGTATAAATAATGGTATCTTAGCTCCAATTGTCGTACTGCTAGTTTATAAGTTTTAAACCTCTTGAGTTCAATTGCCAGTAGCTAGATAGTTGCACATGATGGGCCCCTAAATATTTTAATGATGCTTTGCAAGCATATTCTGCATTTTACAAATTTTTCCCCTTTCTATATGAAAAGCAAATCGTATGTTGTTACAGCACCAATTTATTGCCCTTTTCACCTCTTAAATGAGATGAACATGTACCTGTGTACCGTTGGGAATAGAAGTAACTGTTGACTTTGATAATTTTATACAAACCTTTGCAGGTAAAATAACATGGCTCTAAAGATAAGAAAACAAAAATTGTCACAATAAAACATTTTACCCATTGCAATTGTAATGCGTTTGATCATATTTTGAGTATGTATTAAAATAAATGCCTAACGTTTTGAATATGATTATTTTCAAGAATTGTAGTATATGGTTTCAAAAATTGAGTTATTACCAGTGTGTTATTTGTATAAACAATTACGGGTATTATTTTCTCATTTCATTTTCAACGGGTCGACATGATAACAGGAGGTGAATAATTTGCCTCAGGCTTCATAAAAATAATGTATTGATGCACTGCTTCTCTGACCCCAATAACACGTTTTATTTTAAAACCAGAAAATCCATTTTCCTGTTTTTTGGCTTGATTTTCAGAAATTGAGACCTGTTGTTGGCAATTCAGAAATATGATACCTGATATGTATGTATATGATTAAGTCTAAAAGTCTGCATATTGTTTGAGTGGACACATTCACTCTGTACAAAAACGTTGGAAAAAAGATCCAACTGAGTGGAACCACTCACTTTGACAAGCTGCACAATGCCATCGATGAGTGGGAACACTCATTCGGTACAAAATATCCAAAATGAGGCCCAGGTGAGTGAAACCACTCACTTAGATCTACTGCATTGAAGGCTTGGTTGAGTGGAAACACTCGGCTAGCTGGCACAAAAATCCGAAATGGGGTCCACATGACGGAAAATACTCAAATGGGCCTGGTGTGGCTGCAGATGGAGAAAGATTAGGGTTGCTGGTGAGTGGAAAAACTCAGTTGATTCCGAATCGTGTCAAAAGGAGGGAAAACACTCACTTGAAATACCAGAGCAGTTTGTTTTAATCCTATTTGAGTGAAACAACTCATACTTTTCAAGATGCCGTGAATAATTGAGGAAATGAATAAAGTGATATTCTAAAGGATTTTTTTCTTTTTAATGTTGAACGTATGACTGGTACCCTCTCATACAAAAACAGAGTTCGTATTTAGAGCCCTGGATTTTGAGCTTTAGAAGCGTTCGTCGTAAGCATATTGTCAGTTGGTGGGTCTGGACTATGGGGTCCCGGTACCAGTATATTGCAAGTTCATCAAATCATAGCGCTGGAAAGGGATGGATGGACAACTTGGGACAGTTCTTGAGTCACATCAAAATCACCGCCACTGATTCAGATTGGATTTTCATGCCTCGCTAGCTCTGTGATGTTCCATACACACATTCAATGCTGATAGTGAGACGCATGCATCTGTTAAGTCGTCCTGTCACCTACTTTGGCCCGTAGTCTATGCAGGCATAGTCATCTTCTGGTCATGGTAGGATCCATTAGAACCCATGAAAAAAATAGCTGAACATTTATGCCAAAGTTGTATGCTTTCATGAGTGAATTTTTACTTTCTCACATGGCCCGACACATGGATAACTACAGTACACGCCAAATCTTTCGATCTTCTGTGTGATACACCCAAGTTTGTTTGGGAATCCTCGACACAGAGCAAACTATACAGGATTTCAGGAAAGGGGGATCAGTGACTTAAAGAAAGCCCAAAACGAGAGTGCCACAGCGAGGGGGGGGGGGGAGGATTGAAAAAATAGATTCTCTGAGATGCATTTTCCTGGCATTTGAGACTGTATTTGAATAGGATAATTTGATTTCTCTGAGACACAAAATTCACTACATTTGGCCTCCCTGCTGCTGGGAGGGGTGAATAAGCATACACATTTCACTTCATGGCAGTTGGTATACATAATGATAATAGTTCTTACCTTTGGTCCATCCATAGTTTCTTGGGACCTTGTCTGTTCAAGTTTTGGCTTCTTTATAAGAAAACGAAACGATCCATATTTTTTGCAAATACCAATTATATTAAGCCAAACATTAAAGCAAGCAAACATGTCACTGTGTGGATTAGATCATTACGTGTCAAAGTTAGGTCATGACTCCATTCACATGCATTATTCAGAAGAGCAAGCCCGGTGGCTGCAGGGAGTATCTGGGCCGAATGACACTCAGTGACCCTTGCATTTAAAATTTGACCACGCCCAGGACACTGGCTAGAAGTCAAGTACTGCACCCATCTCCACATCTGGAAGTATTTTCACATGCAACTGCCCCTCTGGGCTACCTCTGCAGCACTTTCAAAGTGGTTGTATTGAAACATGCTGCATGCTAGCTGCTGGGTTATACAATTTCCTGATCTCAGTTTGCAACTAAAACTGAATATGTAAGCCTATGTACTTCTTTCTGGTCTTGTTAATGAGCCCCACGTCGTTTATCTTCTCTGTCTCCCTATGCTCTTTTTTGTGGACCCCCCCCCAAAAAAGGGGTCTCCAGGACCCGTCTGACTCCCCTCTAAATTTGCCCCTGGTATAGACTTTTGATCGCCAAAAATTCTTACATAATTGCCTTTGTCTCCTGGTGTTTAAAATATGCTTTTCAGCAAATTGCCCTGAATTTGGTAAAACTCATCATGTTCTTTCCATTCAAAAACTGTTGGAAAGCCCTTGTCAGAAGACGAGAAAACTTGAAAGCCCTTTCTATACTACACAAAGTCTGTGGTGTACGAAGGTGTCATTAAAAACCTAGCAAAGTGTATGTACTTAACCTCTGTCAAATACGACTGCACAGGACCAGCATTCCCATATTTTCCATTCAAGACGACAGTCCATTTGGGCTCCAATTGGCTCCCTTACTCAGGTTTGTGTCAAGCTTATTATGTGTGATACGTAAAGTCATAATCTGTACAGCCTTCATGAGTTTTCTTTCACCCATACCCCGCAATAAAAAAAAATCAAATGATCTGGGGGTGGGGGTGGGGTTGTGGTCCCCCATATAAAACCTACTTAACAGGTTCCGCAGTGGGATGCAGGAAAACAACCGAGACATATCTAACATTTAAAATGTGTGTGTCAACACACTCTTTTCTTTCTTTCTTTCTTTCTTTCTTTCTTTCTTTCTTTCTTTCTTTCTTTCTTTCTTTCTTTCTTTCTTTCTTCCTTTCTTTCTTTCTTTCTTTCTTTCTTTTTTTCTTTCTTTCTTTCTGTCTGTCTGTCTGTCTTTCTTTATTTCTTTCCTTCTTTCTTTCTTCCTTCTTTGCCAGTGAATTTTTCCATCACTTTTCTCTGACACTATTTTACATAGAAACTCCAAACCTGGCAGGATTGTACTTCCATACAAAGAGTTTGACCTTTTTATGCACAGGAATGAAGATGCTTAAAATCATGCAAATAAGGGGCATTTGAAATTTAGAATCTTGAATATCCTCAAAAGTATGATAGATAGCGATGTCATTCCAGCTTCTTTACCATTGCGCATCTCTTGAAGGTAAAACAAAAATTGTAGCAATTTAAATTATGCTAATTAGCAGCATTTTAAATTTTCAAACTTAAATATCTTCAGAACTTTTATAGATACAGATGTCAACTTCTATTAGGGGGTTGTTGAGCATTGTGCATGTAACGAATTAAAAACAAAGTTGTAGCAATTTCAATCATGCTAAGTAGCACCACTAGAAATTTCAAATCGTGAATAACTTCAAAGCTATAATAGATAGAGATGCCAATCCAACTTCTACTCCTGTTTTATGGAATAGTTGTACATTGCCATACCAATATGCTTTGAAGACGCACACACTTATTTGTTATGCAACAAATCATCTTTTCTAGTTTTGGACTTTTTTTCCAGTCCACAGATATAAATGAGCGCAAAGGCGAAGAAATACTGACAATGCGGCTGTAGCCAAATTTTTAAACATTCACTTAGGATAAACAATTGAGAACAAACCAGCAAAACGTTTTGGCTATGAGGTATGGCGTTCATCAGGGAGTGTTATAAGCTGGGTCAAAATGTGAAGCATGACAGTCTATAAAATGTTTACCACCATGTGATCAAATCAGCCGGCCACGCAATCTCCACTGTTAGGGTGGGGGTAAATGACCAAATGACCTCTCCCCCACCTTGAGATAATAATTCCTGATGCAGATTTCTTGAAAACATTCCCCACCTCCAGCCCATTCAATAAATCACAAAAGTGTGTATTGGTATACATTAGTCCCGCTATAGCTGTCACCAGACAGAAATGATTACCTACCACTTCAACAAAAAAGGACATATGGTCCCTCGTGACAGGTCAATCAGCATGGAAAGCAAAGGACTTTGAAATTTCTAAGACAGATCTGTCATGAGAGGGTGGTCTCACCACATCAGGCAGAGGTCTTGTGACAGGGGCCAGTGTAAACTGGACACAGCAGAACATTTTCAAGCCATAAAGGAATTCTTACTTGCAATGAATTAACAGGAACGCTGTCTTGATGCCGACATGTGCATACGACTTCCCGGGTCACTCCATCCTCACAATGAGTATGGAGATCAGACACCCTCCACACCCTCCTGGGACCACTGCACCGTATCACTAAACAGTACAACACTGCTTACATGGACAGCTGGAGATTGTTATGACTGACTAAAATGCAACCGGACCCAGTGTAAGAATGCAGCAAAACCACTGGCTATATTTGTATCACAGTGACACAGTAGAGGACGTTTCTCTGTGATCCAGCTGAAAGGACTAAAAAACAACAGGTACTCACCAAATCTGAAACAAAAACACATAACTTCAACAGAAGTACATGTTTTGCATGTGCGGAAGAATGAGTAAAACACAAACAGGTGTAGCACCTAATATACAGTTTATATCCCAGGGTATTCATTTAGTATCTCAATTGTCGAGTAATACCACTATGACAGGAACAAGATGCAAGAGCCAACTAGAAAAAGAAGATTTGCTTCAAAGAAAACCTGTCTGTGTGCCTTCAAAAGTTGTAAATTATAATTCCTACAACTTTTGTCCCGTGGTACTTCAAATTCCTTTAAGCTGATGGCTGGATGAAAATTTCAAGGTACAAATGACCTTGACATTTGAAGGTCATATGTGAATTACAAAAGTATACAGTGTTACAATACCTACAATTTAAGCTCATGAACCAAATCAAAGAGAAGTTGACCAAGTTTAGTACGGCAAGATGAAACTTTCAAAGGTCCAAATGACATTGACCTTTGACCTTTACAGGTTACCTGTCATTGCAAAAAACATGCAGTTTTGGAATATCTACAAGGTGAGCCCAACATGATTAAAATTGGATGAAAATTGACCAAATCATGGCTGGAAGGTCTACATTACCTTGACCTTTAATCCTTGGATGTCACAAAAAGGACAAATTGGCAGTGTTACAATCGCTACAATTTGAGTCCAACTTGATTAAATTTGGATAAAAATTGAGTTATGGCTACATGAAAATTTCAAAGGTCCAAATGATCTTGATGTTTGAACTATATAGGTCACTTGTAAGTCACAAAAATGTGTAGTGCTACATAAGCTACAATTTAGAGTTTATTAGTAAATTACGAAAATATGCAGTGTTGGAATACCTACAATTGGGGTCCAACATTGTTAAAATTGGTTGAAAATTGACAGAGTAATGGCTAGTTGAAAATTTAAAGGTCCAAATGACCTTGATTTTTTACCTTTACAGGTTGCATGTAAATTACAAAAATGTGCAGTGGTACAAACATATTCATTAAATTAGGATTGGTTTTCTGCACCTATAATAATTTTGGAGATATTCAAGATTTAAATCTTTAAATGACCCTAATTTGCATAAATTCAAAACTATTGAACTTTTTTCACAAAAAACTCAATAATTCATGTATGAAAGTATAATCATGCCAAGTTTGGGGTTTCTGTTTATGGTGGTTTTCAAATGAAACGTCTAACAAATTTGCCTGGAAAGAAAGAAAGGAAGGAAGGAAGGAAGGAAGGAAGGAAGGAAGGAAGGAAGGAAGGAAGGGAGAAAGAAAGAAAGAAAGAAAGAAAGAAAGAAAGAAAGAAAGAAACAAAGAAAGAAAGAAAGAAAAAGATAGAAAGAAAAACAATATGTCTGTGATGGCACACAGACAAAAATAAAACTTAGATAACAGACCTTGGATGCATAATACAGTGAACTTGGTTCATACACTGTCTAGAAACACTTGGAAGTTCCATAAAAAATGGACTGTGACGGTCTGAAACTCACAGCTGGTCTTTTTAATGCTTGGAAAATCCCAAATTATCCTATAGCATTAGTTTTAAAATGGATTCCATTTTATTATTTTTCCTCGTCATGCCCCTTTCCTATTGGAGGAGGGGCATACAGAAATTGCTTATTTCATCCATCCGTGTATCCATGCGTCCCTGTCCGTCCATCCATCCGGAATTGTGTCCGGTGTATTATTCGCAGATACCTCAACTTAAATAAATGAAACTTTAAACATAGGTGAATCTTGACATAAGGGTGCATCATGCACAAAAATTATGTCGCTAGGTCAAGTATCTGGGTCACAGTAACAGATTCTTGTAAAATCGTGTCCAGATTATATATAACTCCTTTACTTTATGTGACTTAGATTAATGAAACTTTACCCAGATGTATCTACACATAAAGGTGTGTCATGTACCGCAAGTAGGTCACCAGATAAAGTGTCTGGTTCACGGTGACAAATTCATGTAAAACTACATAACACTTCATGGCCAAGCTGTAATTCTGCTCTTATAGTTAGATCACTAAACCTTTACACACAGGTGCAACTACGCATAAGGGTGTGTCATGAGCCAAAAGTAGGTCGCTAGATCAAGTATCTGGATCATGGTATCATATCATTGTAAAATCGTGCCAGAGATATAATTCTTTTATTATCTAACTAAGTTTTATGTAACTTCACAAACACACACACATGCATCTTGACAAAAAAGTGTGTCATGAAACAAAATTAGGTCACTAGGTTAAGATTCTGGGTATCCACTATGTGTGTCAGGGCTACAATTCGCTTGTCCTTCAACTTATAATGTTGAAACTTTTCACACACTGCATCTGGATATAAGGATGTGTGATCTACCAAAAGTAGGTCAATAGGTCAAGTAATTGGATCACAGTTACATATTCTTGTAAAATCGTATCAGGGCAATAAATCCTTTACTATTTAACTTAATTTCATGAAACTTCATACATACAAATATTTTGACCTGAAAGTATGTCATAAAACAATAGTAAGTCAGTAGGTCAAGTATCTGGGTCATGGTGATACATTATGTTAAACTATTACACTTCATGTCCGGGTTATAATTCAGTTGTTCTTTGACTGAGAATCACGAAACTTTACACACATGTGTATCTGGACACAAGAGTGTGTCATACATAAAAGTAAGTCAGTATGTCAAGTATCTGTGTCACAGTGATAGCCTATTTTTATTGACTACAGTCATTCTTAAACGAGACCTGTAATTAGCAAGGTTATAAATGAGGCGAGGGGCATGGATCTAGCAATTTCTGGTTGCCTTTTAAATATATTTATATAACAATAAACAGTATTTCAGACATAAGAGGAAATGACGTTTATAAATTATACAAATAATCCATTGATAATTTGATAGATGCACATAAAGATGAGATGAAAGGGAATTTTAATATCAAAATTTCTGAAGAAGACTCACCTATTCCACTTTTGTTCTGGGTACCCAAATTACATAAAAACCCTTTTAAATCTAGATTCATAGCTGGTGCTTCAAAATGTACTACAAAGCAATTATCGAAAGAAGTAACATTGTGTTTGACTGCAATTAGGAATCATTTTCGTAAATACTGTAATGCAATTTCTAGAAACTGTGAAATGAATTGTTTTTAGAGTATAAACAATTCTTCCGAGTTTGTATCTAAAATCAAAGATGTAAAGGCAAAAAATATCAAATGTTTTGATTTTTCTACACTGTACACAAATCTACCCATAGATGAAGTCAAAAGTTCACTTTCAGAATTAATTAGCAAAATGTTTAAACATAATGGTAAACCATACATAAATATTAATTCATATACAAAGAAAGCATATTGGTCACACAATAGATATTCAAAAAGTAACGTTAAATCTTACACTGTTGAAACTTTGATAGATCCTGAAAAATTCCTCTTGGATAATACTTTTGTTCAATGCGGACCATTGGTCTTTCAACAAATAAAAGGCATTCCAATGGGTAGCAACTGCTCCCCTTTACTGGCAGATTTATATTTAACCTGGCTTGAATTTAAGTATATGAATAAATTGATGAAAAGGGACTTTCAAATGGCTACAAAATTATCAAACAACGCAAGATATATTGATGACATTGCTTGCGCAAATGTACAAAATTTCAGTGAAATTGCAAAAGAAATTTACCCAAAAGATATCCCTTTGGAGGGTAACAATTCAGATAGTTTCAGAGATGTGTTTTTGATTTGGATATTCAGGTGACTAATGACAGGTGTTGTATTAAAGTCTATCACAAAATAGATGATTTAACTTTGAAGTGGTTAATTATCCTTTCCCGGACAGTAATATTTTGGGAACTATTGGATATAATACGTTTTTGTCACAGATTTTGAGATTTGGTCGTATTTGTTCTAAATTTGAGGATTTTGCATCTAGAACCAAATTTATTTACAATAAACTTGAGTCAAGAGGATTCAAAGATGTACTTTTGATCAAATATTTCTACACATTTTGCTGTAAATATCCCGTGATGGTTAGAAAGTTTGGCTTCAATAATTTTAGAGATTTTGGACTTGCCTGTTTTGCTACTTAATTTTATCTTTTGGCATCATTCTGTTTTAATGTTCACCTTTCAGACATTTTAGGCTAGCTTGTTTTCTGTTAGGTCAAACCCCCAGGGGCTATAGGTAGCAAGCAGCTATTGACGACAGTGACAAGCTTATTTCATTGTGCTTGATAGCAGGTTAAGAAATATTACATTTTCATCGCATTCTCTTGACCTAAATACAAATGGCTTTCATTCTTTTCTGACTTGCCCTATAATTTAGCTGTTAATATCCAAAGATTATTAGAAAGTTTGGCTACAATAATTTACAGTTTTTAGACTTGTCTGTTTTGCTACTTAACTTTATCTTTGGCATCATTCTGTTTTAATGTTCACCTTTCAGACATTTTAGGCTAGCTTGTTTTCTGTTAGGTCAAACCCTCAGGGGCTATAGGTAGCAAGCAGCTACTGACGACAGTTACAAGCTTGCCTAATTGTACTCAAAATCCTGTTAAGAAAAATTGTTTTTATAACATGATTTTTGACATAAATGCTAATGACTTTCATTCTTTTCTGACATGCCTAAATGCACATTTACGTAAAATTGACAGTATTTTCTCAACTGTCACAAACCTGACACATTAAGTTGATACATTGACTCAGAGTTGGCAGTTAAATAGAGCTTAATTGTTTGTGGGGTAGGTGTCATCACAGAGTTTGTTTTACATTTCTGGTGCAGGATGTCCATTGTTGCAGTCCTTGTTGGGATTTCCCTTGGTTTGTACAGGTGGTCTAGTAGCAACTGTTTATTTTACTATCACTGGGACTGAATATAAGGCCCCAGCTTGTTTCCACTTCAGTTATACGCTGGCGGGTGGTTTAACTTGGATAAGCTGTCCAGCCAGAAAGGGCTCATATTGGTTCAGGGGTAAGTCAAATTGTTCTTATCTGAACCTGTACTATACAAATTTAGTAATTATGGTTTGTTTGCCAGGTGTTCTTCTTTCATAATGAAGCTCTGCATTTATAAGCAAAACTTCACGTATTTAGCTAATTCATCATTTGCCACGTTCTTATTTATTCTTTATTATGTGGGTTGTCTTTGCTGAATATTTAGCCTAGACAAGGAGCCGCTACTCAGAGAGACGTGTGCGGGTAAAAGGCTCCGAAACATGTTGAGTAGTTACCTGCTGAAGACCATTTAATTTATTTGGGCTGATACAGCCTCTGTCAAAATTTTACAGAGGAACGTGTGCAATATAGACAATAGTAATTCCATATGTATACAGGTTAAACAGGGACAGGTTAGCTTATGGAGAGTAAAGAGTTCGAACTGTGGAATAGGATATTGACTACTAGGAAGTGGTTCTGGGCAAAAAGACATAAATACAATACGATGTTCTGCTGGTTTGCACATAACCTATTCACTAAAGTTAATAATCCTGAGCAAAAGGGGGATGGGGGATGGGCACTTGTGGTTTTTGTTTATCACATAAAGTGTCCATCCAGACACCAGTGGCTTTTTAAATCGTAATTCTTAGTCAGTTGTGTGTAAAGTACAAGTAATATTCTTTAAGTTATGGATTAGTAAGCCATGACAGTGCGACCACATACTTTTGTGATCCTGACAACAGAAGGATAAATTGTATGGGCTGGGGCTGGAGAATGGGTTCAAGAAATCTGCAACAGGAATTAATATCTCACGGCAAATCCCCGCTCCCCCCCCCCCCTTATGGTAAAGGTTGTGTGGGCACATGGTAGCAAACATGCCTACAAGACAGTCACACTTCACATTTGACCCGGCTTATAAGACTCCCTGATGAGGACCATATTTTACAGCCAAATATTTTTGCTGGTTTGTTCTCATGCGATTGTTTATCCTGGGTGAATGTCTGAAAATTCAGCTACATCCATCTGGTCAGTATTTCTTTGCTTTTGTGCTCATTTATATCTGTGGACTGGGGAAAACATGTCCAAAAATGTCAAATATGTCTTTCCAGTTTTCCTGAATCCCACTACAATGTCTGTTATGTAGTTTTCGTGAACAAAAATAATGATCGAAATGACAGATAGTCATTTGATTTTTTTTTGTGAGGCATGGGTGAGAGAAACCTCATGCAGTGTGCAGCGGTAATGACTTCCTGTATCATACATATTAAGCTGCATAAAATCCTAAGTAGGGGTGCCAAATTGGAACCAAAATGGACTGTTGTCTTGAATGGAAAATACAGTAATGCTGGTCTTGTGCAATCGTATTTGACAGATACCAGTACATGCTTGCACTTTCCGAAGTTTTTAATGGCACTTTCGTAGACCACAGACTATGCGTAGTAAAGTAAATGCTTTTATGTATTCTCGTCATCTAAGAAGGGTTTTCCAACAGTTTTTGAATGGAAAGAATCTGATGGGTTTTAGCTCATTTAGGGCAATTTTACTGAAAAGGATACTTTAAATATCAGGAGAAAATGGCATTTCTGTAAGATCAAAAGTCTATAGTTTGCGCTGTGTTGAGGTTCCAGAAACAAGGTTGGGTGTATCGCACGGAAGAAATATTTGGCATGTTCGTATCCCTGTGTTGGTCCATGTCAGCAAATAAAACTTCACTCATGAGAGTATAGAGCTTTGGCACAAATGTTTACGCATTTTGTCATGGGTTCTAATGAATGGACGCTAACAGGGCGCGGAAGATGACTCAGGGCCAAATTGGTCACCCTCCTCCCTTCCTGCGCCATGATTTGATGAACTGGCAATCTTTTGGCATGAATATTTATAAAGTTGTTTACCTAACCCCAGACTCCACACTCCTCAACTGATACGCTACTTACATCAAACGCCCCCAAAACCTCAAAATCCAGGGCTCAAAATACGAACTCTGTTTTTGTATACGAGGATAACCGCCAAACGTTCAACATTTAAAAAAAATACAATATCATTTTATTCATTTCAATTAATCATGACACGTTGAAAAGGGTGAGTGGTTTTACTCTAATAAGATTAAAAACAAACAGCTCTGGTCTTTCAAGTGAGTGTTTTCCCTCCTTTTGACATGATTTGGGATGAACTGAGTGTCTCCACTCACTGGTCACCTTAAGCTTTCATGCAGCCACACAAGGCCGATATGAGTGTTTTCCCTCGTGTGGGCCCTGCTTCGAATTTTTAGTGCCAGGTAGCCGAGTGTTTCCACTCACCAAAGCCTTCATGTAGCTAGTCTGAGTGAGTGGTTCCTCTCATTTGGGCCTCATTTTGGATATTTTGTACCGAATGAGTGTTCCCACTCATCGATGGCATTGTGCAGCAGGTCCAAAGTGAGTGGTTCCACTCAGTTGGGACCTTTTTTGCAAGGTTTTGTACAGAATGAGTGTTTCCATTCATACAAAATGCAGATTTGTGGACCTAATAGGTATCAGAATCCTGAATTCGCGGCAACAGGTTCGCAATTTCTGTAATTTCATCCAGAAAACAAAAAAAATGGATTTTCTGTTTTTAAAACAAATTGTGTTCAATGTAAAAAAAGTCATTAATATCTGCATTCTAAACCCTCTACAAGTAGGTTCTGAACATTGTCAATGCTCATTCCATATCTTTTCTAACCCTTTCATTTTTCTCATTCACCCACTTTAGCCCATTATGGAAATATCAGACATTCAAACTAAAAGCTTAGAATAAAAAAATGAAGGGCAAGAAAATGGAAAATACGAAAATATCTTATACATTTATCTGATGAATGCATGATTCCTTTCAAGCAGAATTTTAAAACTTCTTTCATATTGAGAGTTGCTCAAGATACAATTGTGAATGAAATTCCATGAGGTGTCTACTAGTGTAACATATCCAATTGTAGTATTGCTACTATATAAGTTTTATGTGTCTTGAGTTCAACTTCCAGTAGCTAGATAAATGCAGATAATGGTCATCAATATTTTTAAATAAAGCTTAGCAAGCATATTTTGAATTTTACAGCGTTTTTTCCACTTTCAACATGAAAATGCAGTTTGGTGACTCTCTTTCCATCGAGAGAAGCACAATAATATAATTGGCTCTTTTAATTTACTTAACTAGAATGTTCAAGTCGAGTAATGTGAACTTCTATTCCCTATTTTAGCCTCAGTCTATGTACTTTCTGCGAGAACTTATCTTTTGAATGTGGAAATTATATGCCAGATTGTATGTTTTGTTTTGTCACCACCATTTTTTGTCACCAACATTTTGCCGTCTTAACCTCTAAAATGAGACAAACATGTACCTATGTACCCTTGGGAATAGAAGTAACTATTGACTTTGATAACTTTTACAAGTCTTTGAAGGTAAAATAAGATGGCTAAAAGCTAGGAAAGCAAAAATAGATATAATAAAGCATTTTACCCATTCCAATCATTATGCGTTTAGTTCATATTTTGAATATTTATCAAAATAAAAGTCTTAAAGTTTTGAATATGCTTATTTTCAAGGATTGTACTATAAGTTTTCAAAAATTGAGTTATTGCCAATGTGTTATTTGTATTAACAATTACGGGTATTGTTTTCCCATTTCATTTTCATCGGCTCGACATGATAACAGAGAGTGAGTAATTTGCCTCGGGCTTTATAAAAATAATGTATTTATGCACTGCTTTTCTGATGCCAATGTAAAAAAGTCATTAATATCTGCATTCTAACCCTTCTACAAATAGGTTCTGAACATTGTCAATGCACATTCAATATTTGTTCTAACCTTTTCATTTTTCTCACTCACCCCACTTTAGCCCATTATGGACATATCAGACATTCAAACTTAAAGCTTAGAAAAAAATGAAGGGCAAGAAAATGGAAAATACGAAAATGTCTTACACCTTTATCTGAACAATGCATGATTCCTTTCCAGCAGAATTTTAAAACTTCTTTCATATGGAGAGTAACTCAAGATACAATTGTGAATGAAATTCCATGAGGTGTCTATTAGTGTAATATATAATTTTTTCTTTCGCTCCAAGTGTAGTATATAAGTTTTATGTGTCTTGAGTTCAACTTCCAGTAGCTAGATGAATGCAGATGATGGTCATCAACATTTCTAAATGAGGCATAGCAAGCATATTTTGAATTTTACAGAATTTTACTCACTTTCAATATAAAGTGCAGTTTGGTGACTCTCTTTCCATCGAAAGAAGCACAAGAATATAAATGGCTCTTTTAATTTACTTAACTAGAATGTTCAAGTTGGGCAATGTGAACTTCTATTCCCTATTTTAGCCTCAGTCTATGTACTTTCTGCGAGAACTTAACTTTTGAATGTGGACATGTTATAAGCCAGATTGTGTGTGTTGTTATGTCACCAATTTTTTCCAGTCTTCACCTCTAAAATGAAACAAACATGTACCTGTGTACCCTTGACAATAGAAGTAACTATTGACTTTGATAACTTTTACAAGTCTTTGAAGGTAAAATAAGATGGCTCTAAAGATGGGAAAGCAAAAATAGATACAATAAAGCATTTTACCCATTCCAATCATTATGCGTTTATTTCATATTTTGAATATGTATCAAAATAAAAGTCTTAAAGTTTTGAATATGCTTATTTCTCAGAATTGTAGTATATGTTTTCAAAAATTGAGTTATTACCAA
Source organism: Hermodice carunculata (assembly GCA_964020975.1). NCBI lineage: Eukaryota > Metazoa > Annelida > Polychaeta > Eunicida > Amphinomidae > Hermodice > Hermodice carunculata. The sequence continues at coordinate 72,881,787 of OZ026628.1, read as the reverse complement.
TTTGTAATTTGTATTAAAAATTACGGGTATTATTTTCCCATTTCATTTTCATCGGCTCGACATGATAACAGAGGGTGAGTAATTTGCCTCGGGCTTTATAAAAATAATGTATTTAGGCACTGCTTCTCTGATGCCAATGTAAAAAAGTCATTAATATCTGCATTCTAACCCTTCTACAAATAGGTTCTGAACATTGTCAATGCACATTCAATATCTGTTCTAACCCTTTCATTTTTCTCACTCACCCCACTTTAGCCCATTATGGACATTTAAGACATTCAAACTTAAAGTTTAGAATAGAAGAATGAAGGGCAAGAAAATGGAAAATACGAAAATGTCTTATACATTTATCTGAACAATGCATAATTCTTTTCAAACAGAATTTTAAAACTTCTTTCATATCCAGCGTTACTCAAGATACAATTGTGAATGAAATTCCATGAGATGTCTCCTAGTGTAATATATAATGTTTTTTTTCGCTGCAATTGTAGTATTGCCAGTTTATTAGTTTTACATATCTTGAGTTCAATTGCCTGTGGCTATGTTAATGCAGATGATAGGCATCAATTTTTAATGAAGCTTAACAAGCATATTTTTTTAGGTGTCTACTAGTATAATATATAGTGGTATTCTAACTCCAATGGTAGTATCCCTGGTATATAAGTTTTATATGTCTTGAGTTCAACTACCAGAAGCTGGATAATTGCACATGATGGGCCCCAAAATATTTTAATGATGCTTTGCAAGCATAATATGAATTTTACAAAGTTTTTTTCCCATTTCTATATTAAAAAATTGTATGTTGTTATGTCACCAATATATTGCCCTTTTCACCTCTTAAAGGAGGTGAATATGTACCTGTGTACCATTGGGAATAGAAGTAACTGTTGACTGATAAATTATACAAACCCTTCAAGGTAAGAAAATATGGCTCTAAACATAAGAAAACAAAAAATGTTACAATAAAACATTTTACCCATTGCAATTGTAATGCGTTTGATCATATTTTGAATGTGTATTAAGAAAAATGTCTAAAAGTTTTGAGTATGATTATTTTCAAGAATTTTACTATATGTTTTCAAAAATTGAGTTATTACCAGTGTGTTATTTGTATTGACAATTACGTGAATTATTTTCTCATTTCATTTTCAACGGGTCGACATGAAAACAGGAGGTGAGTAAATTGAATGTGGACATGTTTGTTGGACAGTTATATGACAGATTGTATGATGTTATGTTCCAAATATTGTTATGTTATGTTCCCTCTTCATCTCTAAAAAGAGATGAACATGTACCTGTGTACCATTGGGAATAGAAGTTAATATTGACTTTGATAACTTGTATAAAACTTTGAAAGTAAAATATAATGTTTCTAAAGATAGGAAAACAAAAATTATTACATAAAAGCATTTTACCCATTGTAATGGTCATGCGTTTAGTTCATGTTTTCATTATGTATTAAGAAAAATGTCCAAACGTATCGAAAATGTTTATTTTCAAGAATTGTTTAATAAGTTTTCAAAACTTGAGTCATGACCCCTGTGCTATTTGTATTGACAATTACGGGTACTGTTTTCTCATTTCATTTTCAATGGGTCGACATGATAACAGCTGGTGAGTAAATTCCTATAAGCTTTATAAAAGTAATGTATTGATACACCGTTTCTCTGATGCCAATGTGAAAAAGTCATGAATATCTGTATGTATATATGAGACATTCACCTTGATGCTTGGAATAAACACTGAAATGCAAAACGATAAAAAGGCGAAAATGTTTGATACATTTATCTCATGAATGCATCATTCTCATCAAACAATATTTTTAAACTTATTCAATACTGAAGATACAATAGCGATTATAATTTCATTAGATGTTTACTATTTTAATGAATAATGGTATTTTAGCTCCAATTGCAGTATTGCTAATATATAAGTTTTATATGTTTTGAGTCTAACTGCCAGTAGCTAGATAAATGAGGATCATGGGCTCCAATATATTTTAATAAAGCCTAGCAAACATATCTTGAATTTTACGGAGTTTTTCCCCCTTTTTACATAAAAAGCAGTTTGGTGGCTCTCCTTGCATCTGAAGAAAATCAGAAAATATAAATGATTCTTTCAATCTACTAAGGTAGAATATTAAAGTCCAGTAATATGAACTTCTATTCCCTATTTTAGCCTCAGGCAAGCACTATCTTTCACAACTTATCTTTTGAATATGGATATGTTTGTTGGAAAGTTATAAGAAAGATTGTATGATGTTATGTTACCAATATTTTGCCCTATTCATCTCTTAAAAGAGATGAACATGTACCTGTGTACCATTGGGAAAAGAAGAAAATGTTGACTTTGATAACTTGTATAAAACTTTGAAAGTAAAATAAAATGGTTCTAAAGATAGGAAAACAAAAATTATTACATAAAAGCATTTTACCCATTTTAACCATAATGCGTTTAGTTCATATTTTGAGTATGTATTAAGACAAATGTCCAAATGTTTCGAAAATGCTTCTTTTCAAGAATTGTTTAATATATTTTCAAAACTTGAGTTATGACCTGTGTGTTATTTGTATTGACAATTACTGGTATTGTTTTTTCATTTCATTTTCAATGGGTCGACATGATAACAGCTGGTGAGTAATTTGCTATAAGCTTTATAAAAGTAATGTATTGATACACCGTTTCTCTGATGCCAATGTGAAAAAGTCATGAAAACTGTATGTATTTATGAGACATTCACCTTGATGCTTAGAATCAACAGTGAAGTGCAAAACGATACAAAAGTGAAAATGTTTGATACATTTATCTGATGAATGCATGATTCTCATCAAACAGTATTTTCAAACTTATTTCAGACCTGGAGTTACTGATGATTCAATAGCGATTAACATTTCATGAGATGTCTACCATTCTAACAAATAATGATATTTTATCTCCAATTGCAGTGTTGCTAATATATAAGTTTTATATGTTTTGAGTATAACTGCCAGTAGCTAGATAAATGTGGATCATTGGCCCAAATATATTTTTAAAAAGCCCAGCAAGCATATCTTGAATTTTACACAGCTTTTTTCCCCTTTTTGTATAAAACGCAGTTTGGTGGCTCTCCTTGCATCTGAAGAAATAAAGAAACTATAAATGACTCTTTCAATCTACTAAGCTAGAACATTAAAGTCGAGTAATATGAACTTCTATTCCCTATTTTAGCCTCAGTGTGTGCAGTATCTTTCACAACTTATCTTTTGAATATGGATATGTTTGTTGGAAAGTTATAAGAAAGATTGTATGATGTTATATTACCAATATTTTGCCCTCTTCATCTCTAAGAAGAGATGAACATGTACCTGTGTACCATTGGGAATAGAAGTAAATGTTGACTTTGATAACTTGTATAAAACTTTGAAAGTAAAATAAAATGGTTCTAAAGATAGGAAAACAAAAATTATTACATAAAAGCATTTTACCTATTTTAATCATAATGCGTTTAGTTCATATTTTGAGTATGTATTAAGAAAAATGTCCAAATGTTTCGAAAATGCTTCTTTTCAAGAATTGTTGAATATAGTTTCAAAACTTGAGTTGTTACCTGTGTATTATTTGTATTGGCAATTACGGGTACTGTTTTCACATTTCATTTTCAATGGGTCGACATGATAACAGCTGGTGAGTAAATTCCTATAAGCTTCATAGAAATAATGTATTGATACACCGTTTCTCTGATGCCAATGTGAAAAAGTCATGAATATCTGTATGTATATTTGAAACATTCACCTTGATGCTTAGAATAAACACTGAAGCGCAAAAACGATAAAAAAGCGAAAATGTTTGATACATTTATCTCATGAATGCATCATTCTCATAAAACAAAGTTTTCAAACGTATTTCATACCTGGAGTTACTGAAGATACAATAACGATTCTACTTTCATGAGAGGTCTACTATTTTAATGAATAATGGTATTTTAGCTCCAATTGCAGTATTGCTAATATATCAGTTTTATATGTTTTTTCAGTCTAACTGCCATTAGCTAGATAAATGCAGATGATGGGCCCCAATATATTTTAATAAAAACTAGCAAGCATATCTTGAATTTTACACAGCTTTTTTCCCCTTTTTATATAAAAAGCAGTTTGGTGGCTCTCCTTGCATCTGAAGAATAAAAGTAAATATAAACGACTCTTTCAATCTACTAAGCTAGAACATTAAAGTCGAGTATTATGAACTTCTATTCCCTATTTGAGCCTCAGTGTGTGCACTATTTTTCACAATTTATCTTTTGAATATGGATATGTTTGTAAGAAAGTTATAAGAAAGATTTTATGATGTTATATTACCGATATTTTGCCCTCTTCATCTCTAAAAACAGATGAACATATACCTGTGTACCATTGGGAATAGAAGTAAATGCTGACTTTGATCACTTGTATAAAACTTTGAAAGTAAAATAAAATAGCTCTAAAGATAGGAAAACAAAAATTATTACATAAAAGCATTTTACCCATTTTAATGATAATGCGTTTAGTTCATATTTTGAGTATGTATTAAGACAAATGTCCAAATGTTTCGAAAATTCTTATTTTCAAGAATTGTATAGTATGTTTTCAGAACTTGAGTTGTGACCTGTGTGTTATTTGTATTGACATTACTGGTATTGTTTTCTCATTTCATTTTCAATGGATCGACATGATAACAGCATGTGAGTAATTTGCCATAAGCTTCATAAAAGTAATGTATTGATACACCGTTTCTCTGACACCAATGTGAAAAAGTCATGAATATCTATATGTATATATGAGACGTTCACCTTGATGCTTAGAACAAACACCGAAGTGTAAACCGACACAAAAGTGAAAATGTTTGATACATTTATCTGATGAATGCATGATTATCATCAAACAGTATTTTCAAACTTATTTCATACCTGGAGTTACTGAAGATACAATAGCAATTAAAATTTCATGAGATGTCTACTATTTTTTATAAATAATGGTATTTTAGCTGCAATTGCAGTATTGATAATATATAAGTTTTATTTGTTTTGACTCTAACTGCTATTAGCTAGATAAATGCAGATGATGGACCCCAATATATTTTTATAAAGTCATGAATATCTGTATGTCTATATGAGACATTCACCTTGATGCTTAGAATAAACACTGTAATGTAAAACGATAAAAAAGTGAAAATGTTTCATAAATTTATCTGATGAATGCATGATTCTGATAAAACAATATTTTCAAACTTATTTCATATATGGAATTATTGATGATAGAATAGCGATTATAATTTCATCAGATGTCTACTATTTTTATAAATAATGGTATTTTAGCTCCAATTGCAGTATTGCTAATATATAAGCTTTGTATGTTTTGAGTCTAACTGCCAGTAGCTAGATAAATGCTGATGATGGGCTCCAATATATTTTAATAAAGCGTAGGAAGCATATCTTAAATTTTACGGAGTTTTTTCCCCTTTTTACATAAAATTCAGTTTGGTGGCTGTCCTTGCATCTGAAGAAAAAAAGAAAATATCAATAACTCGTTCAATCTACTATACTACAACATTAAAGTCGAGTAATATGAACTTCTATTCCCTATTTTAGCCTCAGTGTGTGCACTATCTTTCACAACTTATCTTTGGAATATGGATATGTTTGTTGGAAAGTTATATCAAAGATTGTATGATGTTATGTTACCAATATTTTGCCCTCTTCATCTCTAAAAGCAGATGAACATATGGCTTTGTACCATTGGGAATAGAAGTAAATGTTGGCTTTGATAACTTGTATAAAACTTTGAAAGTAAAATAAAATGGCTCTAAAAGATAGGAAACAAAAATTATTACATAAAAGCATTTTACCCATTTTAATCATAATGTGTTTAGTTCACATTTTGAATATGTATCAAGAAAACTTTCCAAAATGTTTCGAAAATGCTTATTTTGAAGAATTGTTAAATAAATTTTGAAAACTTGAGTTGTTACCACTATTTTATTTGTATTGACAACTGCGGGTATTGTTTTCTCATATATTTTCAATGGGTCGACTTGATAACAGATGGTGAGTAATTTGCCATAAGCTTCATAAAAGTAATGTATTGATACACCATTTCTCTGATGCCAATGTGAAAAAGTCATGAATATCTGTATGTATATATGAGACATTCACCTTGATACTTAGAATAAACACTGAAATGCGAAACGATAAAAAAGCGAAAATGTTTGATACATATATCTGATGAATGCATGATTCTCACCAAACAGTATGTTCAAACTTTTATCCTACCTGGAGTTACTGAAGATACGGTAGTGATTAAAATTTTATGAGATGTCTATTATTTTAATAAATAATGGTATTTTATCTCCAATTGCAGTATTGCTAATATATAAGTTTTATATGTTTTAAGGCTGACTGCCAGTAGCTAGATAAATGCGGATCATGGGCCCCAATATATTTTAATAAAGCCTATCAAGCATATCTTGAATTTTACTGAGCTTTTTCCCCTTTTTATATAAAAAGCAGTTTGGTGGCTCTCCTTGCATCTGAAGAAAAAACGAAAATATAAATGATTCTTTCAATCTACTAAGTTAGAACATTAAAGTCGAGTAATATGAACTTCTATTCCCTATTTTAGCCTCAGGGTGTGCACTATCTTTCACAACTTATCTTTTGAATATGGATGTGTTTGTTGGAAAGTTATATTAAAGATTGTATGATGTTATATTACCAATATTTTGCCCTCTTCATCTCTAAAAAGAGAAGAACATGTACCTGTGTACCATTGGGAATAGAAGTAAATGTTGACTATGATAACTTGTATAAAACTTTGAAAGTAAAATAAAATTGCTCTAAAGATAGGAAAACAAAAATTATTACATAAAAGCATTTTACCCATTTGAATCATAATGCGTTTAGTTCATATTTTGAGTACGTATTAAGACAAATGTCCAAATGTTTCGAAAATGCTTATTTTTAAGAATTGTTTAATATATTTTCAAAACTTGAGTTGTTGCCACTGTGTTATTTGTATTGACAACTACGGGTATTGTTTTCTCATTTCATTTTCAATGGGTCGACATGATAACAGCGGGTGAGTAATTTGCTATAAGCTTCATAGAAATAATGTATTGATACACCGTTTCTCTGACGCCAATGTGAAAAAGTCAGGATTATCTGTATGTATATATGAGACATTCACCTTGATGCTGAGAATAAACACCAAAGTGTAAAACGACACAAAAGTGAAAATGTTTGATACATTTATCTGATGAATGCATGATTCTCACCAAGCAGTATTTTCAAACTTATTTAATACCTGGAATTACTGAAGATACAATAGCGATTAAAATTTCATGAGATGTCTACTATTTTAATAAATAATGGTATTTTATCTCCAATTGCAGTATTGCTAATATACAAGTTTTATATGTTTTGAGTCTAACTGCCAGGGGCTAGATAAATGCGGATCATGGGCCCCAATATATTTTAATAAAGCCTATCAAGCATATCTTGAATTTTACTGAGCTTTTTCCCCTTTTTATATAAAAAGCAGTTTGGTGGCTCTCCTTGCATCTGAAGAAAAAACGAAAATATAAATGATTCTTTCAATCTACTAAGCTAGAACATTAAAATCGAGTAATATGAACTTCTATTCCCTATTTTAGCCTCAGGGTGTGCACTATCTTTCACAACTTATCTTTTGAATATGGATGTGTTTGTTGGAAAGTTATATTAAAGATTGTATGATGTTATATTACCAATATTTTACCCTCTTCATCTCTAAAAAGAGAAGAACATGTACCTGTGTACCATTGGGAATAGAAGTAAATGTTGACTATGATAACTTGTATAAAACTTTGAAAGTAAAATAAAATGGTTCTAAAGATAGGAATACAAAAATTATTACATAAAAGCATTTTACCCATTTGAATCATAATGCGTTTAGTTCATATTTTGAGTATGTATTAAGACAAATGTCCAAATGTTTCGAAAATGCTTATTTTTAAGAATTGTTTAATATATTTTCAAAACTTGAGTTGTTGCCACTGTGTTATTTGTATTGCCAATTAAGGGTATTTTTTTCTCATTTCATTTTCAATGGGTCGACATGATAACAGCGGGTGAGTAATTTGCTATAAGCTTCATAAAAATAATGTATTGGTACACCGTTTCTCTGACGCCAATATGAAAAAGTCATGAATATCTATATGTATATATGAGACATTCACCTTTATCCTTAGAATAAACACCGAAGTGTAAAATGATACAAAAGTGAAAATGTTTGATACATTTATCTGATGAATGCATGATTCTCATCAAACAGTATTTTCAAACTTATTTCATACCTGGAGTTACTGAAGATACAATAGCAATTAAAATTTCATGAGATGTCTACAATTTTAATAAACAATGGTATTTTATCTCCAATTGCAGTATTGCTAATACATAAGTTTGTATGTTTTGAGTCTAACTGCCAGTAGCTAGATAAATGCGGATAATGGGCCCCAATATATTTTAATAAAGCCTAGCAAGCATATCTTGAATTTTACTGAGCTTTTTCCCCTTTTTATATAAAAAGCAGTTTGGTGGCTCTTCTTGCATCTGAAGAAAAAACGAAAAAATAAATGATTCTTTCAATCTGCTAAGCTAGAACACTAAAGTTGACTTACATGAACTTCTATTCCCTATTTTAGCCTCAGTGTGTGCACTATCTTTCACAACTTATCTTTTGAATATGGACATGTTTGTTGGATAGTAATAAGAAAGATTTTATGATGTTATATTACCAATATTTTGCCCTCTTCATCTCTTAAAAGAGATGAACATGTACATATGTACCATTGGGAATAGAAGTAAATGTTGACTTTGATAACTTGCATAAAACTTTGAAAGTAAAATAAAATGGTTCTAAAGATAGGAAAACAAAAATTATAACATATAAGCATTTTACCTATTTTAATCATAATGTGTTTATTTCATATTTTGAGTATGTATTAAGACAAATGTCCAAATGTTTCGAAAATGCTTATTTTCAAGAATTGTTTAATATATTTTCAAAACTTGAGTTGTTGCCACTGTGTTATTTGTATTGACAACTACGGGTATTGTTTTCTCATTTCATTTTCAATGGGTCGACATGATAACAGGAGGTGAGTAATTTGCTATAAGCTTCATAAAAATAATGTATTGATACACCGTTTCTCTGACGCCAATGTGAAAAAGTCATGAATATCTATATGAATATATGAGACATTCACCTTTATCCTTAGAATAAACACCGAAGTGTAAAACGATACAAAAGTGAAAATGTTTGATACATTTATCTGATGAATGCATGATTCTCATCAAACAGTATTTTCAAACTTATTTCATACCTGGAGTTACTGAAGATACAATAGCGATTAAAATTTCATGAGATGTCTACTATTTTTATAAATAATGGTATTTTAGCTGCAATTGCAGTATTGATAATATATAAGTTTTATTTGTTTTGACTCTAACTGCTATTAGCTAGATAAATGCAGATGATGGGCCCCAATATATTTTAGTAAAGCCCAGCAAGCATATCTTGAATTTTACGGAGTTTTTACCCCTTTTTATATAAAAACGGTTTGGTGGCTCTCCTTGCATCTGAAGAAAAAAAAAACATAAATGACTCTTTCAATCTACTAAGCTAGCACATTAAAGTCGAGTAATATGAACTTCTATTCCCTATTTTAGCCTCAGTGTGTGCACTATCTTTCACAACTTATCTTTTGAATATGGATGCGTTTGTTGGAAAGTTATATTTAAGATTGTATGATGTTATATTACCAATATTTTGCCCTCTTCATCTCTAAAAAGAGAAGAACATGTACCTGTGTACCATTGGGAATAAAAGTAAATGTTGACTATGATAACTTGTATAAAACTTTGAAAGTAAAATAAAATGGCTCTAAAGATAGGAATACAAACATTATTACATAAAAGCATTTTACCCGTTTTAATCATAATGCGTTTAGATCATATTTTGAGTATGTATTAAGACAAATGTCCAAATGTTTCGAAAATACTTATTTTCAAGAATTGTTTAATATATTTTCAAAACTTGAGTTGTCTCCACTGTGTTATTTGTATTGACAACTACGGGTATTGTTTTCTCATTTCATTTTCAATGGGTCGACATGATAACAGGAGGTAAGTTATTTGCTATAAACTTCATAAAAGTAGTGTATTGATACACCGTTTCTCTGACGCCAATGTGAAAAAGTCATCAATATCTATATGTATATATGAGACATTCACCTTCATGCTTAGAATAAACACCGAAGTGTAAAACGACACTAAAGTTAAAATGTTTGATACATTTATCTGATGAATACATGATTCTCATCAAGCAGTATTTTCAAACTAATTTCATACCTGGAATTACTGAAGATACGATAGCGATTAAAATTTCATGAGATGTCTATAATTTTAATAAATAATGGTATTTTATCTCCAATTGCAGTATTGCTAATATACAAGTTTTATATGTTTTGAGCCTAACTGCCAGGAGCTAGATAAATGCGGATCATGGGCCCCAATATATTTTAATAAAGCCTAGCAAGAATATCTTGAATTTGACTGAGCTGTTTCCCCTTTTAATATAAAAAGCAGTTTATGGCTCTCCTTGCATCTGAAGAAAAAACGAAAATATAAATGATTCTTTCAATCTGCTAAGCTAGAACACTAAAGTTAACTTATATGAACTTCTATTCCCTATTTTAGCCTCAGTGTGTGCACTATCTTTCACAACTTATCTTTTGAATATGGATATGTTTGTTGGAAAGTTATAAGAAAGATTGTATGATGTTATGTTACCAATATTTTGCCCTCTTCATCTCTTAAAAGAGATGAACATGTACCTGTGTACCATTGGGAATAGAAGTAAATGTTGACTATGTTAACTTGCATAAAACTTTGAAAGTAAAAGAAAATGGCTCTAAAGATAGGAAAACAAAAATTATTACATAAAAGCATTTTACCCATTTTAATCATAATGTGTTTAGCTCATATTTTGAGTATGTATTAAGACAAATGTCCAAATGTTTCGAAAATGCTTATTTTTAAGAATTGTTTAATATATTTTCAAAACTTGAGTTGTTGCCACTGTGTTATTTGTATTGCCAATTATGGGTATTGTTTTCTCATTTCATTTTCAATGGGTCGACATGATAACAGCGGGTGAGTAATTTGCTATAAGCTTCATAAAAATAAGGTATTGATACACCGTTTCTCTGACGCCAATGTGAAAAAGTCATGAATATCTATATGTATATATGAGACATTCACCTTGATGCTTAGAACAAACACCGAAGTGTAAACCGACACAAAAGTGAAAATGTTTGATACATTTATCTGATGAATGCATGATTCTCATCAAACAGTATTTTCAAACTTATTTCATACCTGGAGTTACTGAAGATACAATAGCAATTAAAATTTCATGAGATTTCTACTATTTTTTATAAATAATGGTATTTTAGCTGCAATTGCAGTATTGATAATATATAAGTTTTATTTGTTTTGACTCTAACTGCTATTAGCTAGATAAATGCAGATGATGGGCCCCAATATATTTTAATAAAGCCCAGCAAGCATATCTTGAAATTTACGGAGTTTTTACCCCTTTTTATATAAAAAGCAGTTTGGTGGCTCTCCTTGCATCTGAAGAACAAAAAAGAAATTATAAATGACTCTTTCAATCTACTAAGCTTGCACATTAAAGTAGAGTAATATGAACTTTTATTCCCTATTTTAGCCTCAGTGTGTGCACTATCTTTCACAACTTATCTTTTGAATATGGATATGTTTGTTGGAAAGTTATAAGAAAGATTGTATGATGTTATGTTACCAATATTTTGCCCTCTTCATCTCTTAAAAGAGATGAACATGTACCTGTGTACCATTGGGAATAGAAGTAAATGTTGAATATGTTAACTTGCATAAAACTTTGAAAGTAAAATAAAATGGCTCTAAAGTTAGGAAAACAAAAATTATTACATAAAAGCATTTTACCCATTTTAATCATAATGTGTTTAGCTCATATTTTGAGTATGTATTAAGACAAATGTCCAAATGTTTCGAAAATGCTTATTTTTAAGAATTGTTTAATATATTTTCAAAACTTGAGTTGTTGCCACTGTGTTATTTGTATTGCCAATTATGGGTATTGTTTTCTCATTTCATTTTTAATGGGTCGACATGATAACAGCGGGTGAGTAATTTGCTATAAGCTTCATAAAAATAAGGTATTGATACACCGTTTCTCTGACGCCAATGTGAAAAAGTCATGAATATCTATATGTATATATGAGACATTCACCTTGATGCTTAGAACAAACACCGAAGTGTAAACCGACACAAAAGTGAAAATGTTTGATACATTTATCTGATGAATGCATGATTCTCATCAAACAGTATTTTCAAACTTATTTCATACCTGGAGTTACTGAAGATACAATAGCAATTAAAATTTCATGAGATGTCTACTATTTTTTATAAATAATGGTATTTTATCTCCAATTGCAGTATTGATAATATATAAGTTTTATTTGTTTTGACTCTAACTGCTATTAGCTAGATAAATGCAGATGATGGGCCCCAATATATTTTAATAAAGCCCAGCAAGCATATCTTGAAATTTACGGAGTTTTTACCCCTTTTTATATAAAAAGCAGTTTGGTGGCTCTCCTTGCATCTGAAGAACAAAAAAGAAATTATAAATGACTCTTTCAATCTACTAAGCTTGCACATTAAAGTAGAGTAATATGAACTTTTATTCCCTATTTTAGCCTCAGTGTGTGCACTATCTTTCACAACTTATCTTTTGAATATGGATATGTTTGTTGGAAAGTTATAAGAAAGATTGTATGATGTTATGTTACCAATATTTTGCCCTCTTCATCTCTTAAAAGAGATGAACATGTACCTGTGTACCATTGGGAATAGAAGTAAATGTTGACTATGATAACTTGTATAAAACTTTGAAAGTAAAATGAAATGGGTCTAAAGATAGGAAAACAAAAATTATTACATAAAAGCATTTTACCCATTTTAATCATGATGCGTTTAGTTCATATTTTGAGTATGTATTAAGGCAAATGTCCAAATGTTTCGAAAATGCTTATTTTCAAGAATTGTTTAATATATTTTCAAAACTTGAGTTGTTGCCACTGTGTTATTTGTATTGACAACTACGGGTATTGTTTTCTCATTTCATTTTCAATGGGTCGACATGATAACAGGAGGTTAGTTATTTGCTATAAGCTTCCTAAAAGTAGTGTATTCATACACCGTTTCTCTGACGCCAATGTGAAAAAGTCATCAATATCTATATGTATATATGAGACATTCACCTTCATGCTTAGAATAAACACCGAAGTGTAAAACGACACAAAAGTGAAAATGTTTGATACATTTATGTGATGAATGCATGATTCTCATCAAACAGTATTTTCAAACTTATTTCATACCTGGAGTTACTGAAGATACAATGGGGATTAAAATTTCATGAGATGTCTACTATTTTAATAAATAATGGTATTTTATCTCAAATTGCAGTATTGATAATATGTAAGTTTTATTTGTTTTGACTCTAACTGCTATTAGCTAGATATATATGCAGATGATAGACCCCAGAATATTTTAATAAAGCCCAGCAAGCATATCTTGAATTTTTCGGAGTTTTTACCCCTTTTTAATTTAAAAAGCAGTTTGGTGGCTCTCCTTGCATCTGAAGGAAAAAAAGAAAATATAAATGACTCTTTCAATCTACTAAGCTAGCAAATTAAAGTCGAGGAATATGAGCTTCTATTCCCTATTTTAGCCTCAGGGTGTGCACTATCTTTCACAACTTATCTTTTGAATATGGATATGTTTGTTGGAATGTTATAAGAAAGATTGTATGATGTTATCTTACCAATATTATGCCCTCTTCATCTCTAAAAAGAGATGAACATGTACCTGTGTACCATTGGGAATAGAAGTATATGTTGACTTTGATAACTTGTATAAAACTTTGAAAGTAAAATAAAATTGCTCTAAAGATAGGAAAACAAAAATTATTACATAAAAGCATTTTACCCATTTTAATCATAATGCGTTTAGTTCATATTTTGAGTATGTATTAAGACAAATGTTTAAATGTTTCGAAAATGCTTATTTTTAAGAATTGTTTAATATATTTTCAAAACTTGAGTTGTTGCCACTGCGTTATTTGTATTGACAACTACGGGTATTGTTTTCTCATTTCATTTTCCATGGGTCGACATGATAACAGGAGGTGAGTAATTTGCTGAAAACTTCATAAAGGTAGTGTATTGATACACCGTTTCTCTGATGCCAATGTGAAAAAGTCATGAATATCTGTATGTATATATGAGACATTCACCTTGATACTTAGAATAAACACTGAAGTGCAAAACGATACAAAAGTGAAAATGTTTGATACATTTATCTGATGAATGCATGATTCTCATAAAACAATATTTTCAAACTTATTTCATACCTGGAGTTACTGAAGATACAAGAGCAATTAAAATTTCATGAGATGTCTACTATTTTAATAAATAATGGTATTTTATCTCCAATTGCAGTATTGCTAATATGCAAGTTTTATATGTTTTGAGTCTAACTACCAGTAGCTAGATAAATGCGGATCATGGGCCCCAATATATTTTGATAAAGCCTATCAAGCATATCTTGAATTTTACTGAGCTTTTTCCCCTTTTTATATAAAACGCAGTTTGGTGGCTCTCCTTGCATCTGAAGAAAAAACGAAAATATAAATGATTCTTTAAATCTACTAAGCTAGAACACTAAAGTTGACTTATATAAACTTCTATTCCCTATTTTAGCCTCAGTGTGTGCACTATCTTTCAACAACTTATCTTTTGAATATGGATATGTTTGTTGGAAAGTTAGAAGAAAGATTGTATGATGTTATGTTACCAATATTTTGCCCTCTTCATCTCTTAAAAGAGATGAACATGTACCTATGTACCATTGGGAATAGAAGTAAATGTTGACTATGATAACTTGTATAAAACTTTGAAAGTAAAATAAAATTGCTCTAAAGATAGGAAAACAAAAATTATAACATAAAAGCATTTTACCTATTTTAATCATAATGCGTTTATTTCATATTTTGAGTATGTATTAAGACAAATATCCAAATGTTTCGGAAATGCTTATTTTCAAGAATTGTTTAATATATTTTCAAAACTTGAGTTGTTACCACTGTGTTATTTGTATTGGCAACTACGGGTATTGTTTTCTCATTTCAAATTCCATGGGTCGACATGATAACAGGAGGTGAGTAATTTGCTTAAAACTTCATAAAAGTAGTGTATTGATACACCGTTTCTCCGATGCCAAAGTGAAAAAGTCATGAATATCTCTATGTATATATGAGACATTCACCTTGATGCTTAGAATAAACACCGAATTGCAAAACGATACAAAAGTGAAAATGTTTGATACATTTATCTGATGAATGCATGATTCTCATCAAACAGTATTTTCAAACTTATTTCATACCTGGAGTTACTGAAGATACAAGAGCGATTAAAATTTCATGAGATGTCTACTATTTTAATAAATAATGGTATTTTATCTCCTATTGCAGTATTGCTAATATATAAGTTTTATATGTTTGGAGTCTAACTGCCAGTAGCTAGATAAATGCGGATCATGGGCCCCAATATATTTTAATAAAGCCCAGCATGCATATCTTGAATTTTACTGAGCTTTTTCCCCTTTTTATATTAAACGCAGTTTGGTGGCTCTCCTTGCATCTGAAGAAAAAACGAAAATATAAATGATTCTTTCAATCTACTAAGCTACAACACTAAAGTTGACTTATATGAACTTCTATTCCCTATTTTAGCCTCAGGGTGTGCACTATCTTTCAACAACTTATCTTTTGAATATGGATATGTTTGCTGGAAAGTTATAAGAAAGATTGTATGATGTTATCTTACCAATATTTTGCCCTCTTCATCTCTTAAAAGAGATGAACATGTACCTATGTACCATTGGGAATAGAAGTAAATGTTGACTATGATAACTTGTATAAAACTTTGAAAGTAAAATAAAATTGCTCTAAAGATAGGAAAACAAAAATTATTACATATAAGCATTTTACCCATTTTAATCATAATGTGTTTATTTCATATTTTGAGTATGTATTAAGACAAATGTCCAAATATTTCGAAAATGCTTATTTTCAGGAATTGTTTAATATATTTTCAAAACTTGAGTTGTTGCCACTGTGTTATTTGTATTGACAACTACGCGTATTGTTTTCTCATTTCATTTTCCATGGGTCGACATGATAACAGGTGGTGAGTAATTTGCTATAAGCTTCATAAAAATAATGTATTGATACACCGTTTCTCTGACGCCAATATGAAAAAGTCATGAATATCTATATGTATATATGAGACATTCACCTTGATGCTTAGAATAAACACCGAAGTGTAAAATGACACAAAAGTGAAAATGTTTGATACATTTATGTGATGAATGCATGATTCTCATCAAACAGTATTTTCAAACTTATTTCATACCTGGAGTTACTGAAGATACAATAGGGATTAAAATTTCATGAGATGTCGACAATTGTAATAAATAATGGTATTTTAGCTCCAACTGCAGTATTGATAATATATAAGTTTTATTTGTTTTGACTCTAACTGCTATTAGCTAGATATATGCAGATGATGGGCCCCAATATATTTTAATAAAGCCTAGCAAGCATATCTTGAATTTTACGGAGTTTTTTCCCTTTTTGCATAAAAAGCAGTTTGGTGGCTCTCCTTGCATCTGAAGAAAAAACGAAACTATAAATGACTCTTTCACTCTACTAAGCTTGAACACTAAAGTTGACTTATATGAACTCTTATTCCCTATCTGAGCCTCAGTGTGTGCAGTATCTTTCACAGCTTATCATTTGAATATGGATATGTTTGTTCGAAAGTTATTAGAAAGATTGTATGATGTTATGTTACCAATATTTTGCCCTCTTCATCTCTTAAAAGAGATGAACATGTACCTATGTACTATTGGGAATAGAAGTATGTTGACTTTGATAAGGGTATAAAATTTTGAAAGTAAAATAAAATTGCTCTAAAGATAGGAAAACAAAAATTATTGCATAAAAGCATTTTACCCATTTTAATCATAATGCATTTAGTTCATATTTTGAGTATGTATTAAGACAAATGTCCAAATGTTTCGAAAATGCTTATTTTCAAGAATTGTTTAATAATATTTCAAAACTTGAGTTTTTGCCACTGTGTTATTTGTATTGACAACTACGGGTATTGTTTTCTCATTTCATTTCAATGGGTCGACATGATAACAGTGGGTGAGTAATTTGCTATAAGCTTCATAAAATTATGTTTTGATACACCGTTTCTCTGACGCCAATGTGAAAAAGTCATGAATATCTATATGTATGTACGAGACATTCACCTTCACACTTAGAATAAACACTGAAGTGCAAAACGATAAAAAAGGGAAAATGTTTGATACATTTATCTGATGAATGCATGATTCTCATAATATAATATTTTCAAACTTATTTCATACCTGGAGTTACTGAAGATACAATAGCGATTATAATTTCATGAGATGTCTACTATTTTAATAAATAATGGCAGTTTAGCTCCAATTGCAATATTGCTAATATATAAGTTTTGTATATTTTGAATCTAACAGCCAGTAGCTAGATTAATGCGGTTCATGGGCCCCAATATATTTTAATAAAGCCCAGCAAGCATATCTTGAATTTTTCGCAGTTTTTACCCCTTATTATATAAAAAGCAGTTTGGTGGCTCACCTTGCATCTGAAGAAAAAAAAGAAAATATAAATGACTCTTTCAATCTACTAAGCTTGCACATTAAAGTAGAGTAATATGAACTTTTAATCCCTATTTTAGCCTCAGTGTGTGCACTATCTTTCAACAACTTATCTTTTGGATATGGATATGTTTGTTGGAAAGTAGAAGAAAGATTGTATGATGTTATGTTACCAATATTTTGCCCTCTTCATCTCTTAAAAGAGATGAACATGTACCTATGTACCATTGGGAATAGAAGTAAATGTTGACTATGATAACTTGTATAAAACTTTGAAAGTAAAATAAAATTGCTCTAAAGATAGGAAAACAAAATTATTACATAAAAGCATTTTACCCATTTTAATCATAATGTGTTTATTTCATATTTTGAGTATGTATTAAGACAAATGTCCAAATATTTCGAAAATGCTTATTTTCAAGAATTGTTTAATATATTTTCAAAACTTGAGTTGTTACCACTGTGTTATTTGTATTGGCAACTACGGGTATTGTTTTCTCATTTCAAATTCCATGGGTCGACATGATAACAGGAGGTGAGTAATTTGCTTAAAACTTCATAAAAGTAATGTATTGATACACCGTTTCTCCGATGCCAAAGTGAAAAAGTCATGAATATCTCTATGTATATATGAGACATTCACCTTGATGCTTAGAATAAACACCGTATTGCAAAACGATACAAAAGTGAAAATGTTTGATACATTTATCTGATGAATGCATGATTCTCATCAAACAGTATTTTCAAACTTATTTCATACCTGGAGTTACTGAAGATACAAGAGTGATTAATATTTCATGAGATGTCTACTATTTTAATAAATAATGGTATTTTATCTCCTATTGCACTATTGCTAATATATAAGTTTTATATGATTGGAGTCTAACTGCCAGTAGCTAGATAAATGCGGTTCATGGGCCCCAATATATTTTAATAAAGCCCAGCATGCATATCTTGAATTTTACTGAGCTTTTTCCCCTTTTTATATAAAACGCAGTTTGGTGGCTCTCCTTGCATCTGAAGAAAAAACGAAAATATAAATGATTCTTTCAATCTACTAAGCTAGAACACTAAAGTTGACTTATATGAACTTCTATTCCCTATTTTAGCCTCAGGGTGTGCACTATCTTTCAACAACTTATCTTTTGAATATGGATATGTTTGTTGGAAAGTTAGAAGAAAGATTGTATGAAGTTATGTTACCAATATTTTGCCCTCTTCATCTCTTAAAAGAGATAAACATGTACCTATGTACCATTGGGAATAGAAGTAAATGTTGACTATGATAACTTGTATAAAACTTTGAAAACAAAATAAAATGGCTCTAAAGATAGGAAAACAAGAATGATTACATAAAAGCATTTTACCTATTTTAATCATAATGTGTTTAGTTCATATTTTGAGTATGTATTAAGACAAATGTCCAAATGTTTCGAAAATGCTTATTTTCAAGAATTGTTTAATATATTTTCAAAGCTTGAGTTGTTGCCACTGTGTTATTTGTATTGACAACTACGGGTATTGTTTTCTCATTTCATTTTCCATGGGTCGACATGATAACAGGTGGTGAGTAATTGGCTATAAGCTTTACAAAAATAATGTATTGATACACCGTTTATCTGACGCCAATGTGAAAAAGTCATGAATATCTCTATGTATATATGAGACATTTACCTTGATGCTTAGAATAAACACCGAATTGCAAAACGATACAAAAGTGAAAATGTTTGATACATTTATCTGATGAATGCATGATTCTCATCAAACAGTATTTTCAAACTTATTTCATACCTGGAGTTACTGAAGATACAATAACAATTAAAATTTCATGAGATGTCTACAATTTTAATAAATAATGGTATTTTATCTCCAATTGCAGTATTGCTAATATATAAGTTTTATATGTTTTGAGTCTAACTGCCAGTAGCTAGATAAATGCGGACCATGGGCCCCAATATATTTTAATAAAGCCTATCAAGCATATCTTGAATTTTACTGAGCTTTTACCCCGTTTTATATAAAACACAGTTTGGTGGCTCTCCTTGCATCTGAAGAAAAACCGAAAATATAAATGACTCTTTCAATCTACTAAGCTAGAACACTAAAGTTGACTTATATGAACTTCTATTCCCTATTTTAGCCTCAGCGTGTGCACTAGCTTTCACAACTTATATTTTGAATATGGATGCGTTTGTTGGAAAGTTATAAGAAAGATTGTATGATGTTATGTTACCAATATTTTGCCCTCTTCATCTCTTAAAAGAGATGAACATGTACCTATGTACCATTGGGAATAGAAGTGTATGTTGACTTTGATAAGCGTATAAACCTTTGAAAGTAAAATAAAATGGCTCTAAAGATAGGAAAACAAAAATTATTACATAAAAGCATTTTACCCATTTCAATCATAATGCGTTTAGTTCATATTTTTAGTATGTATTAAGACAAATGTCCAAATGTTTCGAAAATGCATATTTTCAAGAATTGTTTAATATATTTTCAAAACTTGAGTTGTTACCACTTTGTTATTTGTATTGACAACTACGGGTATTGTTTTCTCATTTCATTTTCATGGGTCGACATGATAACAGGAGGTGAGTAATTTGCTATAAACTTCATAAAATTAGTGTATTAATACACTGTTTCTCTGATGCCAATGTGAAAAAGTCAAGAATATCTGTATGTATATATGAGACATTCACCTTGTTGCTTAGAATAAACACCGAAGTGCAAAACGATACAAAAGTGAAAATGTTTGATACATTTATCTGATGAATGCATGATTCTCATCAAACAGTATTTTCAAACTTATTTCATACCTGGAGTTACTGAAGATACAATAACAATTAAAATTTCATGAGATGTCTACAATTTTAATAAACAATGGTATTTTATCTCCAATTGCAGTATTGCTAATATATAAGTTTTATATGTTTTGACTCTAACTGCCAGTAGCTTAATAAATGCAGATGATGTGCCCCAATATATTTTAATAAAGCCTAGCAAGCATATCTTGAATTTTACGGAGTTTTTTCCCCTTTTTATATAAAAAGCAGTTTGGTGGCTCTCCTTGCATCTTAAGAAAAAAAGAAAATATAAATGACTCTTTCAATCTACTAAGCTAAAACATTAAAGTCGAGTAATATGAACTTCTGTTCCCTATTTTAGCCTCAGTGTGTGCACTATCTTTCACAACTTATCTTTTGAATATGGATATGTTTGTTGGAAAGTTATAAGAAAGATTGTATGATGTTATGTTACCAATATTTTGCCCTCTTCATCCCTAAAAAGAGATGAACATGTTCCTGTGTACCATTGGGAATAGAAGTGAATGTTGACTTTGATAATTTGTATAAAACTTTGAAAGTAAAATAAAATGGCTCTAAAGATAGGAAAACAAAAATTATTGCATAAAAGCATTTTACCCATTTTATTCATTATGCGTTTAGTTCGTATTTGGAGTATGTATTAAGAAAAATGTCCAAATGTTTCGAAGATGCTCATTTTCAAAAATTGTATAATAGGTTTTCAAAACTTGAGTTATGACCACTGTGTTATTTGTATTGACAATTACGGGTATTGTTTTCTCATTTCATTTTCAATGGATCGACATGATAACATGAGGTGAGTAATTTGCCACAAGCTTCATAAAAGTAATGTATTGATACACTGTTTCTCTGATACCAATGTGAAAAAGTCCATAATATCTGTATGTCTATATATGACACATTCCCCTGGATGCTCAGAATTAACACTAAAATGTAAAACTATAAAAAAGTGAAAATGTTTGATACATTTATCTGATGAATGCATGATTCTCAACAAGCAGTATTTTCAAACTTATTTCACACCTAGAGTTACTGAACATACAATAGCAATTGAAATTTCATGAGATGTCTACTATTCTAATGAATAATGGTATTTTAGCTCCAATTGCAGTATTGCTAAAATATAAGTTTTATATGTTTTGAGTCTAGCTGCCAGTAGCTACATAAATGCGGATGATGGGACCCAATATATTTTAATAAAGCTTAGCAAGCATATCTTGAATTTTATGGAGTTTTTCCCCTTTTTATATAAAAAGCAGTTTGGTGGCTCTCCTTGCATCTGAAGAAAAAAAGAAAATATCAATAATTCGTTAAATCTACTAAACTACAACATTAATGTCGAGTAATATTAACTTCTATTCCTTATTTTAGCCTCAGTGTGTGCACTATCTTTCACATTTTATCTTTTGAATATGGATGTGTTTGTTGGAAAGTTATATTAAAAATTGTATGATGTTATATTACCAATATTTTCCCTCTTCATCTCTAAAAAGAGATGAACATGTACGTGCGTACCATTGGGAATTGAAGTAAATGTTGACTATGATAACTTGTATAAAACTTTGGAAATAAAATGAAATGGCTCTAAAGATAGGAAAACAAAAATTATTACATAAAAGCATTTTACCCATTTTAATCATAATGTGTTTAATTCATAATTTGAGTAGGTATTAAGACAAATGTCCAAATGTTTCGAAAATGCTCTTTTTCAAGAATTGTTTAATATATTTTCAATACTTGAGTTGTTACCACTGTGTTATTTGTATTGACAATTACGGGTATTGTTTTCTCATTTAATTTTCAATGGGTCGACATGATAACAGGTGGTGAGTAATTTGCTATAAGCTTCATAAAAGTAATGTATTGATACACCGTTTCTTTGATGCCAATGTGAAAAAGTCATGAATATCTATATGTATATATGAGACATTCACCTTGATGCTTAGAATAAACACCGAAGTGTAAAACGACACAAAAGTAAAAATGTTTGATACATTTATCTGATAAATGCATTATTTTCATCAAGCAGTATTTTCAAACTTATTTCATACCTGGAGTTAATGAAGATACAATAGCGATTAAAATTTCATGAGATGTCTACAATTTTAATAAATAATGGTATTTTATCTCCAATTGCAGTATTGCTAATATATAAGTTTTATATGTTTGGAGTCTAACTGCCAGTAGCTAGATAAATGCGGATGATGTGCCCCAATATATTTTAATCAAGCCTAGAAAGCATATCTTGAATTTTATGGAGTTTTTTCCCCTTTTGATATAAAAAGCAGTTTGGTGGCTCTCCTTGCATCTGAAGAAAAAACGAAAAGATAAATGATTCTTTCAATCTTCTAAGCTAGAACATTAAAGTTGACTTATATGAACTTCTATTCCCTATTTTAGCCTCAGCGTGTGCACTAGCTTTCACAACTTATCTTTTGAATATGGATATGTTTGTTGGAAAGTTATAAGAAAGATTGTATGATGTTATGTTACCAATATTTTGCCCTCTTCATCTCTTAAAAGAGATGAACATGTAACTGTGTACCATTGGGAATAGAAGTAAATGTTGACTTTGATAACTTGTATACAACTTTGAAAGTAAAATAAAATGGCTCTTAAGATAGGAAAACAAAAATTATTACATAAAAGCATTTTACCCATTTTAATCATAATGTGTTTAGTTTTCATATTTTGAGTATGTGTTAAGACAAATGTCCAAATGTTTCGAAAATGCTTATTTTCAAGAATTGTTTAATGTATTTTCAAAACTTGAGTTGTTGCCACTGTGCTATTTGTATTGACAATTACGGGTATTGTTTTCTCATTTCATTTTCAATGGGTCGACATGATAACAGCTGGTGAGTAATTTGCTATAAGCTTCATAAAAGTAATGTACTGATACTCTGTTTCTCTTACGCCAATGTGAAAAACTCAGGAATATCTATATGTATATATGAGATATCACCTTGATGCTTAGAATAAACACCGAAGTGTAAACCGACACAAAAGTGAAAATGTTTGATACATTTATCTGATGAATGCATGATTCTCATCAAAAAGTATTTTCAAACTTATTTCATACCTGGAGTTAATGAAGATACAATAGCGATTAAAATTTCATGAGATGTCTACAATTTTAATAAATAATGTTTTTTTTTATCTCCAATTGCAGTATTGCTCATTTATAAGTTTTATATGTTTTGACTCTAACTGCCAGAAGCTAGATAAATGCGGATGATGTGCCCCAATATATTTTAATAAAGCCTAGCAAGCATATCTTGAATTTTACTGAGCTTTTTCCCCTTTTTATATAAAAAGCAGTTTGGTGGCTCTCCTTGCATCTGAAGAAAAAACGAAAATATAAATGACTCTTTCAATCTACTAAGCTAGAACACTAAAGTTGACTTCTATGAACTTTTATTCCCTATTTTAGCCTCAGTGTGTGCAGTATCTTTCATACCTTATCATTTGAATATGGATATGTTTGTTCGAAAGTTATAAGAAAGATTGTATGATGTTATGTTACCAATATTTTGCCCTCTTCATCTCTAAAAAGATATGAACATGTACCTGTGTACCATTGGGAATAGAAGTAAATGTTGACTATGATAACTTGTATAAAACTTTGAAAGTAAAATAAAATGGCTCTTAAGATAGGAAAACAAAATTATTACATAAAAGCATTTTTCCCATTTTAATTATAATGCGTTTAGTTCATATTTTGAGTATGTGTTAAGACAAATGTCCAAATGTTTCGAAAATGCCTATGTTTAAGAATTTTGTAATATGTTTTCAAAATTTGAGTTGTTGCTCCTGTGTTATTTGTATTGACAACTACGGGTATTGTTTTCTCATTTCATTTTCAATGGGTCGACATGATAACAGATGGTGAGTAATTTGCTATAAACTTCATAAAAGTAATGTATTGATACACCGTTTCTCTGATGCCAATGTGAAAAAGTCATGAATATCTGTATGTATATACGAGACATTCACCTTCACACATAGAATAAACACTGAAGGGCAAAACGATACAAAAGGGAAAATGTTTGATACATTTATCTGATGAATGCATGATTCTCATAATATAATATTTTCAAACTTATTTCATACCTGGAATTACTGAAGATACAAAAGCGATTATAATTTCATGAGATGTCTACTATTTTAATGAATAATGGTAGTTTAGCTCCAATTGCAGTATTGCTAATATATAAGTTTTGTATATTTTGAATCTAACAGCCAGTAGCTAGATTAATGCGGTTCATGGGCCCCAATATATTTTAATAAAGCCTAGCAAGCATATCTTGAATTTTACAGAGTTTTTTCCCTTTTTACATAAAAAGCAGTTTGGTGGCTCTCCTTGCATCTGAAGAAAAAACAAAAATATAAATGACTCTTTCAATCTACTAAGCTAGAACACTAAAGTTGACTTATATGAACTTCTATTCCCTATTTTAGCCACAGTGTGTGCAGTATCTTTCAAAGCTTATCATTTGAATATGGATATGTTTGTTCGAAAGTTATAAGAAAGATTGTATGATGTTATGTTACCAATATTTTGCCCTCTTCATCTCTTAAAAGAGATGAACATGTACCTGTGTACCATTGGGAATAGAAGTAAATGTTGACTATGATAACTTGTATAAAACTTTGAAAGTAAAATAAAATGGCTCTAAAGATAGGAAAACAAAATTATTACATAAAAGCATTTTACCCATTTTAATCATAATGCGTTTAGTTCATATTTTGAGTATGTGTTAAGACAAATGTCCAAATGTTTCGAAAATGCCTATTTTTAAGAATTTTGTAATATGTTTTCAAAATTTGAGTTGTTTCTCCTGTGTTATTTGTATTGACAACTACGGGTATTGTTTTCTCATTTCATTTTCAATGGGTCGATATGATAACAGATGGTGAGTAATTTGCTATAAACTTCATAAAAATAATGTATTGATACACCGTTTCTCTGATGCCAATGTGAAAAAGTCATGAATATCTGTATGTATATACGAGACATTCACCTTCACACTTAGAATAAACACTGAAGTGCAAAACGATAAAAAAGGGAAAATGTTTGATACATTTATCTGATGAATGCATGATTCTCATAATATAATATTTTCAAACTTATTTCATACCTGGAGTTACTGAAGATACAATAGCGATTATAATTTCATGAGATGTCTACTATTTTAATAAATAATGGCAGTTTAGCTCCAATTGCAATATTGCTAATATATAAGTTTTGTATATTTTGAATCTAACAGCCAGTAGCTAGATTAATGCGGTTCATGGGCCCCAATATATTTTAATCAAGCCTAGCAAGCATATCTTGAATTTTACGGAGTTTTTTCCCTTTTTACATAAAAAGCAGTTTGGTGGCTCTCCTTGCATCTGAAGAAAAAACAAAAATATAAATGACTCTTTCAATCTACTAAGCTAGAACACTAAAGTTGACTTATATGAACTTCCATTCCCTATTTTAGCCACAGTGTGTGCAGTATCTTTCAAAGCTTATCATTTGAATATGGATATGTTTGTTGGAAAGTTATAAGAAAGATTGTATGATGTTATGTTACCAACATTTTGCCCTTTTCATCTCTTAAAAGAGATGAACATGTACCTGTGTACCATTGGGAATAGAAGTAAATGTTGACTATGATAACTTGTATAAAACTTTGAAAGTAAAATAAAATGGCTCTAAAGATAGGAAAACAAAAATAAATACATAAAAGCATTTTACCCATTTTAATCATAATGCGTTTAGTTCATATTTTGAGTATGTATTAAGACAAATGTCCAAATGTTTCGAAAATGCTTATTTTCAAGAATTGTGTAATATATTTTCAAAACTTGAGCTGTTGCCACTGTGTTATTTGTATTGACAATTACGGGTATTGTTTTCTAATTTCATTTTCAATGGGTCGACATGATAACAGGAGGTTAGTAATTTGCTATAAGCTTCATTAAAGTAATGTATTGATACACCGTTTCTCTGACGCCAATGTGAAAAAGTCATGAATATCTATATGTATATATGAGACATTCACCTTGATGCTTAGAATAAACACCGAAGTGTAAAACGACACAAAAGTAAAAATGTTTGATACATTTATCTGGTGAATGCATGATTTTCATCCAGCAGTATTTTCAAACTTATTTCATACCTGGAGTTACTGAAGATACAATAGCGATTAAAATTTCATGAGATGTCTACAATTTTAATAAATAATGGCATTTTATCTCCAATTGCAGAATTGCTAATATATAAGTTTTATATGTTTTGAGTCTAACTGCCAGTAGCTAGATAAATGCGGATGATGTGCCCCAATATATTTTAATCAAGCCTAGCAAGCATATCTTGAATTTTACGGAGTTTTTTCCCCTTTTTATATAAAAAGCAGTTTGGTGGCTCTCCTTGCATCTGAAGAAAAAACGAAAAGATAAATGATTCTTTCAATCTTCTAAGCTAGAACACTAAAGTTGACTTATATGAACTTCTATTCCCTATTTTAGCCTCAGTGTGTGCACTATCTTTCACAACTTATCTTTTGAATATGGATATGTTTGTTGGAAAGTTATAAGAAAGATTGTATGATGTTATGTTACCAATATTTTGCCCTCTTCATCTCTTAAAAGAGATGAACATGTACCTATGTACCATTGGGAATAGAAGTAAATGTTGACAATGATAACTTGTATACAACTTTGAAAGTAAAATAAAATGGCTCTAAAGATAGGAAAACAAAAATTATTACATAAAAGCATTTTACCCATTTTAATCATAATGTGTTTAGTTCATATTTTGAGTATGCATTAAGACAAATGTCCAAATGTTTCGAATCTGCTTATATTGAAGAATTGTTTAATATGTTTTCAAAACTTGAGTTGTTGCCACTGTGTTATTTGTATTGACAACTACGGGTATTGTTTTCTCATTTCATTTTCAATGGGTCGACATGATAACAGGAGGTGAGTAATTTGCTATAAGCTTCATAAAAATAATGTATTGATACACCGTTTCTCTGACGCCAATGTGAAAAAGTCATGAATATCTATATGTATATAGGAGACATTCACCTTGATGCTTAGAATAAACACCGAAGTGCAAAACGATACCAAAGTGAAAATGTTTGATACATTTATGTGATGAATGCATGATTCTCATCAAACAGTATTTTCAAATTTATTTCAAACCTGGAGTTACTGAAGATAAAATACCGATCAAAATTTCATGAGATGTCTACTATTTTAATAAATAATGGTATTTTATCTCCAATTGCAGTATTGATAATATATAAGTTTTATTTGTTTTGAGTCTAACATCTATTAGCTAGATAAATGCAGATGATGGGCCCCAATATATTTTAATAAAGCCTAGCAAGCATATCTTGAATTTTACAGAGTTTTTACCCCTTTTTATATTAAAAGCAGTTTGGTGGCTCTCCTTGCATCTGAAGAAAAAAAAAGAAAATTAAATGACTCTTTCAATCTACTAAGCTAGAACATTAAAGTCGAGTAATATGAACTTCTATTCCCTATTTTAGCCTCAGTGTGTGCACTAGCTTTCACAACTTATCTTTTGAATATGAATCTGTTTGTTGGAAAGTTATATTAAAGATTGTATGATGTTATGTTACCAATATTTTGCCCTCTTCATCTCTACAAAAAATGAACATGTACCCGTGTACCATTGGGAATAGAAGTAAATGTAGACTTTGATAACTTGTATAAAACTTTGAAAGTAAAATAAAATGGCTCTAAAGATAGGAAAACAAAAATTGTCATATAACAGCATTTTCCCCATTTTATTCATAAGGCGTTTAGTTCGTATTTTGAGTATGTATTTAGAAAAATGTCCAAATATTTCAAAAATGCTCATTTTCAAAAATTGTATAATAGGTTTTCAAAACTTGAGTTATGACCACTGTCTTATTTGTATTGACAATTACGGGTATTGTTTTCTCATTTCATTTTCAATGGATCGACATGATAACAGTGGGTGAGTAAATCGCCACAAGCTTCATAAAAGTAATGTATTGATCGACTGTTTCTCTGATACCAATGTGAAAAAGTCCATAATATCTGTATGTATATATGACACATTCCCCTTGATGCTCAGAATAAACACTGAAATGTAAAACGATAAAAAAGGGAAAATGTTTGATACATTTATCTAATGAATGCATGATTCTCATCAAGCAGTATTTTCAAACTTATTTCACACCTAGAGTTACTGAACATACAATAGTAATTGAAATTTCATGAGATGTCTACTATTCTAATGAATAATGGTATTTTATCTCCAATTGCAGTATTGCTAATATATAAGTTTTATATGTTTGAGTCTAACTGCCAGTAGCTAGATAAATGCGGTAGATGGGCCACAATAAATTTTAATAAAGCTTAGCAAGCATATCTTGAATTTGACGGAGTTTTTTTCCGCTTTTAACATAAAAAGCAGTTTGGTGGCTCTCCTTGCATCTGAACAAAAAAAGAAAATATCAATAATTCGTTCAATCTACTAAACTACAAAATTTAAGTCGAGTAATATGAACTTCTATTCCCTATTTTAGCCTCAGTGTGTGCATTATCTTTCACAACTTATCTTTTGAATATGGATATTTTTGTTGGAAAGTTATATTAAATATTGTATGATGTTATATTACCAATATTTTGCCCTCTTCATCTCTAAGAAGAGATGAACATGTACCTGTGTACCATTGGGAATTGAAGTAAATGTTGACTTTGATAACTTGTATAAAACTTTGGAAGTAAAATGAAATGGCTCTAAATATAGGAAAACAAAAATTATTACATAAAAGCATTTTCCCCATTTTATTCATAATGCATTTAGTTCATATTTTGAGTATGTGTTAAGACAAATGTCCAAATGTTTCGAAAATGTTTATTTTCAAGAATTGTTTTATATGTTTTCAAAACTTGAGTTATGACCAATGTGTTATTTGTATTGACAATAAAGGGTATTGTTTTCTCATTCCATGTTCAATGGGTCGACATGATCACAGGCGGTGAGTAACTTGCCACAAGCTTCATAAAAGTAATGTATTGATACACCGTTTCTCTCATACCAATGTGAAAAAGTCATTAATATCTATATGTATATATGAGACATTCACCTTGATGCTTAGAACAAACACCGAAGTGTAAACCGACACAAAAGTGAAAATGTTTGATACATTTATGTGATGAATGCATGATTCTCATCAAACAGTATTTTCAAACTTATTTCATACCTGGAGTTACTGAAGATACAATAGCAATTAAAATTTCATGAGATGTCTACAATTTTAATAAATAATGGTATTTTATCTCCAATTGCAGAATTGCTAATATATAAGTTTTATATGTTTTGAGTCTAACTGCCAGTAGCTAGATAAATGCGGATGATGTGCCCCAATATATTTTAATCAAGCCTAGAAAGCATATCTTGAATTTTACGGAGTTTTTTCCCCTTTTTATATAAAAAGCAGTTTGGTGGCTCTCCTTGCATCTGAAGAAAAAACGAAAAGATAAATGATTCTTTCAATCTTCTAAGCTAGAACACTAAAGTTGACTTATATGAACTTCTATTCCCTATTTTAGCCTCAGTGTGTGCACTATCTTTCACAACTTATCTTTTGAATATGGATATGTTTGTTGGAAAGTTATAAGAAAGATTGTATGATGTTATGTTACCAATATTTTGCCCTCTTCATCTCTTAAAAGAGATGAACATGTACCTATGTACCATTGGGAATAGAAGTAAATGTTGACTATGATAACTTGTATACAACTTTGAAAGTAAAAGAAAATGGCTCTAAAGAAAGGAAAACAAAAATTATTACATAAAAGCATTTTACCCATTTTAATCATAATGTGTTTAGTTCATATTTTGAGTATGCATTAAGACAAATGTCCAAATGTTTCGAATCTGCTTATATTGAAGAATTGTTTAATATATTTTCAAAACTTGAGTTGTTGCCACTGTGTTATTTGTATTGACAACTACGGGTATTGTTTTCTCATTTCATTTTCAATGGGTCGACATGATAACAGGAGGTGAGTAATTTGCTATAAGCTTCATAAAAATAATGTATTGATACACCGTTTCTCTGACGCCAATGTGAAAAAGTCATGAATATCTGTATGTATATAGGAGACATTCACCTTGATGCTTAGAATAAACACCGAAGTGCAAAACGATACCAAAGTGAAAATGTTTGATACATTCATGTGATGAATGCATGATTCTCATCAAACAGTATTTTCAAATTTATTTCAAACCTGGAGCTACTGAAGATAAAATACCGATCAAAATTTCATGAGATGTCTACTATTTTAATAAATAATGGTATTTTATCTCCAATTGCAGTATTGATAATATATCAGTTTTATTTGTTTTGAGTATAACATCTATTAGCTAGATAAATGCAGATGATGGGCCCCAATATATTTTAATAAAGCCTAGCAAGCATATCTTGAATTTTACAGAGTTTTTACCCCTTTTTATATAAAAAGCAGTTTGGTGGCTCTCCTTGCATCTGAAGAAAAAAAAGAAAATTAAATGACTCTTTCAATCTACTAAGCTAGAACATTAAAGTCGAGTAATATGAACTTCTATTCCCTATTTTAGCCTCAGTGTGTGCACTATCTTTCACAACTTATCTTTTGAATATGGATATGTTTGTTGGAAAGTTATAAGAAAGATGTATGATGTTATGTTACCAATATTTTGCCCTCTTCATCTCTAAAAAGAGATGAACAT
Source organism: Hermodice carunculata (assembly GCA_964020975.1). Taxonomy (NCBI): domain Eukaryota; kingdom Metazoa; phylum Annelida; class Polychaeta; order Eunicida; family Amphinomidae; genus Hermodice; species Hermodice carunculata. The sequence goes on along the minus strand of OZ026628.1, from coordinate 72,850,304 downwards.
GTACCTGTGTACCATTGGGAATAGAAGTAAATGTTGACTATGATAACTTGTGTAAAACTTTGAAAGTAAAATAAAATGGCTCTAAAGATAGGAAAACAAAAATTATTATATAAAAGCATTTTACCCATTTTAATCATAATGCGTTTAGTTCATATTTTGAGTTTGTATTAAGACAAATGTCCAAATGTTTCGAAAATGCTTATTTTCAAGAATTGTTTAATATATTTTCAAAACTTGACTTGTTATCTGTGTGTCATTTGTATTGACAATTACGGGTATTGTTTTCTCATTTCATTTTCAATGGGTCGACATGATGACAGGAGGTGAGTAATTTGCTATAAACTTCATAAAAGTAATGTATTGATACACCGCTTCTCTGATGCCAATGTGAAAAAGTCATGAATATGTGTATGTATATATGAGACATTCACCTTGATGCTTAGAATAAACACTGAAATGCAAAACGATGAAAAAAGCGAAAATGTTTGATACATTTATCTGATGAATGCATGATTCTCATCAAGCAGTATTTTCAAACTTATTTCATACCTAGAGTTACTGAAGATACAATAGCGATTAAAATTTCATGAGATGTCTACTATTTTAATAAATTATGGTATTTTATCTCCAATTGCAGTATTGCTAATGTATAAGTTTTATATGTTTTGAGTTCAACTGCCAGTAGCTAGATAAATGTGGAGCTTTCAAAGAAGCACACTGTTAGGATTATCACACAACTAATGTCTAAGTTATTTCAAGTTCTGCTGCCCTTTTAGATCTGATCTTTACTTCAATAGCTTAAAATACACAAATTATCGGCCATCACGCTGGAATTTTCACAAATAAAATCGTTTATTACTTTTTTATATTTGGTTGTTCTATTCAATCATATATTTTATTAATATAAGCTATTCTTCGTAGTATTATCCTTCTATGTATTTATATTAAGGAGCATTTTTAATAGGTATTTCTTTGAAGTTTTGGTTGTGCCAAACACTTGGTTTCCCACCGGGAAGTAGTGGTTGTTCATTTGACACCGAGTTTGTTGCCTAACTTGGAGTTTGTTTGTCTAAGCAATGGGTTACAGTTGCCTGCGTGGTAGTCTTTGCTTCTGTTGCCATTATTAATGTCATAAAACTTGCTAAACTAAGGCATGATGGACAGATAACAGCAAGAAGACGTGTGAAGATGATTACAAATGACGAAGCAACTCTCGCTTTGACAACAAGGAAATCACGGCGTTACGTGACTAGAGACAATAGCTAAAATGTTCTAAACAGAGTTCTGATTGCCGACTGACTACATGTAACTTATTTTTTTCACATAAATACATGCAAATTTTACTGTCGTTTTAATAGATAATCTTGTGATACACTGTGCACCTTCAAAATCTTGGGCAATAATAAAAAAATTACGGTAACAATTAAACGCTAACGGGAAGTCGGAAATAGCTTTTCGGAAAAACTCATAAATTGTCGGCTTAAATCAAAGCTTAACAGGAGCGTAAAGCTATAAAGCTTCAGAAACAACCCTGCTCTGGGTATTCATCCACCCTTTCTTGAATAGCTCCCACATGGTCTAGGGCAACAGGCAAAGCATGGGCAACAGCGTCATGAACTTTGGAGTACAACTCATTAAGTTGTTTAAATTTGGAGGCTGTGTCTTTTGCCATCTCTCTTATTCGCTTATTAAAACACAGCTAGGAAGTTTTGTCAATGATTCCCTGACGCAAGTCTGAGATTATGTGTTCCTGCAGGTATTTGAAACAGTGGTTGCCCACAAAACTTCCACTGTGATAAGCCTGTATCTTGATCTTGTTTGGCTGTCTCCAGATTTGCAGTTACTGGCCCAGATAGTTAGTCTAATGACAGTGCCGCTTTCTGTACAGAAATTTGTTAGTCTACATTAGTTAGTTTGGCTTTCAGTCCAGCTTCCCAAGTAGGCAGCTGAGCTAAAGCCACATCACCATGACCGGTTTTTAGCTGCAAGACCAATCTTTCTCTCTCCTGTTTCAGCCAGTAAATTTTTCTCCAGTCTTGAATGTACAAATCAAAATGACTTTCTGTTAAAGTTACATTTGATTTAGCCAGATGAATAGCCATTGTTTGGTCAATAGAATGACAATAGAATGACAAACGTCCTCCAACAAATCATGATGTAGTTTGATAATGCCCAGCAAAATATGCAAATACGGAAGGCACACGTGTCTCACAATAATGTCCCATATAGGTTCATGGATTGCATTGTGATACTGACATGCCTTGAGTCCTTTCCCGTCAGTGATAATGTCACTGTGGTCTTTCTTGGGGGAACTTAGTTTTTGTGCTATAGGCCATCCTCTCTCATTCAATTCACTTGCATTTCATCCCTGAAAATTAAACACCAAAGGCAGCAAAATGAACCACGTACACCCATAAAGCGTATTGTCAAAATTTTGAAACACTTTTTTACACAGAGAAACACAAAATCCGTATATAATATGATACTAAATATAGGAACATGCGTGTAATCCTATTGTAGACCATGTATGATAGAGGTTTTTTGAATGCACATTTACGGGTAGTTACTGCGTTAGGTTATTTCAAGCATAATAAGTTTGTAAACTACGATCTTTATCAAAATGAACTGATGCATTAGGTTTAACAAAACACATTTGATAGAAATTATTATGCATATTCCTAATATAACATGTGTGAAGTCTGAATTAAGGGAGATGACTGCTATCCTAGCACAGGCTCCATTTTACCAGAGAAAGCACCCCGCTGGGCACACAAATACATTACAACAACAACAACATCTGTGTGTGCATTAAAATGTCACCTAGGCAATCAGCGTGGTGCCGTCACGGGATCTCTATTTTACATTTATCACAGCTATAAAAATAGACCACAGCGGCTTAACCCCTTTCAAGAGTAATTGAATCATTATAGTACAGGAACTATCCAGGCTTCTGACAATTTAGGAAGCTTGTGCAGGTTTCATGCTTGAATAAATATCCGTGTATATATGTGTACATATATATATATATATATATATACATATATATATATATACATATATATATATATGATATAAATATATATATATATATACATATATATAGTAAAAAGGTTCACATTGCTCTATATAGAGCAAATGCATATTTTGAAGATGCTAGCAATTTGTTGTTGTGTATGTATAAATTATATTTACCACAAAATCGTACCCATTTTTCAGAAAAACTGACAATGTTTTAGGACATGAAAGTTTTGATTGTAGTGTGCACAGTAAATACAAACATGATTCTATTAGTCATGATATATATATATATAAATATATAAATGAAATGTTACCAAACAGGAGCTTCCCTCATTCCCCCTTGGTTATGGGTGATATGTATATTTTGATATCCTTCATGTGCATATTAAGCTTTACCCCTTTGCACAAGCACCAAGTGGAATTTTTTAACACTCATGATACTATGCAATTTTAAAAGAGTTATTCATGCATTATTGTGTGGATTCAGGATTCATTAAGTGGCAGGCTAAGTTTCGTGTGATGAAAAGGCTATCATTGGGCTACTTGTCTCAATTTTGTAATGTGGCATGCCCGTTTTTCCTGACAGATTTACAAGCCTGATGAGTAGATTTTCTGGCACATCAGACATAGCGCATCAGTATTGACTGCAAATTGAAAATATGAAAATTTAAGTTGAGAGATGCATGTATTCAGGCAACTGGAAACCTAAATGTAGTGGATTGAAAGAAGAGTTCCCCTATCCCCCGTCTAGCACCTCCCCCCCCCCCTCAAGGGAAAATCAATGTTCTCCAGCACCTGTATGAATATACAGGTCAGGGCCGAGACTTAACAGCTACAGGGAATGAAGAATGGATTCCCGTGTTGGAGATTATTTCCTCCCAGCAACTGGGTATTAATCAACAAATAATTACAGACTGTAATGAAGAACTGTTACCTCAGCTTGGGGTGGCTTGGGTAACTGGCAGAAAACCAGTTCTTGTGCCTGCTCAGTCAGCTTCCACCTTGCATTGTACCAGTCATACTCTACAGGGTGAAACTCTTGTAGCTGTCCATCAATGTACAGCAAACTATGTCAACTTGCCCCATGGAATATAGTTTGTAGATACCTTAGCTCCTTTAAAAGGTGGCTGCTTAGCTATCTGCATAGCAAACACTGGAGTTGAGGATGTTTGGATAAAACCAAGATCTGTTGTTGGGGAAGTATGGCGGGCTGATGTTGTCAGTGCTGAGTTTGACCAGCAATGTAGGGTAGAAGTAGTTGACAGTGAAGTAAAGGTTGGAATGCCTAAAGTCAATGTGAGTAAGATTGATCCGAGTATGGAGAGGAATCCAGATGATACTTTAGCAATGTTGGATGTCGATTTATCTGACTTGACCCCTGCGCAGAAGGAAAAATTAAACTCATTACTCCAAAAACATGCAAAGGTTTTTAGTATGGGAGATGACGACCTTGGGTTTACAGACACAGTGAAACATGAGATTCATCTGCATGATGACACTCCCATTCATGTTCCACACAGAAGAGTGCCTTTAAATGTACAGGAAGAGGTAAGGCAGCATTTGGAAAGTTGGGCCAAACAAGGCATTATCAGCAAAAGCAAGAGTCCTTGGGCATTCCAGTCTGTGTTGGTTAGAAAGAAGGATAAAAGTCTTAGAATATGTGTCGATTATCGTCCTTTGAATTTAAGGACTCGCAAGGATGCATACCCATCGCCACAAATAAAAGAGACCCTTGAAACACTAGGGGGAGCCACTTATTTCTGTTCACTTGATTTGGCTCAAGGGTATATGCAGTGTGCTCTAGAGGACAAGGATATTCATAAGACTGCCTTCCGTGTAGGCTCTGGGGGACTCTACGAGTTTCCACTCTTGCCCTATGGACTGTGTAATGCTCCAGCGACTTTTCAACGCTTAATAGAGCAGTGTCCGGGTGATCTCACACATACACTCCTGTATATTGATGACAGATTGTTGCATAGCAAAGTTCTGGACAAAAGTGAAACCAAGCAAGTGTCAATTGTTCAAGAAGTCTATCAGGTATCTAGGGCATGTTGTGTCCGCTGCTGGCATTGCCACAGATCCAGATAAGGTAAAGGCCATTGAAAATTGGCCTACACCAAAATCTGAAAATGAGCTCCGCTCATTCCTTGGGTTGGCAGGCTTTTATAGAAGATTCATTAAGGGATATGCTAGAATTGCCAAGCCTCTCAAAACTCTGTTGGGACCGTCAGGGAAACTGAAGAAAAGAAAGACTCAGAAATTGAATCCTGACGCAAAGCCTTTGTCCCATTTTCCACAAAATGGACTTCCAGTTGTCAAAGAGCTTTTGAAGAGCTAAAGACCAAACTCACCAGCCCTCCAGTATTAGGGTATCCTGATTTTACCAAGGAATTTGTGGTAGAAACTGATGCATCCGAGCATGGCCTTGGAGCTGTTTTGATGCAGATGGTAGATGGAGGAAAAAAGTTATCTATTATGCCAGAAGGGGACTGAGACCAAATGAGCAAAATTATCTCAATTATAGCTCGACCAAACTGGAGTTTTTGGCCTTGAAGTGGACAGTATGTGATAGATTTCGAGAGTACCTCCTTGGAAGCAGGTTTAAAGTCTATACAGACAATAATCTGTTGAGCTGTTTGCTTACAAAGTCCAAAGTTGGGGCCTTTGAGATGGGTTGGCTTGCTATTTTAGCTCAATTTGACTTTGATATTATCTACTGCTCAGGTAGTACTAATCTTAGTGCAGATGCTCTTTCTCGAAGAAGGCATGAACACACTGAGGAAGGCAGTATATTGATACTGCCCAGGTGCACACAATCTTTCAAGAGGCCTCACAGAGTTCAATTTTGCCAACTCCTCTCAGAGTCGCTTCACAAAATTTCATACAGGCAGAAGTCAGTGAGTTATTGGCAGAAAACACTCCAGACAAAGTGCCACAAACATGTACTACACTACCAAGTGTGTCAGAGGACCAGTTGCAACAATTGCAACAGGAAGATACAGTCCTTTCGAGAGTCTTGCAATTTGTTGGTAAGGGACACAAGCCAACTGCTAGACAGCTCATGCAAAGCCCCAAGCCTGCTCGCAAGTTGCTTAGAGATTGGGATCGCTTAGAAATGAAAAATAACTTGCTGTTCAGGAATGTCTGTTTTAGCGGAGAACAGGTCCAGCAGATCCTGCTGCCCAGCAGTCTAAAGAACCAAGTTCTGCAAGCTTTTCATGATTCAGCAGGTCATCAGGGTTCTGCAAGGACCCTTGCTCTCATTCAAAGGCGATGTTATTGGCCTGGCATGCCAATTGATATTCAGAAATGGTGTCAAAATTGCAGCAGGTGTCTGGTAGCCAAAGAAAAACAACCAAAGGTTCACCCACGCATGGGACATTTGATAGCATCAAAGCCTCTTGATATCCTGGCTATTGACTTTACATTACTAGATAAGAGTACCAATGGCTGTGAGAATGTCCTTGTAATGACAGACATATTTACAAAGTTCACTATTGCTGTTCCTACTAAAGATCAAAAAGCTCATACTGTGGCCAAAGTTCTAATGCATTAGTGGTTTTCTCATTAAGGTGTTCCACATAGAATTCACAGTGATCAAGGGCATAATTTTAAGGGAGCAGTAATTGCAGAACTTTGTCATATGTATGGAATCAAGAAGTCTCGCACTACTCCTTAAAATCTGAAAGGAAATGGGCAGTGTGAGCGGTACAATTACACAATGCATGACCTGTTGAGTACTTTGCCATCAGAAGCCAAGAAACAATGGCACAAATATCTCCCAGAGTTGTGTTTTGCCTATAATGCAACACCACACAGTTCCACAGGTTTCTCTCCTTTCTTTTTGCTGTTTGGGCATGAACCCCGCTTACCAGCTGAGTTTTTCCTGGGAATTGATGTGGCAGGAGAGGCAGCCAGACCTACCTTAAATGACTGGCTGCAATCTCACCAAAGGAGATTGAATCTAGCTTTGGGGCAGGCTCTGCAGTATATTAAAGAGAAAGCTGCAGCCAGAAAGAAAGTTGATGATTGCAAGGCATCAGCACTGACATACCAATTAGGGGAAGGGTATTCCTGCGCAACCATTTCACTGGTCGATCAAAAATACAAGATGTATGGGGATCGGTACCATACAAAGTTATTGCCAGACCAGATTCACATGGAAATGTATATATAGTGCAGCCAGCTGATGCGTTAGGCATGGCCACAGCTGTAAGTAGAACAGAATTGCTGGATGCCCAAGAATTGGTACCAGATATTGAATTAACATTACACCATACATCTACAGCTAAAGCTGATCCCAGCATGCAGACCCCTCCCAATTCACTCAATTCAGATCAGGAATCCTCGGATCAGAAAACCGAAGATGAGATGCATATTATAGTTGGGCCACAGTGTGAGGCACCAATCTCCTCATCTAATGAGAAAAGTACTGGGAGAGTTCATATACCTTTGTCATTTCCATGGTCCGGGATCGGTATAAAGACAATGACTGATGATCACCCCAACAATGTAAGAAATCAAGAGATAGATAGAGAGGTATCCTTGGGACTTACAAAAGAGGTAAGTCAGGAATCCACCAAAACACCTCTTGAAATGATGGGTGATTCACCATCAAATGATAGTCCTCTTCCAATTCCGGAAGTTCAGGAATCAACAGAAGCACTTCTTGAAATAATGGGTGATGCACATACAAATGATGATCTTCATTCAATTCCACAAGTACGAAGATCAGCAAGATCTACAGCAGGAAAACACAGTAATACATATCATCTCCCCTCCAGTGCTGTCCAACAGCTGCATTTCTCACAAAAAAGCCGATGGTCTTGCCTTTCAGGATTTTGACCATGCCTTGTCTTCTCTAGGGGCCATTCTGAGTCGGTCACTAGGACAAATTCTTGGCCAGGTTTGGACCAATGCCCAGTCTTCCAAGTAACATATCCATATTTGGAGACCTGAAGATATAGGTTGATGTTATCTCTTTGTGACCTAATTTTGTAATCTGCCAGGAGGTCAGATTCAAAAGGGGGGTGTATGTAGCAGGATGGTTATGTACCTACATAGATTAGTTAGTAATACAGCATAGGATGCTACCCTCAGGGGGCAAGAAGGTGCTGCCCTCAGGGGGCAAGAAGGTCAACCTTCAGTGAGGAACAGTTGTGCTGTGGGGCATTCAGGAACTTGTAGGAAGGGTAAACATAGGGTGTGACACCAGATAGAATCATGGCAGCTGGGACCAGGGTCGTGATATGGGAGTCATAAATCCAGTGCCATCCATGCAGTTTTGGTACATCCAGGTTTCCTATAGTCAGTAAGTTTGCTGTCTGTTGTAGTTCTTTGGATTTAGAAAATATTATGTGGTTCTTGATCAAAGATTTAGGAGCACAGTAACAGTAAAAGTTGAGATGTGTTGTCACTCCTGCTGGTTAACTCACTGGGAGAAAACATAAGCTGACACATGGTGTACTCCATGTGATATGTTGTATAACGTTACTTGCATGATATTTCCTTTGGGGAAGAGGATCCCATGTACACTTTGCATTTGTTAAACTAAATATTTGCAGTAAACGCATAGTGACACAAGTGATGCCCCTCTGTATTATCTATTGTACTCTGGTTGACTTCGAATTTCTGTGACTGCCACACGGCTGCCAAACAGCATTGTTGCAGTTTGTGCATAATGTTTTGGCCAATTTGTTCCCTGTCCTATGTTCTTCAAAACGTTTCTGCTGTTTTCCGAATTATGATAATTAATTTTATTGTCCTCTTTGTATACGTTTAAAAAATAATCAAATACATCCACTTCTCCCTGCCCCCAAAGCCCCACACACATAAAAATAACCCCCCCAAACCCTCCATACGGCCACTCATGAAATAGTTATTTGATATATTGCAACTTGCAAGGAGATTAATATGAGTCTAGTGAAATATGTTTAATTAAAATACCCTGTACCGAATTTTGTCTTCTGTAAGAATCAATACTTTGATAAAACGTCAAAACCTGAATGTTGTCAATGTTATAGCGGGCACATTAATTGTTTAAATACTTTAAATAAAACCTTTGCGTCCAATGAACTATCATATCATTTCTTTGAAATTTTAAATACATCGCAATGTATTTAATTTCGCTAAAAAAATTATCAAATGTATTTTATTAGCGAAATTAAATACATTGCGAACAATACTTATTATTTGATTTTGCAATAACTATATCAGTTGTTCTATATTTGAATTCGATCTTTTATCTGCTGTAAAAACAGTCTGTACATGCTGCAGTTATATGCTGATTAAAATAGTTTTGCGAGGCTTGTATTTTACCTCAGCAAAGCATTATAGTATAAATTGTTTTGTATTCTGATTTTATAACCCATATACCAACACAAGGACAGAAATATATTTTACTTGATTATTTGAGTACATGCATTGTGTTCATGTAGTGATACACGCTTATTGTAGATATAAGTATATGTAAGGAACCATCAAAACGTATGTCGTACTCCATCCGAAAAATACACCATGACAGCTCCAATTTATATTTTATGTCCATGTAAACATTAAATCTCTTGTTTTCCTATCACAACTGTACATTTTCTGGATATGAAATCAACAGATGAAGAACCATGGCTTCAGTGCCGGAAATAAAAGACAAATTTCAATTCATTCGCGATATTAGGTAGACAAAAGTCTTTGTATGATCAAATAACTTTTAAAATCCTCTATGAATCAAGAGTTAACCAAATTACAATAATTTACATCTTTCTTCCCTAAACGTGCATTAATGTCATACATGTAGGTGATCTAGTTAAGAATGTTGTGTTACAAATGTCAGTTTGAAATGTGTCCAATTCACCCAGTTCTAACCTAGTAAAATGCAGAGACTTAACACTGATTATCATAATGAAGGCTTCTTTGCAGCCCTACTTTGCACCTACGCACATATTTGTTCCTATAAGCCATTCCAAAGAAAGGCGTTGGGTTTTTTTTTTTGACCAAAGGCCTAATTGTGATACTGTAAAAAATCTTGTGTTAACCGCGTTATTATATCTTCGAAGTATCTAATAACTGGCCTCTTAACAATCGTTAAAACATAGAATACTATGCTGAGATTTTGAAAGAAAGGACCCCATATCGTGATCTCGAATTCTGCACTTCAGGACTTGGTGATTGGACAATACAAGTACCATGCCACTCATTTGCATAATAAGCAGCTTGGGTTTGTAGTTGCAAACATGTAGAGGTTTTGACAAAGCATAAAACATTCTTCACATTTGTTAAAAGAGGCTTAATTTCGTTTGACATTTTCCTAATAAACAAGAAACTCTTTTTCCCTTTCCCAGGAAGCTGTGCCGAAAGATCCTTCTCTTCGAGCCCTGTGGAATCAACATGTGCAAAACACAGTAAGTGTACAATTAGAAAACTAAGCATATGCTCTTACCATCAGAAACAAGAATATCGACCTTGAATTGATGTTCGATGTTGCAAAGGCTCCATTCATATATCAATCGAAGTCGACTTACTTTGCAGTCTTGGAACACTAATTATGCATCTATCATTGTGAATTTTATGAACCAGACTTTTTACCAATTTTTATGCTGGAATACACGATGGATGCAGTGAATCAAATGAACATGTACATACAATTACTGTCCAATTTTTTTGCTGCTCATGATGTACAAATCGTTTGACGTACAAACCACTTCCCACGGATTATGCATCGCCCATAGTGCTTACCTCAAGTGCTTTTATGTAGTTTTGAAAAGATCTATGTGACAGCAGTATAAAATTGCAACAAATGTCACCAGGCAAGCAAATTGTATCATGTTTACAGAAACATATTCGTAACACATGACGCACAACTATGTCCACTTGGAAAAATGTTGGTTATAATGCATTTTTTACCACTAAAGGTGATACAAGCTTTAAGATTAAATGGATGAGGTTGTAATTTAAACTTTTCTAACGCAAAAATAATTGTGTCAAACAAGCAGAAGGGTTAAATATGAAAAATGTAACCACGAGCACTTTGTTGACCAAATTCATTGATTATTATTATTATTATTATTATTATTATTATTATTATTATTATTATTATCATTATCATTATCATTATTATTATTATTATTATTATTATTATCATTATCATCATCATCATCATCATTATTATCATCATCATCATCATCATCATCATCATCATCATCATTATTATTATTATTATTATAATCATTTTATTTTTGAGTTGTGTACAGGTCAGAAATAATTAGCAATGTTGGATGTATACGGATATGTATATATTACAATTCAATTTGTCGCTTGAGAACAAATGCAATGACTGCAATGAGCATTTGTTATAATCATACAGGCTATATATGTCCTTGTAAATGTACTCTGTGCTAGTAACTGAGCTGATTTGAATATTGGCATACAACCTAAAAACATATATTTACACATTATAGAAGTCAGTTTTCTTTCATTTCACTTTCATATCTACATGTACGTAGTATGTGGAGAGTCTAGTTACATACTGGAAGATTTAAATTAAAGGCTACTACGTCGAGATGACTCACTGCCATGTGATTGTGCTTATTATGTAGCATTAAGATCATGAACAGCCGCTTAAATGATTTTCATGAAACCTAGAGATGGAAAGCGTATGTTAAGCTTTACTAAAACTTTGTTCAATTCGGAGGCAAGTGCCATGTGCAGTAAATTACTGGTAACGAAAAAGAAATGTTAATGTGTCTATTTTTAGTCACACCAAAGTAATTATTGTTGCTCATTAATTCATCAATCATCAAAACACGATATATATATATATATATACAAACGTGCAACTTCACTGCTACCATACATACCCAGTTACCAAAGAATGAAGTAGGGTTACATCGTTTTCATGATATTTTAGAGAGGAGAACATAAAATGTTCTATCTCCATAATAAATACGAGTCAGAGAACATAGCCCACCGTTCAGCATGGCTAATGGAGTATATATCAAGTAAGTCACAAAAGCATTACCCATATTCATAAATTTTAACCAAGCAATTTGCCCCCTTAGCTGACTTTTCCTCGTTCCCAGCGAGAGTCTGCCCTAGATCTACAGCTTATTCTTTTAATGGTCATTTAATGGATTGCCGGTACTGAGTTATTAAAGAACTTGGGTTCATTTAATCAGAAATTTGTGCCTGAGTCATAGCTGATGCTTCGACGACCACAAGTGCATGCACAGTGATAATGACCGAGACCCTTGGCAGTAATTTGTTGAACACCTTGACAGCGTGGTTTATCAGCTTTATAATTCGGTGATCCACTGGAGCTAAATATGTCAAAATGGAGGAACAGGATGCTGCGTATTCAGAGAAAGGAAAGTTTTAGCTGGTATTTGTTAAAGAAGGATGGAGGCTGCTAAAAATGTCGGAACACTGAAGAACACCATGCTCGAATGAAAACACCATTATTTTTACTGTATATGCAATAGCATAAACGCATATAACTTTTGTTGCGTCACTCTCAAGATAGAGTATGCAGTTGGTGTTGTGCAGACAATTTTTATTGAAAACATGTACGACATAAAAGGAGAGTCTAAAGACAGAATTAAAAGTGCCAGTTTTTACTTTTCATGTCCAGGAAACACGTGCTCTGAGCATGGCTTTCCAGCATTGCGTCACTGTTTATGAATATGTGATGCGCCCTCTGTATATTAAATTCATCATGGGGAAAATACATTTGTCAAACCAAGCAACACATACAGGCTGACAACTTCATGTGATACTCTAGGTAACAGTGTGTTAATTACAGGTAAATGGCTCCCAAAGGTGTAAGCAGAAGACAACCAAGAACTATTTCGTAGAGTGACCCCTGTCTTGAACCCCTCTATACGTGAAACCTGGTTTAAACGACCAAATTTGGTCGCCAAAGTTGTTTTTCTTCAAAGATTTTAATGGTTGTAATTATTAAATTTAATAAACGATAATTTCTTTTTAAAGCACATGTGATCGATTATGGTGAAGTAGTGGGGCAGAAATTTTCGTACCTAGCAAAGTCGGCGCTGGAGTTCAGCTGTTGAGGTCATGAATGCGGGGTTCCTTTAATGGGTGACCACCCGCCTTATACGACAGCTGTTTAGTCTATGCTAGGGGTGTTTGCTCAAAATAGGGACTACTGTACGCAGTAACCTGTACCTGATTGGCCACAATGGGGAAGTCATACCTGCCACCTTCAGACAAGTTTGCCTGCCTGGTTTGTGGGGATTGCGTCTGTGCAGGAACAGATACAAGAAATAGTTATAGCCACATCATCCCTGTCGGTATCTCCATAGCGAAAACACCCAGGCCAAAGAACACAGTAAACGATTGTGTCTGTGTAGGAACAGATACAAAAATAGCAACAGCCACATCATCCCTGTCGGTACATCCATAGCGAGAACACCCAGGCCAAGGAACGCAGTAAATGATTTTCACACAAATGTTCTATGCAAGAAATGTAAACGAGCTGTTATAACCATTCAAACAATCAGAGAAAAAAAATGCATTCATGCCACTGTACTCTGTTCTGCAAAACCACAAGTGGATTCCCCTCTGGCCCACCCGAGGTGTGAGTTTATTAAGATAATTGACTCAACGAAGATTACAATAGCTATTGTGTATGGAAATTGCCGAGCAACAAAATGGCTGATGGTGCTATCCGTGAGTACATTGCCCACTTCTCCTCATTGGGCCAGTTGCAGACTGTGGCTCGTGAGTGATGCTGTGCGCTTTTTCACTGTAAGCTTGTAGAGTTAGGGCAGACTTTCGCCGGGGGCCAACAGTCTATTGCCCTCCAGAAAGTCTGTTTAGCTGGCAACCCAATAATGAGAACAAAGTGTTTCAAGAGTTACCAAACACACTCGCATAAACATATGCTCGTTTCAAAGTAGGATTTGGTCAGGGGGGATTTGATTTCATATCAGAAGAACAATGCTGAAAATGCATAGATACACCGGAGTACGCTTCCTTCTTTCACCAGTATGGGTGGCATTAAATGATAATGCAGATATTTACCATAGTATTCCACTGTAACATACTACACTGAATGGCGCAGTTGCTTCTTTTATCAAGGAAAAAGGTGCTCCCATCTTGCAGTTTAGTATATTGAATATACCCTGTTGGGACTGTAGAAACTGGATATGTCTTTGTTTCATGTTGTTAGTTGAAGTAAACTGGCCAGTGTGATGCCACTGACATTTCCACAGAGTGATTGAATAAACATTTGTGGAACCAACATGCACAAGCATTAAATGCATATATATCTAGCGAGGATGTTCCCTGTTGGTCGCGCTGGAAACTACCTACCGATTAGTTATTTAAATTAGGGCATTGTGGACAGTTGAAAGTATCTTATTGACACAAGTTTCAGTGGCTGATATGATATTTGGTATTTGCGCTGACTGCCCAGAATGAAAATGCAGTGTCTTAAAAAAAATAAACTTTGAACAAGACATGGGTGTAGCATTCCTTCCTTTAGGTTTATAGAAAAAGTGTGTTTATGATTTGTTCATCTTGTGTAGTTTGTGAGGTTTTTCTGACTGATGATGATGATGATGAAGTGCTTGTGTGAGTTGCTGTGTCCAATATATAAAGGCTTGAAACACGTCCCCATATTTTTCCTTCGGCTTGCAGCGTTTCCCAGCACAGAACGATGCACCTAAATGGATTACGGTAAGTACACTAACCCAAGAAAGCACTTCGACAGCATGTATCAGCAAGATAACACACATTTCAGCTCAGAAGCAAAAAAGAACATTATCATAGATTCAAATTTTTAATTCACTTGCTTCTTAACTTATCTTTGATTAAGTGAAAGCATCTCGTCTTACTATCCTGTATCTCTCACATATAAAACGCAGAGTGTGAATGACTATTTCAGTTAAAATCTCTCTAGAAAGCACAGAGCTGTTTTTTAACGGAGAGGGGGAGGAGGGGCTTTCTCAACATGTTTGGACTTGTTATTAATATATTGTGTCTCCTGGTGGGAAAAATTCCGGGGTGAGTGGTGAATGGTTTTCGCCACATAAATGTTCTAACAGTACCAACTTAGTTTACATCAATGTATGGCATGGCTATGTCAAAACGCCTTTTTTCATGGCAATTGCAATACATTAAAGTACTATGCTTGGATTTCTGTGTGAACCTTAGTTCCACAAATGGGCATCAGTGATATCAATCTGCTCAAACCAAAACAGCGCCCAAGTGTTACCTTTGCCACGTGATGTGTGTCTATCATCATCATCATCATCATCATCATCATCATCATCATCATCATCATCATCATCATCATCATCATCATCATCATCATCATCATCATCCAGTTATCAGCAACTAAAGCATATTCGGTACTCATTGTGAACTATTCAATGTGCAAGTGGAAAAACTTTCAGCTTTTATTTCTTTATTCAGTGGGGAGTCTCTTGTATCATGGTATGTATGCACCTAATTATATCAGATACATATAATTGTTGATTGAATCGTAAGTATGAAATTGAGATGCACTCCCATAATTAAAAGAAATGTTGTTGTGGGACCTTTTGGCTGCGAGTAGATGTGCGTATATTCATGGAGCATTTACGTAAGCACTTTCCGCGTGTATAGACACTAATTATATTTCTTTTTTTCTCCAGTTTCCATTCAGCTCAATTGCAGACACAGCAACAAGTTAAAGCTTGAAAGAGTAATGCTTACATTTCGTCGTTACAGTTGGCGTTCAGTTTATAATTAACAATGAGAAAAGGGAATAGGGTATAATGTTTTATGACGAATCCATTTCATAGTACTAGTATTATGCTTTTGGGAGAGTCAAAATAACAATAACGCATATTTTTTTTTTTTTAATTGCTTGTTTCGAAATGAAACTTCTTTCCGACTATTTCTTATTATGGACCCTATCCTGGAAAAAATGTAACTAACGACGTGCACCGTTCCCGAAGTGTGGATTTTGTAAACATTTTTATGGCCACTTGGTGTACAGCAAAACTAAGATTATAAATGTACCGATTTTTTATACTTCCAAATACATCTCCAATATCATTATGTCAAGTGAAAATAGATTCCTGTGACAAAGTACCAATTTCGTCAATGTCTAGAACGAGACGTTTCATATAAGTCTGCAAATAAAAAGTAATCCGTACTATCATGATCTTGTTTCAATATTAAATCAATTAATACATATTATATAATCCTTATGTAATCTGGCTATTCGTTTGCCTTCAAGGATTATCTGGAGGAGTGTATGTAAGTATAATTTGACTGACATATATGACTTTTCAGGCCTTACTTCAATGTAGTTTTTAAAGCATTTCTCATTTTTGACAAGAATGGTATAGCATGTACATTTTTGTTATTCTGGGAGGTCTTTCATTGCCGCAGGTCCGAGGTGCCCGTAGTTAAAATACTGATGTACATAGACAATATCTTGCTCATCTGTGTGTATGGTTAAACATTTGCAAATCTGGAAGGTATACCGTGTTTTAGCGTTACATTTACAAAACGACACACCATATAATATTTGATCACAGTTTTTCTTTAACTAAGGCAGAGATAATCCTTAAAGATATCAAAATTTTACTAGATATATTTCCTGTGATGTTTGTATTTAGGAACGCTTGATAATTGTGTTGTTTTTTGTTTTACATACCAATGAAACACGAAGTGTATTTTATTTAAGTCAATGTGTCTGTTTTTTGGATACAGGAAAGGATCCAACTCATCGCTTCAAGAAAAAGATAGCAACACTCCCATGGTAAATTAAGTTTCCATGTGTCATTCTCGCTAAAATGAGTTACAGACTCAACATTGATCACTCATACACGAAAGAGCTATTGTCCATGGCAGCTCATTTATGAAAAACACTTACCTCATGCTGCTTTAACATGGTAAAAATTACATGAGGCATATGTGGTGTCTTATTGTACTCATGTGGTCAAGTCGATTTGTACTCAATGCAAATTTTGTCAAAAGTTAACTAGTGACTGAGCCCGGTTGAAAGCGAAGCCTTTAACCTAAGCTCTTTTTTATTTTTTAGATTTTTTATACACTTGTCCTTCCTGCAGTTACTATACATACGGTGTTGTAACAGTGATAAAATGTTTGTGACGCTATTTCAGTTGCAAGGAAAAACATGGACTAAATGGGTAGAACACCTGCAAGCCATACACACACTCTTGGTGAGTCCTGAAGCATATAGAAAATTAAAAAGATTAGAATAGCCATGTATCATATGATGACATGGATCAAAGCTTTATCACATCATAACCACTACTAATGTTGGAAGTTTGTATTGATTGCAACTTCAAGGCACAGCTTTTGTCCATCCATCAAATGACACGGGCTTACACCTGTCAGCACCATATATTAAAATGATCCATTTGTCGACAGAAAGAACAGACCATGCACTGATCATTTGCCATAAATATTCAAATGTTCATTGCACAAAGTCTATGTATGATGTTGCATGTTAGGTTTAATACTTCCTCAGGTGTCCAAGCGTACATATAACAACCCACTGTGAGATTTCAGAGTTGACATGCATCTGAGGTATATTACAAAAATGTAGCCTTGTGTGCCTGAGGCAGGAGAAGAGCCAAAAATTCATAAACTTGTCTACAACAAAAATTACAAAATATGTAAGATACAAAAGTGTTAGTAATGTCAATATTTCAATTCCTCTGACCAACCTCTGGGGAACAAAAATATTTGATTGATACTGGTTCTTTAGCATATGAGTCTAGAAGTCTACAGAGTAGTGAATTCAAAATGGCCGCCTCTAGCAATACTGAGATATGAATTTGGTATCCGAAAGGTTTTAAAATATGCATAATGTCTTTCTTTGGGGTAATTTTAAGGCAAGGAATTCGTTTTTAATGCATTCCTTGAAATCAAGTAACCCATGATGACGAATTCCAACGAGGCTATGGATTCTTTTGACGAAAACACAATATTAATGAAAAAAGGCCACTATGTCAAGGACATAAAAGTTTTTTTGGCAAAACCTACGAATGATGTGCACATGATACGGTACAAGGACGTTGTGATAAATGTATACAAAATGATCTCAAAGGCCAGCCCGCTGAGACTAGACGAAATCTTTGTGCTAATTCGATGATTATAAATTCATCTTTTGTGAAAATTTGAGAAATCTAAGTTAAGTATTGCCATATTAACTTAAGCACAAATTACTGCTGTCCACCCTATTGAAAATGGGAACATACATGCTATGGCACTGATGCATCAGACATCCTTATCTGAATATTCATAAGAGTCTGAGCCCAGTCCATCCTAAATGTCTGACTCACTCTCAGTCAGAATTGCCATCATGCTGTGGAAGGTATAGGACTGTAAATACATGGGGAAAGGCAGGTATCGTGTAACACACGCCCCCTACAGCAGTCATTAACCAGTTTCCAGCCACTGTCAGAAGGTGACAGATGCCTTTTAGGGTTTTGATGGTGCTGAGTATATGCAAATAGTTGGTGTGCAAAATACGCTGCTCTAGACTAGCTTCATCTGGAGGCAGGCACACAAAAGATTTCTTCTTCTACTTTTTTCCCCCATTTTATTGCATGTGCCATGTTCAGACATATGATGCTTAACTAAGCATACACATACGGGATGGCATAGAATTTTAAGTCATCCATTGCTTTGGTTGGTAGTGGAGGATTTCTCTTCATCTTGACAGGAGGTAGCATGCCTTGCGGCTCCTGTCCATTTTCTCAAATAGGGATTTTTTTGCCATAGCCAAAAAAAATCTTTTGGCATCACAACCAGTAAGGACGTGAAATGAAATGAGACACTTAGCAACATTATACCTCTGGAAAAAAGTAGCTGTTCCTTCTTTTTCTTGATGCAGAAAATGCCAGAGACGCCATGAGAAATGATAAAAGCCTGGAAAACTCATCTGTATATTCTGCGTCAATGACCATATGGTCATTGTATTCAGAAGACCTCAGGACTGCATAGATTGAAAGTATGGTGGTGTATGTTTCACTTTGATTAAGGCATATCATTTCCAACAATGTCATATTGAAGGCTCACACAATCCTCCCGTACTGAATACAAAATCGCCTGGCTTGCTGACATTGCAATTTGAGACAGTTGGTCCTTGATTAAATTTTGGAGACGTTTCTAATGTCCAAGATTGCAAAGAGGGGCCTCAAATTCATTATGTGAGAAAAACAGATCACTGGAATGTATAAAAATATTTGGAACTTGTCCTTGACCCTGGATGCAGAATCATGCTCATTATTGTTAATGGATTCTGCGTGGTCATATGGGTCATTCACACAGATGATCTTTGTTGCATTCACATAACTTGAAAATATGATGAAAACAACTTTCTGAAAACTGTCACCCAATGTGTAGCGAATCCCATCACCCTTCTCCCTGTCTTCAGTTGCAGGGGATGCAACTGACCAGATCATGCCCATGTCAATAGAGGGTATATATGATCAAACATCAATTTGCTGCTGTGTGAGCTTTTCCAGAGGGTTGCTCCACAGGGTCTCTTAATTTCTATTGGCACTGAGCAGTGGAAGACACACTTCAATTAGACGGTGTTTCATTACTTTAGAAAGCAACCACAGACCGCTGGTTTCAACAAGATTTTTATTGCTTTGCTCTCTATTTCTCTTTACTTCAGTTTCATATTTTCAACCCCAGATTTGTTGATGGTGCATTGGCAAAAGTGAGCTGTTTGCTACCTTAACGGATCATAGAGAGATCTTTCCTTTGCATAGTTAGGCTCGTCCATGAAGGATTTGAGCTTGGATTCACCATCTTGTTTGGCTGTTTTGAAATCTGTAATCAACTCTGGTAGAGCAGGAATTGCTGACTGCAGGGTTTTAAGTGTGGTTGACGCAGGGGCTAAAGGGAAACAGTCAAATTTCTTTTTCACGAAAATGATATCCTGTACACCTTGCTCATATATGTGCATTCATGCAGGGACACATCAAGTGTTTGTGGGACCACTGTTTGTGATTTACTTGATTGTAAAGGGCAGCTCTAATTCAACCTATGTTGATAGGATTGCAGGTATCAGCCATTAGCTGTTTTTCCATTTGCAGGATTGATAGCCAGCCTGCCTTCAAGTTTGATCACATATTCATCTTCATTTCTATCCATAGATCCCAGGGGATGGAGGAGTAAGAAACACCAGTCACGGAAAAAATTGTTACTGATAAACTGTGTCTGTTCAGCTGGAAGTAAAGAAAGCATTACCCAGGAATGAGGAACCCAACATCCATAGTTTGCCTGCTCATAAACCATGATCCAAGGCATCATATCCCAAAGGGAGGCCAAAAACCCATACCAGTTACATGTGTGAATGGCATGGACATTCATGAGCAATGCCTCAACCATAGTTATGAAGTGTAGCCAAACGTCAGCCATATCTGTTCCCTGTGTGTCCTTAAACATGCTTAAAATCAGGCCATCTATTGCAACATCATTCTCAAGCTACTTATAAGCAAGAGCCAAGGACTTCTGTAGGATTGTCATTGAATCACACAGCATGGAAAAATTAGCACTTGAAGACGTGAGTTTGTGTCTCATACATAAGCATTAGGCAATGCAGAGATTGCTTGTAGCATTTGTCCCTCAAAGCATATATACATGGCCCTTAGCTATGACCTTTGCAGGTACAAAAAGTTCTGCAATATCACTGTCCTTATGATGTTTACAGATGGCATATATCATGCTGCATTGGGTATGAAAAGGGCCCAAAAATGGAATAATATTCCCATACTTTTGTGGATTTCACTTTAGATCTATGCAAGCAATGTGTACACTGGCTCATCACCAACAACTACTGCAAAGGGCATGTGTTTTTCTGCAATTGCACCAATCGCCTTTGCTATAATATCATCCACTACAGACTTTAAGGTGGATACGGATATGTAATAAAATAGTAAGCCTTGCTCCTCCTTGCAGGAGCTGAAATCATAGTATTCGTTGAGGTTTATTGCCAGAAATATCAGGTATCACTCTTACTGCTGGCCAGTGACTCACCCTGTTTTTGGTCACATTAGGACCATGGGTCTGCATGCCAGTTACACGCTCTTTAATGGTGGAAGACAAAACTTAACCATCTCTAATTCATCTACAGCATGGCGGACTGGGACATGCAAGTGGGTATCTTAGAATGCACATCACATTTGTGCAATGTGAAGAGTCATCGCCTGTTATGGTATCATTGAGAAAATCATCATTGTGAAAATTGACATAAATTGACGACACCAGCATTGTCCTCACTGATCTCTCTGGGACAATCAGTGCCGAGCTGGAGGTCATATAGGGTCCAAGTTTTCCACAGAAGAAGCACCAATAGACAGCCAATACCAGTCCCTTCTTTGTGAAATATATCAACCAGCCTTTTGCCATGAGTGAGCCCATGGTGAAGTCATACCTAAGTTGATGGAACCGATGGTTGGATTTCCAGTTGCTTAGTGTGTAAGCACTGAAGCTGGGGTACATGCCCTAATGTCATGCTTGCCCTCCTCAATTTTTTAAGTGATCAGGCAAGCTGAAGAAGAAAAGGGGACATTTTCTGTTGCTCAAGCTCAGCAATTTGTGGGGGGCAAGAGATGGTTGCTGTTTGTCTGGCCTCCTCTCTTAATCTGCTTGCAACATTCCTGACAAGTTGTTCAGGACTGATACCAAGAGAAGATATAGCAGCTGCAATATATGAAACACTCCTCCTCTTATCTCCAAATGCTTTTAGTAGAATGTGCTTGATGTGGCTTGATTTGGTGTCTGATGTCGTAAAGCCATAATTGCACATGATAATGATATAAGGATGTAACAATCCCTGTGGGGTCCTGATCTCATGATTATCTGAAAAATAATATGTCGAAAATGGTTTACATAGTCTGTGCCTCACGAAAACTGACATGATTCAGGAGAGCTAGTTTCTCTTTAAAGGATACCTTTTGATAGTATGTGACATGTTTTTATTGGCACTTTTGACGGTACTTATATCAGCTGCAAAAAGGGCAATGACAGAATCAATCAGCTGGTCGATTTTGTCCTTCATGTCATCTTCTAGTACTGCCATACAATTGATAAAGGCATTCCATGCTGGGAAATTGACACCTCTTGTCAGTTGTGAGCATCATGCATAACTAAAACGAAACCCTGCCACAACTATATATAAAAGTGGCCCAGTACATTCACAAGCAGTCCCAAATTAGATCTCCCAGGCTACTTAGAGGAAAGATATATTATTTGTATTCACACCAGATGCAGTAAAGGGAGAAAGTCTTTTATTGAAAGATGTCATTGACAAGTTGCAAATTTCCAATATCTATTTCTTCATTTATCAATTTATACTTATTCAGCATCTTAGTTGAACGTTGAGTACTATGGCCTGTGGCCATCTTAGATTATGTCATCATAAAGTAAGCTAATTTCAAACAGAGTGAAGTGTCATCTAGCGATGACACTATAATATACTCCTGCGCTTATATTTATTATATTTGAACCTCCCTGAAGAGTGTATCCTAAAGCCACTTGGCATGGTTTGAAAATGGGGAGCACATATAAACCAATAATGGAAATAGAATGATTTAGGTTTAATGACTTGCAGGTTAGAAATAACAGCTTCTGTGAATAAACTACTTGCTGACTTAGTGAGCAATGTATATGAATATCAGATATCATGGTTAGCAGTCTAAGTAATATATACCTATATGTATACATACAAGTTTAGCCCCCTCCATAAATATTAACATATATGTTTACCTATCATTTAAAAACCCCCAGAAAATGACAGCAGTATCATGCCAATGTAATATGCACTAGCCTATACCATACCAATGAAGTGTGACCAAATTTGAAAGGATCAAATGAAAAACGAGGGACTAGTTGCTGATACAAGTTCCCCCCCGTCCATAAATATGAACATGTATATTAACCTAGGATCTGTAAACTTCAAATGAATTATTGAACTTCAGAAACTAAAAGCAGTGACAGGGCAATGTAATATGCACTGGCACACATTATGCCAGTCAAGTGTGCAAAGTTTGAAAGGGATCCAATGAAAATCCTGGGACCAGTTGCGGATACAAGCCCAGTGTTATGGACAGACAGACGGAAGGACAGACATAAGGACCCCGATATATTCGCTGTGGAAGGACGGACATTAGGACTCCAATATAATCACTGCGGGAGTGTAAATATCTGTCTTTCTGGCATATCATGTGAACATCAATCATAGATAATGGCAACATAACTTTTATTTCTTTGAGATGTCTGTCCTTTTTCATTAAATTGTGTTTGGTTCACAAGAATCCATCGCCATCTTGAATAACGTCATCAAGGGGTGACCTAATTTGAATTTGAACAAATGCAATTAAAATCAACCCTTACCCTACGATTACCAAGGAGAGGTACTTTACCCATTTTAACACTTCTGGCTACCAAATTCGTTTCTCAGTATTGCTATTGGTGGACATATTGGATTTCCTATTCTTTAGAATTTAGCCAAGTTTATTCAGAGGTGCATGGCAGTCTATTTTGTAACAAATATGCTTATGAACCATAATCAATCATACAATTTGGGTCACCAGAGGCTGGTCGCGGAACTTGAAATATTGACCCTATATATATATATATATATATATATATATATATATATATATATATATATATATATATATATATATATATATATATGTATACATACAACATTTATACCACACAGGACGCAAACCATTGATAATGTGCCACACAGCAAAACGTATCTTAACTAAATACAACAATTAGCATGAAGTTCAGAGCTGTAACTCGAGCATGATACACTATCACAGTTATCATGTTGCCTTGCGCCTTTCAATTATATACTGTTGTCAACACCTTTAACAATTTTTTTTTTATTTCCAGTAGTGGTAGGAGGCAGTGCATTTATATGCCTCATCAAACTGCAAAAAAATTAGTACATACCTGTAGCATCAGCTTCAAATATTAAGACGCACTTTGTATCTGAGATTCAATTTTCATTGACAAATTAAAGTCTAAAGTTTGTTTTTTTTCAAAAACTGAAGTAAATAATAATGAAGCCAATTTAAAAGTATAACAAGGAAATGTGGCAGTGAAAATTCCACATGTATTCCACCTTTGGCCAGAGAGCCTACACATTGGTACTTCTGATGACGTACATATGTACTTCAGCCCAATCTGCAACTACGCCATGCTTTCTCTACAAGAAATAATGTCCATGCATTTATCCGCTCTTGTTGATTTGTTAATATTCGAAGTACAAATTTATTTTTAAAAGCATTGAATGAATCTTTAGTTAATAAGAAACGGTTTGTCTTTATTTGTAGGATGAGGAGAAGGCACGATGGGTAAGCCCTTAAGTTATTTGTCAGAGTCATGTTTTGAACCCTTTACAAGAACTATCGTTTGCCAGCTCAGCTGACTTGTCACTCAGCTGTGCTGATGTGGTGGTAAGGCATCCGTCGCTGGTCTGTGCATCGTTCAGCCCTTTGTCGGCGTCCACAATTCACATTTTCGGCTTCTTCAAACGGACTTGCAGATTCACGTCAAACTTGGGGGCAATATACCTTGGGTGTTTCTCTACCAAGCTGTATCGAATGATTATGCACCAGTGATTTTTTTTATCTTTCATGATTTTTTAAAATCTGTTTTTGACCTTTTTGGCTTAAAAAAATCTTCCCTTAAACCACTAACCCAATTGGTTTGTAACACAGGAACACGTATATGCACTTCTAATTCTTAATTAATCAAGTAGGTGGGGCTGCAATTTTTTCCTACTTTTTATATGATTATTTTTTGTGCATGTTTTCTTTATATTTGACTTCTTCTCCAGAACCATCAGTCAGATTAAATTGAAACTTTGTGGATGTGTTCCTTCTAAAAGGGTCAAGAAAAGTTGTTCACTAGGTGACATTGCTGTGGATCCCTGATTTTTGACGATTTTATTTCTTTTTCTATACTTTGGTTCTTAGCCTTAAATGCACCTTTCCTTTTGATTACTATGAAAGTCAATGGGCATTCTAATGCAAATTCACATTCTCGACTTCTTGTCTGAAACGTCCATCCAGGTTGACTTTAAACTTGGCGGCTATGTATCTTGGATGTCTCTCAATCAAGCTTGTTCAAATGGTCATGCTCAGTGATATTTGGATTCTTTATGAATTTTTCGTTCTTTTTGTGCAAACTTGCAAAAATCTTCGCTGAAAACGCTGACCGTATTGATTTGATATCACACAGGGTCACTCCTAGGGACTCCTAGTTCTTAATTTGTTCTTCAGGTAGTGCTGAATTTTTTTTCTATTTTTTTATGATTTTTTTATGTGTTTTTGCTTTTTTTTCGACTTTTCCTCCAGAACCATCATTCAGATTAAGCTGAAACGTGGTGGATGTGTTCCTTGTGAAATGATGATACAAAGTTGTGCTCAAGCTGGCATGGTTTTATAACATTATTATTATTATTTTTTTTTTGGAATTCGGGTACTTACCTGTTTATGTATCTTTCTTATTGATTACCATGTAGATCAATTGGCATTCTAATTCAAATTGACCATTTTGACTTCTTCTCTGACACCTTCAGCCAGATTGACTTCGAACTTGGTGGCAATGAACCCTGGGTAGGTCTCTAGCAAGGTTGTTCAAATGGTCATGATTTAGTGATTGTGAGCTTTTTAAATTATTTTTTTATTGTTTTTGGTGGAAAAAATCTTTGAAACCGCTCACCCAATTGCCTTGATATCACACAGAAACACTTTTTAGGGCTCCTCGGTTTTTTTTGTTTTTGTTCTTGTTTTTGTTTGTTTGTTTTTGTTTGTTTTTTTTTGGTACTTGATGCCTGATTTTTAACAATCTGTTCATTCTGGTGATTGCTGGTTGATGCATGCATTCTATTTATGTAAGACCCCCCACACACTAACGCGATAGTGCGACGCTATTTTGATGCGATGTCGCGTGGAACGAAACAGCGATCGCATGAAAAATCTCCTCATCGCATAGGCCCTGAGATAACCATCGCGAAATGCTCACATCGCTGAGATTGCGATTGTGCGAGAGATTATCTACAATAGCCCACACCAGTATGCGCGATTTTCGCCAATAGCCGAGATTGAATGCAGTCCACCACAACGTAGGCCTATTTGTATAGCAAATGAAACAAGGTGGTTTTGCAACTGTATGAATACAGTGACATCTGTTGGTGACCCATTATAATTGTGTATGCGACCTATTTACACGGTCTTTAAAGATGGCGCAACAAATTGCAGTGTCAACGTCCTATATGGGTCTGCTGATCATGTAAAATTATGTTATATTAGAATCTTCTGGACCGTCTTCGCCTTTTTAGGCCTACGTGCAGCCTTTTTGGGTGGCATACCAGCTTGTCCAGAGTTGACCACAACATTATGGGTCCCCGTAAACAATGTGTCGGAGGCACGTTTTGCGAAAGTGACAGGCCGGGAAGTTCATGTAGCGCCATCTGTGGGTCAGAATTTTAAACAGCTGCTAGACGACCAAAGCGCCATCTTTGGCAAAAAGCGGAAACTAAAAAACATTGCGTCATCGCACTCCTTGGTGTGGGCCACTAGAGATCGGTATGAGATAAGCGGCGACGAAGCGCGATGATGCGATGATTTATTGCATTCCTAAAACCATTGCATGGCTATGAGATGCTGTTGCGATCATGAGGAGATGGGAAAAAAATCTCTTCATCGCACGCATATGGCCCAGACCAGCGGGCGAGATGATGCGATTTTTTTTTTGACCCGCGAATGGGATGCGACGATTAATCGCGTAATCTCGCTCCTTAGTGTGTGGGGACCCTTAGACCCCCCCCCCCCCACACACACACTAACGCGATAGTGCGACGTGATTTTGATGCGATGTCGCGTGGAACGAAACGGCGATCGCATGAAAAATCTCCTCCTGGCATAGGCCCTGAGATAACCATTGCGAAATGCCCACATCACTGATATTGTGACCGTGCGAGAGATTATCTCCAATAGCCCACACCAGTGCGCGCGACTTTCGCCAATAGCCGAGATTGAATGCAGTCCACCGCAACGTAGGCCTATTTGTATAGCAAATGAAACAAGGTGGTTTTGCAACTGTATGAATACAGTGACATCTGTTGGTGACCCACTATAATTGTGTATGCGACCTATTTACACGGTCTTTAAAGATGGCGCAACACATTGCAGTGTTAACGTCCTATATGGGCCTGCTGATCATGTATAAATTAAATGCCAAGCTAAGGAAGAAGAGAAGAGCTAAGAGAAATAGGATGCATGAATGGCTGCGAAGGCGTGACGACCCTGAGCAGCAAAGAACCACCATGTTACATCTCTACAAAGAATTATTGACTGTAAGTTTCATTAATAATCATGGCAGGGGTGGGGCACTGGGGGTCGACATTCTCTATCTTTCGTTAGTATCATCATTAAACAATGGGCCAGCTATCCCTTTTGAGATAACTGACCAAGTTCTGGTCAAAATAATATTATATACTTTTCACGGATTGAAAATATGTCATACGAATGGTACTCCCATTTAGGTGCTTGTATGTGCATCCTTAATTAAATAATAGGGCATGGCTAACAATAAAGTAAAAATGAATTCTACACGTTGTTTTTCACCAGAATACGTAACTAAAACTTAGTAATCAAAGAACTTTGGTTTAATAAACCAATGTTCCTGATTATGGAAAAAAACACACAGACAATTGTTTTCAATGATTTTAAAACATGAAAAGGCCTTTATATCTGTCCATGTTTTCGTAGATTTTTCTGCTTGTTACCATGACCATGCGTGTCCTGCAGTTTTCGGAATTTTCACGGCGTCTTAATAAGCGGAGATGCTCTCCCTGGCTCAGATTCAGTCTCAGAACCACTCCCACTATTCTTCTGCGGCCTAGATTTCACAGGTGTTTTAGTATTTCCAGCCCTCCGAATCTTCTGGACCGTCTTGGCCTTTTTAGGCCTACATGCAGCACTCTTGGGTGGCATACCAGCTTGTCCAGAGTTGACCACAACAGTACGGGTCCCCGTAAACAATGTGTCGGAGGCACGTTTTGCGAAAGTGACAGGCCGGGAAGTTCATGTAGCGACATCTGTGGGTCAGAATTTTAAACAGCTGCTAGACGACCAAAGCGCCATCTTTGGCAAAAAGCGGAAACTAAAAAACATTGCGTCATCGCACTCCTTGGTGTGGGCCACTGGAGATCGGTATGAGATAAGCGGCGACGAAGCGCAATGATGCGATGATTTATTGCATTCCTATTGGGTTCGAATCCCATACAGGTCGACATAAATTTATCCTATTTTTCACTTGATAATACTCTATTGGTTTCGAAGTGCTGTGGGCTATTGCTCCGACTTCGAAAATATATTAGAGGTGTATTTCATAAATTGGCGGTCTGTGGAAGTGCCCTACCGTGTCAATGTACAAACCACACCTGCTATAATATCACCCTGGGTCCTTGGTCAACCTTTTTTGGGGTTGCTCTCGATGGCCTAGAGGTCAGCGTGTTCGACTTTACATTTGGCTAGGCGAGTGTGCCGACGGTAGGGGGTTCGAATCCCATACAGGTCGACATAAATTTATCGTATTTTTCACTAAAACCATCGCATGGCTATGAGAAGCTGTTGCGATCATGAGGAGATGGAAAAAAAATCTCTTCATCGCACGCATATGGCCCAGACCAGCGGGCGAGATGATGCGATTTTTTTTTTGACCCGCGATTGAGATGCGACGATAAATCGCGTAATCTCGCTCCTTAGTGTGTGGGGACCTTTAATAGTGAATGAAGCCTGCAATGGAAATTCATATTTTAGGCTTCTCCAAAACCATCAAGCAGATTAACTTGAAACTTTGTGGGGATATAATTTGTGTGAGTCTGTACCAAAATTGTTCAAATGGTCATGGTCCAGTACATATCTTTTTTAATGAATTTTGTTGATGTTTTTGGCAAAATGTTAAAAATCTTCTCGGAAATCGCCCCGCCAATTCCTAAGGGATATTTGTAGGAACCACTAGACCTTAATTTCTTCAATAGGTGGTGCCGCCATTTTACTGTATATTTTTTATGCTTGGCAGGGGGATGTGTACGTCTGAAGTTAGACGTGACCTTGATATCATAGTTCACAAGACCACTTCAGTCTGTGCATGCAAGGTCAGCTAAGTGCAGGACTATCACAATCCTCTCGTTAAAGAGATGTTTTAATGACCATGATATCTCAATATATAATATTATGCCCAAGAAAACTGTATACATGTGCATTATTAGGAAAAACATTAATGTGTTATTTAATTTTGTAGCACTAAATTCTTAAGGATGAGAAATCCACAAAATATAATGACCATTATTATTGTGTTTCTGTCTATACAAAGTTTCTACTTCCCTGCGCATGGGCTCACCAATTTCCTGTACGGGGGTAAGGTTTTGACAATGCAGTACACTTCAAACTGTGGGATAGCCTGAATGGCCAGTAACAAATCAAACTCAGTCTTCCACTTCAAAACCATCTTTAGTCAGCATTTTAATTCTAATCTCACAGCTTTATTGACCGACATTTTTAAAAATCAGAAAGAAGAACATTAAATGCATAAAAAACTGTACCGTTCCTATCAATCATGAAAGACTCCTAGATAGATTCTAGCAGAAATGCTTTGATACATAAAATAACTTTTCTAATTTTTTCTAACAACAGAATGAAAGAAAATGTATGAAATAAATTCTTAATTTAGTATCCAATACCCTAATTGTAGTGTTCAACTGACCAACGTTTAGACAAATTATCACATATATATGCATTTGGGATAACTCTGCAAAAATTTTCTGCACTAAAAATTCAAACTTGCTGCATAACCAGAACTGTTTGGGGTACGAGTCTTGTTTTAGCTTTCTGCAATCTCGGATACATTTTTGGAAAATATTCAAGATAAATTGTGAAACATGTAGTATGATAATCTGAATACATTTATCTGCATTAACGTATCAAGGCTATTTAATAAATGTGCTTTCCCCACAAAGGTGAGGCAAACATATGAAACTGTGTGAGGTGGAGGGGGGGGGAGTAATGGTACAATTACAGAACTTTTTATTTTTTCTTACGTATATAAAACAAATATTGTTTGGGGTTTTTTTTAGACACAACCTGTTGACACATTTCTGCTCTCAAGAGTGGATGGAGTAGATAGTTTTTTAGAAATACATACAGCAGACTTCTTTCATTTTTTTTGGGGGGGGGGGGGGTAATGGCAGTGTTCTGTTTTCTATTTACTCTGCGAACATAATATATCTCCACTGAACTTATTGTGCAGGAAAGTGCTAATACTTCAACTTCACACAAGAGCTGGTATAATTCAAGCCTTAGTTCAACTGTTGAGTGTGAATAAACCCCCACAATCTGCTGCCAATGTTTCTGTTGAAGTAATCATCTTAAATAACAGAAAGAAATGATTGCATCAAACATTGAAAAAGCATGGGAATTTTATGACCTGGTCTGCGAAAAAATGCAGGTCTATTGGAACAAATTATAATTGGTAACAAACCAATCTTGGGTGGATCACCACAATTTAGTGTATTGTTTCTCCTTATCTATGAGTTTAGTGTCTCCTTGTAGTGTGCAAGCCGTTCATCTATTAAAACTTTATCTTCCAAGAAACCCCTCTGAATTACATAAGACTAAAATAATTTGGTATCATATGGCCCCATAAACAGTTCGTCGTTGCTTTTTTATATCTTCACAAATCTTGAATATGCCTGTTAATTTTTTATTATTTTGTTTTTAAAAAATCCTGAAATCCGTTGCTCATATATTCTTCTGGAGCAGTTACATATGTTTTCAGGTCATTTGGCTATCTAATAGCACCACAGACAGAAAAAAATACACGTACAGTGTACCAGTAGACCATGCATTTTTGAGTGATTAGAGTGTTAGGAAATCGCTATTTTTACATGCAAAAAGCTTAAGAGACACTTGAGTATAATTTTTTGCTAGCAATATAACATGGGGAGGCCCCCGATTTGCTCTTTGGAATTTACGTAAGATTTGCAAAAAATAGAACCACCTCATGGAAAATGCAGTGTAAGTTTTTTCTATAGATTTGCTAATTTTTGTTGTTAAGTCCTCTGCTCAAAAAGGTATACTTAATGCACAAAACCCTCTGCATGTTCAACTCGAGAGCATTTTCATTATGCAAGCAAGACCTGGCAGGTGGAAGGACACTAAAGTGATTTACTTAAACTTTTCATCTTATTTTATAGATGTATTGATTAGAATTGAATTTTATTTATTCAGTACAATAATGCTATCTAATATAGACAGTAGGGAGTAGAAACTCTGGTAATGTTGTAACATCCCCGGTTTTTAATTGTAAAATTACATGAATATAATATAACATTAGAGTAGCCATATTTGGGTAATATACTAGATACCTATGGTAGAAAACTCTATATCTGATGAAACTTGGCATGTTGATAGATCATACCAGCAGAAAATATTGGTATTTTGCAATAGTTCAGTCTATTTTCACATAACAGGCGTACATTTTTAATAGAATTGGTGAAACAAAATGATAACGCTCATTTAGTAGTTAACTTTTAAAAAATCAATCAAAGGTCTTATGTTCTTAACACACTACGTACATTTAAATGTTTAGCGCATAGACCCATTGTTGGCGGCCATCTTTGATTGGAAAATAAAAAACGAGGCTCTGATATCAAATTGATGCAATTTTCCTGAGACAAACCCACGTGAATTTTTATTCAAATTCTTGTGACTCTTTTTAGCTGCATGCAAAGGTGGCCATGTTTAAATTAGGCAATTCGAAATTTTTTTGACATCTAGTAAAAATTCCTTTCCTACCCAGAATGCTCTAGATGAGTTAATTTTGGAATATTTACCAAATATTCATTTTATTTTTCTATTTTTAAAAAATGTGTATTTACTTGTTGCATGAAAGATCACTTAGGGTCACGCAGTTAACATTTCAGCAAACAGGTGTATTTTGGTTTTGCAATTGTTTGTGCGTCAGGTTATTTTGGACTTCTTCTGCAGAACGGTGATAGATAACAACATGAAATGTTATCAGAATATAGTCTCTCTTCAGCTAATGTAAGTTTGCAGCAATTATTGGATTTTGTTACATTGAAACGATATTTAGGGACATGAAACATCTGAGACCATCTGTAAGTAACTACAGTATAGGTATACCATAAGTATATTGCAATATTGTATATGTTAAAACCATTGACCAGATCTGCTTTAAATTTGTTTGATTCCTCCTCTGCATAGGTCTCAAGCAATTTTGTTTAAAAGGTTATGTACCAGTGATTTTTAAGATTTAATGGAATTTTTTTTCTCTCTTTTCATGTTTTTTTTTTTTTACAATGTAAAACATTCTTTTCCATAACTGCATATCAACACTTCTGACCAACCATAGACGTTAACCCTTCAACATTTTTTTTTTCTCCAAACCGGTCTAGCAGATTACCTTCTCTCTTGGTGTAAAATGCATTTTGGGTGGATTTGTATTTTCTTTCTTCAAATTATTACGCTCAGGTGATGTTTACATTTTTCCGATATTTTTTGGGGTGTGGGGTGTGGATAAACTAGCTTTCTCCTGAACTATTGCCTTTAAATGGTATGGTGTCACGTCGGATGACATGAAGACCCAAAATGGTTCACCACGTGGCATTGTGATTCTTTTTAAATTTGTAAGAACTGTTCCTTGTTTTCCATTTTTTTTTACTTCATATGCCACGCTACATTTTTGAATATCTTCAAAGTTATTGGTAATGTAGATAGACTCGATCTCTCTAAATGTTTTCCACTAGATAGTGCTGCTGTCATTTTTAGAAAAAAGCGACCCATTGCAATCTATAAAATGGATACCAGTACACTTGCATGTCAACATTGTTGGAATAGAGATCTCAGCAAAGCTTAGATACTACTTTAAATCTTGGAAATTGACTGTGTTGGGTCCATTGTTACAATATACACTAAAATGAAAGTTCCTCTGGGATTTCTTTTGGTGTTGTTATATTGACCGTGAGTGAACTTGAATGGTCAATCTGATATTATATGTTAGCTAACGACTGGGCAATAGTTGATCCCAGGCCCATATTTACTATTACAAACTAATGGCCTGTGCATGTATTTCATGAGTAATTCACTGTGCTTGTGGCCAGCATAGGCTCTAACCCGAGATTTTAAGGCAAACGCCGGGTTGATTGTTAGTGTTTAATGGTGTTTTTGCATGCTAATTAATCCGATAAGATGAACTAACACTGTAGGTAGCTGGTATTTTACTTCGCGCATATGAAAAAGAGGAAGCACACTCTCTGGATATGTCCCTGTTTGTTAGGCCCCTTGGAAGTTAATCATGCGTGTATCACTGTTTACATAAAATTAGCATTAGGGGGAACTAAAGTGGATGTAGTTCCTGGTCCTGGCTTAAAGCAGCCTGTTTTCAGCATGTTTAGTGTCGTAAAATTGGAATGTAATCCACCCTGAAAGATCAAACCAACACATGGGCTAACTGGTAACAGAGGGGCGTGACACTTCAAATGTAAAAACGATTACTCCCGAATTTTGTGACTGAAGGCTAATATTGCAAACATTACACAAACAAAGATGATCATACGAAGGTCGCACGGCCATCTAAGTTTGTGCACTAAATTCATATAGGGGCAGGGCTACTGCAGTCCCTTCTTTTTGCTTTGCTTCTTTGTGTCACAGTCTCCTGCTTTTGTTTTCTTTGATTTTTAGGAATATGACTGACCACTTACTGATAGGTAAAGTCAGTCTATTTTCATATGCACAGACAACACCATCAAAATATGACTTAGACTCCTTTTCGTAATTGAATGCAGGTTTTGCGGCCCTGTCTTCAAGCATGGATTTTGAGTGCAGAACTGCAATACACTCTGTAAACTTTCGATTTAAAGTGGCTGACTATACACCCTATTCAGGAGTCTCTGACGTATTTGTGAAACTACTGACCGGTGGTGGCAGAAACCAGAATAAGGCTGTGGGGGACACCAATTCAAGTCCCCATTCACTTGCATGCTAAATTTCCTTACATTGCTATCTCACATCTATTATTAAAACAGTTTTGAATATAGCCATGAAAGAATAAGATCTGAAAAGCAGTTCAATTAGCTGACGTCAAATCAGAAACTGCTGGGCAATGCAGTCTACACCTTACCAAAAATTAAAATCATATAGAACGAAATTGACCCTACAGATATTAGAAAAATGCACTTACACACTTTCCGGATTTTCATACATAGTTTTTTATTTGGAGGGGGTGCTTGAAGATTTAACAGTCTTGCTCTTCCTTTATACATGACAAGTTTTGTTCCAAATTGTGAGTTAACTGAACTCCTTTAACAAATGTGTCTCTGTATTAGTTACCTTCTTCTAATTCGAGTATATCTACTAGGAGTAGAGGGGGAAGATAGATCCAGATAAGCATTGTGTGTTCCTCAATAACCATGGACCTTGGACAGTGTACACGCACTGTTATGTGCAAACATACGTACGCTGTGCTGGCATGAAACCCACTCTCTGGTTGCAAATAAACCTTAGGGCCCCCTTTTGACTTTTTAAAACTTTGTTAGAACATGTCTTACTGCAGATACCATGTACAGCGAGAGTGTACAAAATTACAGATCTAAAAGCGGACTTGAATATGACTAGCGAGCTTGCAAAACCTTAGGCCCTAATAAATTTTCTAACATATTTTAAATGACATATGAGGTATCCATACATATCTTGGACACATGTGCAATCATATTAACCTTGGAGCTTTACTTTCCCTAGGACAGTTAACTTATCACAGTCCTTTCTTGATGCTTTGTTCCCCAGTCGAATATCAAGGTGGTTATTTCACATTGTCTAGTTGAATTTGACTAGGTTTGCACACACCTGGCATCAAGGTACTCTATAGCTCTACTTAATAATGTTTTTAGCAGATATATCATTTATTACCGCTATCTGCTGTGTGGCAGACATACGCATAGGTATATAATGTGCATTCAATTTCATAGCTAATGTTCTTGCCAAAACTGCCAAAGTTCTAAAATGGAACCCTAAGACACGCCACAGGTACCTTCAGCCAAGTGCTTTTCATCATGTCGTCATGTTTTTGAGAAAGTCAGTTACTATGCTCGATTCCCTAAAACACCACCCATGGCTAAGACAAGGGTTGAAATTATTAAGCAATGTGACATGAGTTTGAAGGGGAACCAGATGCAGTCATGTGTACAGCACCAGTGATCCTGGTAATATCTCGAGCATGCAACACTTGGTTTGAGTTCAGGTTGAAAAGTAGATACTGAGGATGCCCGGTTTATCAAAGTTAACTACCGACAAAATAATAATACACTATAATGTCTCTGTATATCGGTGCATGTGTTTCCTTAACATTGGTACTGTCCTGTCTTCAGTATTTCTATCTGAGAATGCCACATTGTGTCTTTTTGCAGTAAAATTCTTCTTATCATGCATGTACGCACAAAAGGTGCTTCAAGCATCAGTGTCTTTTCATGGCGGGGGTTCATTGTTTGTGCTTTGTTATTATGTTTTTATTTGTTTTCCTGTTGTGCCTGATGAGAGAAGCATATCGGATGTCAGTATCAGATCTGGGAGACGTTCGTGCTTTTTGAAAAAGCGCATGGGAACAGGGATCTAATCCAGCCCACAAAAGAAGAACATTATATCTTTTATGGTTTTACATATGCTTAGGTGAATTAAATCATAAGATTACTGCCTAAAGGGTAAGTAAATCGTCACGTTAATTAATAATACAAGGTAAATATTTGTCAATTTTTATTTGGAATGCACAATGGAGGTGCTGGGTCACCTGTGGCGTAAAAATATAAAGCATTTATGAGGTCATTATTGTCCACACAATGTGTTTCAATCAATGATGTGCATATTTTGAGAAGTTTTAAACGTATGTCCAGTCTTACATATCCTTATGGACCACTCCTATTTAAAGTTGAGTCTTCTATGTAATAAGTGATTTGAATATCAGATTAGGCCTTTGGGGGCGAAGAGCCGATGTAGGTTTCACTGCCACTTGCAATATCTTTGAAACTAGAACAAACTCAAGCCCGCCTTCAAATGTATATGTGGAGCTGATGCTTAGGTGGCTAATACTTGTGTTTATTGTGCGTATCCTTCATCAGCATCTCAGTGGCGACGTCAAAAAGGCTGGTGCTCTCAGAGGAAGAGTAAAGAGAATCATACCTACTGATCAGGCTTGACCTAAAAAAGGGTCCCCAAGATGGCAAAATTGAACTATTGTTAGATAATCTTGGGAGTAATCCATGGACCTGAATGGCTCCCTACTTCCAAGATTTGTGATTCACAGAAGTAGTGACCTGAAGTAAATGCATGTCAGACAGATCCAACCAGTTGATGTTTAGATGTAAATGAGTGAATGAATACCCATGGTAAACAAATCCTGTTGAATAAAGCCATTGTAGTCAGGCTACCATATTGTTTGGTGTTGGTCTTTCTCAACCGGCTTAAACATGAAACCATCAGGATTTTTATTAGCACAGGCTGTGGATGTCGCTCTCCACTAAACGGACTATTTGTGAGACTAATCTGCTAAACATGCTTTACATACTGGTATATCTGCCACGTCTTTGCAACAATGTCTGCAAATCTATACTTCGTTTTTCAAGATATAATTCCTTTACATACTAATTTGTTTGTCAGTTCTGCAGTGTATGTACAGCTAACCTGTGGGCAATCAGAGCAAGTAGTCCAATGACTTTCCTTGGCCGAGAAATAATCAGATTTTTGTTGATAACCATGGTGTTGTAACCTCAATACTGTCCGAAGATTAGTACCAGACAAGGTTACATCAATGTAGTCAATTCCAAATCTTGTATTGACCACGCTATCTCATTTTGATCCATGATCAAGTGTTAAAGGTACAAATGGTATCTTTGCAGTGTTCAAAATTCATTATTTACCTCCACCAAAGTCAATCTGGGAGAACCCAGTATTATCCTAAAGCATAATTTCTGCTTGATCTGAATTAATATGTTCTGATCAGTTCAAAAGTTGTAAATGCTGTGGTTCACTTCAAGCAACTGACCAAGGTAATATTGGACCTCCATGTACAGAGTAAATATTGCAGTCATTTATGAATTTCATATCCTTTATTGTCTTCTTGTTGCTTTGTTACAGGACCAGGAATTTGCAAATATGGTATGTACAAATACATTTTACACCGTTTGTCTTTGCACAACAATGGTTTCACTCCTGATTAATGTCATACGCTTTTTCTTCCTTTTTTTTTATAAAGGACATGTTTGCAAGTGAATATTATTATCATATATGTTTTCTCATATTATAGAAGTTTATGGCAGCTGGTATATTGAATTGCCAATTATGCTACTTTATATCTCCATATTATCAATCTCTGTATCGTCTTTTGAACTTTTTTTATGGTGATACTACTGAAAGGGTGAATATCTTTTACAAAAAAATGTGCAAAGAATGACATCAACATCAATGTGCTTATAAAGCTTCTTTCACCTAAAACTTCATACAATCTGTATCTTTTTGTAAAATATGTTTGAAAAGTAACTTTGTTCTATGGTATCTATCATTTTAGTCATGATGTTTTGAAGATGTAAACGATGCCCTCAATCTATTATATGGTTAAATTGCTTAGGTAAACCCTGCAGCAGTGGCATGGTACTTGCCTGTCTTTGCAACAGAAGTGTGGACAAAAGAGCAATTGAAACAGCGAATAACTTATGTTAATGGAATCACCGCACTGGATCTACAAGACTGTGGGCTAACCGAAATTCCTGAAAACGTGTACACGCTTGATGAGCTGCCAAACATAAATGTGTTGGAATTATCAGGAAATTTTATCCATACCTTACCTAAAAGACTGTCTTGCATCGAGTTACTGAAAGAACTGAGATTATGTTACAATGAGGTGAGAGAAATAGAAACAGGTGCACTTGGTGAACAGCTGGAGGTGCTGAGTCTGAACCACAATAGGCTAAAGTGTCTTCCAACGCACCTTTCATCTTGTTTACAACTACGATTCCTGAACCTGGTCTACAACGATCTAGAACAACTGCCACCTGCACTTCCTGTGCTAGAGGTGCTAGATGTAAGTGAAAACAACACACTGGGTGTTATCTCTACACCGGTAGCAGCTAGATCTGGCACAAGCACTCTGGATCAACAGACAGGATTTTCTAAGCTAATAATGTTCTATGCAAGTGAATGTGCATACACAAAGATCCCTGAATCTATTCTTGCTTCTCAAACGGTAAAGTGTATTAACATGACCAGCAACGAGTTACATGCATTGTCACCAGACATAGGCAACTTATCTGATCTGATAGAACTGTTTTTAGACTGTAATGAGATCCAGCAGTTACCTACAGAACTGATCAATTGTCGTGCACTTCGGGACATTCACATTGACCTAAATCCATTGGACATACCGCAGGAAATAATATTTCAAGGAGTAAAAGCAATCATGAACTACTTAAAAGAGTCAGAAAACGCGTCAGCTGTCAACATGCGATTTCGCGTTCCCATGCTAGGTGACACAGGGGCTGGTAAATCTTCTTTCGTAGATTCACTAATTGCAGGAGAACCCCTATTGAAACATGAAGATGACCGTACATATGTCATTGAACACAAACAATGGACACCAGAATCCAAGAGGTACCCTGGAAAAAAGTTGCAAATCCAATTTGATGATTTTGGTGGTCATGAATGTTACAAACAGGTTCACGTATTTTTCTTGAGCAGGAAATGTACTCCTGTCATCTGTGTACATGTCGACAAATTGAATGAGAAAACATTTGATGATGTAGTTACACCATGGCTAGAAGCTACAAGTTCTACCATCCCAAACGCCACCTTCCATGTACTGATAACACAAACAGACCATTTACCAGACGAACAAGCAGTAAAGAATAAAGAGCAAATGGCGCTAAAGAAGATTAGAAAACACGAGGAATCAGTAAAAGAACAGATTAAAAAGGACATGGACAGAGTGAAAAAGGACGTTGAAAGTTGCGATGATTATGCAGCATTACAGAAACTGAATGAAAGAATAGGTACTTTGGAGAAATTCCTGTCACAGCGCCCTGAAGTACCAAATAAAATACATGCTGTTTGTGCCAATGACATCAAAACTGTCAAATCAGTGGGACAGGAAATTTGTAATGTTTTTGAAGACATAAGAAAATACCCGAAAGAGAAAGTACCTATTGTTTGGAAAACATTTCTGATGAAAATTAAGGCTGAACCTGGGCTGGACATGTATCTAACATGGAACAAAATTTGTCAACTCGGAGGCAAATGTGGTCTAAACGAAGAAAGTGTATCATATGCATTGAAATATCTGCATCTATGTGGTGATGTGCTTTGGTATCATGATGGACCCATGCTGAAAGATATTGTGTTCCATGATCTCAATAAAGTGGTCGATTTGATCAGAAGCCTTATCACACATGACATGAAAGATATTAAGAAGGATCCCATTAAGTTCAGCCGCCTCACCGATGATCAGTTTGTAAAAGACAAAGAAAGGATGCTCACAAAAGGACTCATATCATCGAGGTTTCTTGACTGCCTATTGCATAACTTCAGGCTGAGAGAAAACGAAACAGATATCGTGAAAGAACTTCTGCTACGGTTTGATCTCTGTTTTGCCATCCCAAGGGCAGACAATGTATATGATGCCAAACAGGCTGTGGAACTAATGTTTCCCTGGCTTCTTCCAGTGGAACGACCACATAATGTTCTCGATGAGAAACCACGAGGTGGTGAAAAACAGATAGGGATAAGGATGTGCTTTGCCGGCCTGTGTCCTGCCAGTTTCTTTCCTGCTCTTTCAGTACGTCTGAATAAATTTTTACAAAGAGAAGGAGACAATCGACAAGATTGGAGCACTGGTGTATTTGGGAAAGATGAAGCCGGAAATATATTCCTGCTGGAACATATGCGTTGGAATGGCAGGGACACACTACAGTTGAAAGTACGTGGGACGGATCTGGGTGCAATGTGGCATCTGGCATTGCCAATACAGCGGGAGATGCAGGAGCTGCTTAACAAGTGGCCTGGAGTCATATCAATATTTTATGTCCCGTGTCCCCGATGTCCTATGGATAAAGTACCGCCCTGTAACTTCACAGCAGACTACCTGTGGCAACCCTATCCAGACCTACTGGAGCAAAGGTGTCCTAAGGACATGGAACGTGTACAGAAATTGCTTCTGTATCCATCAAGACAAGGTGGGTTACAATTAATTTTTACTAATAGCAACGGATTCATACAATAAACAATGAAGATCACAAGTCAGAAACTGAAGCGAGAAGAGTATTCTGTGCTGCAACCTTTTAAATCTTTTACATCCACAGCAAATTGACATTTCTATAAAGCAAAGACATACTATATATCCAATCCCATGCACTGGAAACTAGTATCGCATAAACAAAAAAAAATCATTTTTCACTGTAGAAGGGAAAAATTGCATTGAGAACTTGCATTTCCACCAAAGAGTGGTTTTTCTGCGTTGGAAAGGACTCTTTTGCCATGGCTAGGATGGTACGTATATGAGCGATGACTGCTTCCTTTGTATTTGAGCCAGCCTTTTTTACAGCAGTCATCATGTTGCTTGCCAGCTATTGTACATCAGCTGGGCTTTTGTGGTCCTTTCCTACGCGTGTTTTATAAAGTCGTCCTTTTTTGGTTTCTTGTCTCGCTTTCCCGCAACTGTAGCTATGAAGGTGCTGAAAAATATCATGATTTCCATTTGGTGCATTTGCAGATTACACTAGTGCAACAGGATGGGCATTTCAAAGAATCTCTTACTTTGTCTGTACAAAAAATTGCTTTTTAATATTTACAAGAATCTCAATCTTATTTTCATATCTGTGTTTATTATACTATGCATTAATTTATTTTTGATCTGGACAGTGGTTCTGCATTCAAGTGGTTGAGAGTCAACATTTACAACAGGTCTAGAGCAAATATACATTTTTCAGTTGTGCTAAAACACTTTTCTATCTCTCCATCATTATTTACTTTTTCACTGCCATAGTGGTCCAGCAACCATTTATGAGGTTCTGACAAGTAGTACAGGTCCAGGTCAATATATATGCTTTATTTGAGAGGTTAAAGTTGCTCATTGTGAAATAATGTTAAATTTAGGTGTTATTAGTTTAAAGACGTTTTCATTTTAAAATACAACCTTGCCACAGTAGCACAGTTCTGCCACACTGTCAACTTTTAAATAATTTAAAAGTTAACAGTCTGGCAGAATTGTGCATCTCATTGGGCAGGCTGAGTGCTAGTCATCTTGTCAATGTGGTCCATGTAATTTGAAAATACGCACAGTCACTTGAGACACAACTTTAACGGCTATGGGGAGACATAAGGATTTTGTCATAACATTTTCATAGAAGTCCAGATTTGAGATTAAATTGATTGTCTCAGGGCGAGTCAAACAAGATCTAGCATGAGTAAATATAGTTGGTCTTGCTCCTGTGTAACACAATAAAATACAACTGCTACTGTGCATGGTAGTGTATTGTACAGGCCCAGGTCCTCCTGCACTGAGGTTGCCTGGTTAAGGACCAATGTGATATATGTGCAGACAGCAGCAAGCGCATATATGTATAAGCATAAAGAAAAAGTGGAGCAATTTTCAATGTATTTAAACAGTGGCCTACCAAAAACATAAGTATAAGCACCAAGAAAACACAAAAATGCAAACTAGAAAAAGTGAATATGGAGATTAATAAAACTAATTTCTATACTACATAGCGGTATACATGCACTGCTATTACAACTACACCTGCTTGCTATGCAGCTATGTTATAGAAGCACCGGGCATGCTACAGAGGGTGATTAAGGGTCCTAGGGCACACCTAGACGCAGATATAGTGCTACAGGGAAGCCGGTGCAAGCAAAGTTTGAAGTAATCATGCAGTATATAATATTCAGTTTATAATGGTCAAATGAATTGACCTTGTGCCCCCACAAAGGTCAGTTTTATGGCCTTGATGCGTCTAAGAGTGGCCTTAATGTCCTGCAATTTTCAATATTACATCTGGGATGAAAAATTAAGTTTGAAGTTTATGACTATTTTCCATGAAGTTCATCGCGACAACTAGTCATCATGAATTGGTGCATTGCCTGTAAGAAAGAAGCATCTTTTCTGCTCCTGAATGCTGAATGCTCCAGAGTCCCAAGGGTTTACCTGTCAAGTGCAATGAAAAACAAATTTTGACAAATGTATGTCCACACACCAATTGGCTCTTTCCATCGGTAAGCATGGAAAGGCTGGGTCTGGAGCCCCGCTTGGAGATTTTCTTTTTCTTTTCTTTTTTTTTTCAAAATACAGGTGGTTAAAAAATCCCTGGAGGCTAAAAAATCAGTGTATTAGCCACAGAGGCTAATAGTGCAGAATCCCTAGGGAGAGCCCAGCCCTCAGTGCATTTTGTATTCTATTTTTCTGGCCAACATGAATCAGTTTGACGAGAAAAGTCATCTGTGTCAGTGGCAGCTTTAAGGTGGATGATGTGAAGCTAGTGTGTAGTGAGATGGCAACTTTTAATCAATATTACCCTTTTAATTTTTTCACAAGTACATTAAACCTATATATTTCTGAAGACTGCATATCCATAGATTTGTATCCATAGTTTTTTTCAGAATTGGAGTTCTTTG
The DNA here is from genome assembly GCA_964020975.1 of Hermodice carunculata. Classification (NCBI taxonomy): domain Eukaryota; kingdom Metazoa; phylum Annelida; class Polychaeta; order Eunicida; family Amphinomidae; genus Hermodice; species Hermodice carunculata. The sequence goes on along the minus strand of OZ026628.1, from coordinate 72,807,540 downwards.
ACAGCATTCTTGCTGGCTTAGTACCATATTCACATTTTCGGTGCAGAAATTGCACAAAATTGTTTTGTTTTTGTTTTTTTAAGCTAAAATCAGAAGAAAGTAAAAGTATATATCTATGTCCAGGATCGAATTCAATGGTAGGTCCTGAAGAAGCATAAATAAGAATTATGAAATTTTCATGTTGGTTCCAACAGGTTGTTCATTGTGTTACTCAAAATTGCTCCAAAAGGTAGGGAAAAGGTAGTCAGAAAAAAAATCCTGGGAACCACTCCTGGATATGATATATTTTTTTTTTTTTTTTTTTTTGATATCTGTTGATCTTAATGTGATAGGGCAACTCATTTGTTCGTGAGGCTAGATACAAATTGCATAGGTTGTGCCAAAAAAAGGGCAAAATTGCGTTGAAAGAAAATGTTGCCATTTATTATGTATTTATGGCTGTAATATGACGCATACTCACTTTTGCTGCCCTGTGTTTTTTGTTATTGTATGAAATAAGCTTTAAACTTTACCTCTGTGATGTTGTCATTAAAAAATGCATATTTTGTGGCTTAAAACTCGACTTTTTTTTAACCTGGGAAAATCAAACGTTACCACAATTGGCTTGGTTTGGTGTGGGTTCACAAGCGGCTTTCCGTATTTGGGGCCCAGTAAATGGATTTGGCTTATTTGTTTTAACATCAATAGAGACTTTCAAACTAGTCAGAACAATGGTAGTGATTAGACTGTACGGGTCCATTTTTGTATCTGTGCCTAATCCTTTCCTGTTCCCCTATGAGTGACTCTTGTCAGTGGCTCACCTGGTTTCCAGAGGGTCATGGACTAATGACTGTACAAACAATGCCACGGTTCATTATCATGCCCATGCCAACAAAGGCAATGTGGTCAGCAATGAAGAACTCATCAATGTAAAGAAAGGTTTTAAGCTCAGTTTTCTAATATAAATTCTTTGTTCACATATCTGAGTTTTTGGAAGCCTATAGTTTAAGTATCAAACTATCGAAAAATATTAAAAGTGATTAGAGGTTATCCGAAAGCGCTGGCTTCAGATGATCCACCATAAAGGTCCTCGTGATTGACCATGTTCAAATTTGATACATGGGTGACTCATGGGTTGTTCGCAACGTGACGTGCACTTAAAAAAAAAATAGATATGAAAATAATACTTTGATTCACATTCTTATTTTAAAAACTCACTTCCCCTTCAACTGTCGCTTTTTGTTCATTTCGGATACCCACAAGGCGCAAAAGGCTAGTGACGTCACAAACGCAACACCGCTGGGTGACAGGGAAGACCCCGACCATTCTTGCGAGCTATAGCTGTCAAATGTCACTTGTTTTAAACAAATTTTATTCACCCTTCATCAACAGGATTAAAAATGCATGAAGAAATATTCATTTTTGTCCCTGTTCCTGCCCAGGTTGGTGTGTTGCTGTTAATTATACGAATACAAAATCTACAGCTTCTTAATACATTCCCTTAAAGATCTGAAATTATAGAGAGCATGGACCCGGCAAGTCAAGACTTACAGGGACAAGTGGCAAGGCTGGGAACCGATCAAACCTATGAAGCGAACACTTTGTGGAAAGTGACTTTGATTTGTCGAATAAGACGATGTTTAGGATAGGTTTGGCAAGAAAAAAATATTACTGTTACCATATGTGGTCCCATCGTTTGGCATTGGAGGGATTCACGAAACTGGCAAAATTAGGTATTAATCATAAAACCAAGGACACTTATTCATTTTTACAGAATTTACATATTAATCTCCAGTATGAATCTGATTTCAGAGTGTTCATTACGGCAAAATATAGGTTAGTAATTCCACAACTGATGCAATGTATCACATAGTAATAGATCGAATGTCACAGTGACAACGCCGGTCTGGGATGTTGTTACAAGGTAACATTGTAACAAAACTTTAGTGTGTTTAACCATTTTGATTCGATTGGTGGAAAAATGGGTGAAACACATGGACAAACACGGACCGACTTTGTTCCATACCCAGGTCTAGGGTTGAACAGTCTATAACAGGTTAGCTGGCCACCGTAAGGCGTATGTCCAATTACCACTGTATATTACGATGTGTTTAATCCCATAGCCAGATTACACTTGTTTGGATAGCTACCATATTCATGCCTCATGTACGCAGCCACATAGACAAGTGGGCGCCTGGTCTTTCATTTCTTTAGTCATGTACCACTGTGTGTGACAGTCAACAGCGAGCTCCTAATAATCGGGTGTACAAAATTCCTCATTGTACCTTTGCTGTTAATATGAAACCAGAACATAGATCAGTCACAAGCAAATATTTACCATTGTTACACAATGGATACAATCTGAAATAAAGGATGTCATTAACACGTGTACTGATGACAATGTATACGGAAACGTATATTACTGCCCTTCAAGGGTCACAAGGTTACTACCGGGCAGGAGTTCTTATATTGAAAGGTATTTGTAAATGCAAACTTTTACTTAATCATCCATAGACCACAGAGATGGGAAGGGAAAATAAACTGTTTGCTCAGTCTTTTGTATACCATAGGCATAGGCCACAGCCGTTTCTGTGAATGCTTGAATTTGAAACACTAAAAGACTTGGCCCATTTTGATGCAAATTCCAACTGATTGCATTCGTGCATTTTGCATAGGTAATATCCCTTTTGAAACAAATTATTATCGGGCAGGCGGCAAGTTGAATTTGTCTGGTTGTATCGCAGCTGCACTCCCTGCAGAACTGGTGATGCCAGGGTTCTCGTCATCCCCTCATGCGTGTAAGGCAGAAAGATCTTTTCCTCTGCTGCTTCAGCCTTCATTATTAATTATTCTTCATCCTCGTCAGACCACGAACATGAAAACCTCAATTCAGACTCTCCAGAATCATTATGCTCTGTTGTATCTTCCATGACTCTTGGCACACTGAATGTACTCTGGCTTATAACAAATACACCAGAGCCAGCGGGCTGTGTTTGTGACGTTACTAACACTTTCCCACGTTGGGCCATGATCAGAAATTCGGGCGTTTTCCTGTCGCAAATGTGGCGCATTGTTGGAGCTAAAAAACACTATTCGAAAATGAAACTTAACATTTCGGATTTTATATATCATTTCTAACTGCCCGAACATCAACGTTCTAATTTGTGGTACCCATTCAATCAAGAGCACCTCTAAGAATTCAGGCAAACAATTCCATCCACCCAATTTCATATCCCCCAAGTTGCAAGTGGCAGCCATCCCATTTGTGTTTGTGTGCATGTGTTTTTTTTGGGGGGGTGGGGGTTCTTTTTGTTTGTGTGTTTCTTGGTTTTTTGTTTGTTTGTTTGTTTGTTTGCCTTTTCTTAACTTGCCCTTGCAGAGCATCAGCCAAAAGTTTTAAATAATCGATCTTATGTTGTTTAATGTTGGTCACTTTGCAGTTTTGGAGGGAATTCGCCCGCTAAGTAAACAAGTCTCCAAAGGTAAAGGCCACACCAACTACCAGAAGCTCTGGACATTATTGAACGGCTATGGAGCAGAAATGCTGCGCGAGATTCTACAGGCCCTCATACAGCCTCAGAGCTTGAATCAGTGGCTACTATCATACCAACCAACAGTGCATCGGATACTGAAAAATCGACCACTGAAAACCTATGGTAGACTATACCCACTGTCAGTCAGAGCCGTAGAATTGTATGATTTATCGTGTGATTTATTAATGGACTTGCTTATGGGGGATCTCAAGGGCGTACATCAAAACAAAATTTTCATTGAGGACTTCAAAAGAGTTCAAGATAATTTGAATGATAGATCTTCTGAGACCCTATCAGATGAAAACTTTGAGCAATTGTGGAAAAAAGCAGAAACAGCTATTGTTCATCTCGGTGGAAAAAAAGAAAAAATTGCTGAGATAAAGGATCGGTAGTCATGGGAAAACTGTTATGATTAGGATGGACATTATGGGCCAATAAGAATTGGTATCTTTGACTGACTTGATATTCAAGTACTGTATTATCGGATGTATGACGTCATAGCTGATCATCACAGGACACTTTACCGAATTGAATTCCAGGAATATTGTTGAAATGTGGCAGAGACATTGTGGAGCCCGGTAATGTTGGAGAAAACTCAGAAAATATTCGGGTTTTAATGTGGACACATGTTGGAAATAATGTGGCAATGGCAGAACCATTGCAGACCATAATTAAGATATTATGGAATTACTGTGGTGACACTTTACTGACCCCGTAGTTTAAGTGACCAGTGGCAAAGCTGCATACCCCCAGCCCCAATTCGCATATAAAATTGGGGAGCAAAGATAATGGGTACATATAGAGTATATACAGGACTGACATGTTTAAGTGTGAGAATTATTTTTGTGTCAATTTCTGATTTGCAACAATCCACAAGACGCAGAATAACCTCTACACCAGTACTTAATCTTAAAATCGCATCCTGAACACGTCACGGTAACAATATGTATTTGCTGTAACGACATGTGAAAATGAGCTTTTTCATGCTGGAGAGATACACTGGATACATTGGCAAAAAGTCTACTACGTTCTGGACTACGTTAACGTGGTAGTTATGTTATGCATATCCACGCGTACCGTTTGATGTGTGATGCACGCAACGGAAGCATGGTGGATACTTGTAGTGCATGACATTTATTTCTTCTTGTACTTTGGAATTGCCTTCCACCAGCGCTGCTATACATTTGCCTCGTGACTGTATTTCGTACTGTATTATAGGTTAGCTGCTTAGAGCTCGTGGTTTAAAAATGATTACCCTCTTTAAACCTTGGGATACAAGTGCAAGGTCTTTCTGATTTATGTAGGGTAGATTGTAATGGTAGTGGAAACCTGGTTTCAAATAAGAGTTCAAATCGGGACTGCTTGTGCACTGTGTATGTTTTCAGACTAAAAACAAAACTAATACTCGGAATCATTAAGCAGTATACATTTTGTTCGGCATTTTAAATGGGAGTACACTGGCAAGAAAATGGATACAAATAATAAATCCTGGACCTGAACAACCAGAGTGTACTTGTATTATAATGTTGTCTCTAATTGTAAAAAAAATTCTGTAATCAACACCTTGCAAATGGAACAGTCACTCTATATTTCTTTGTAAGTTATGAACTTTCATTTTGGTAATTTGCTGACAGCTAATACAAGGGGATGTAATACATGTTGGTAAATATCAACATTTTGTCGCTTTGTGGTCGTTGCCGCACTAACATTGAAGTACATCTGGTGTATGGATTTGCATAAAGGTAGATATACATGCATGTAAACTCATATACCTACAGTAGCCATGATAACGTGCACCCTTACCGACCACTGCTTAATTTTTAAAATTCATCAAAAATCAGAAAATGATAAAACTCCTTCCCAGTGAACAACCTCGGCGGAGATGCAGACAAAAGGTATGTTTATAATATGTTTGAAGAGAATCCAAACAAAATCATAATAATTGAAAAATGTCCAACACAACATGTTGAACAAATTGCGACCAAGGGGCATTTCTCCAAACGTGATCCTATCCAGTTAAAAGTTAATTCGTCCCGCAGTTTCTTAAAATTGTAAAGATTTCAAAAAATGTTTACAAAAAAATACAAAAATTGTCGGAGCTTGACTATTTGCACACAGGTGCTAAATACTTATCCGAGGTGAATCTTCATGCAGTGTGAAGTGAATCTGGCTGAGGTTTTTGAAGATGTTGGAAATATTAATCGCAATTGCAATCCCTATTGGTTTACATAGCAATCAATAGGAATGAATGTAATAACTGAAAAATTAACCAGTTGAAAAATGAAATGGATGAATGTCATAATGGCAGCGCAACACCACCTAGTGAATAACAGCAAGTTTGACACTTCCATAAGGTACATTTGAACCACAATTTACCAGAACATGAGTAAACGTTTGGTAGGAATTGAAAATGGATTTATTATGGACAACTAAAATTTTAAAAGTTCCTTGTCTTCCAAACAATTGCAGATACACACAAAATTTCAATGTGCATGTATAGGTTTGTGACACCTGCAAATATAATGAGCAGTATACAAAAGTTGTAGAATTTTAAATTATGCTAATTACAGGCATTAAAAAAGTTACAAGATCAATATCTCCAAAACTATTATAGATACCCATTCCAAATTGATTTTGTAAGTTTGTGGCAAAGCCACATCCAATGATCCACGAACCACAGTTTTATAATTTTAATTTATGCAAATTGGGTGAATATGTAAAATTCAAATATTGGATAGTTCCAAGACTGTTATGGATAGCGGTGTCATACGAACTGCAATTTATAAGTTTGTGACACAGCATATCCAATGACCATGAACCACAGTTGTAGAATTTTAATTTACGCACATTAGGTCAATATGCAAACTTTAGATCTTGAATACCTTCAAACCTTCTATAGAGGTGCCATTTGAACTTTGTTTTATTGGATTTTGACATAGGTGCATCCAATAAACCATGAACCACAGTTGCAGGATTTTAATTTAAACATGTAAAGCAAATACACAAAGTTAAGATCGTCTTTGAATAGCTTCAAAATTATTATAGATAGTGGTGTTATTCAAGCTTCCTTTTATAAGTTGGTGACACGGCCACATCCAATGAACAGAGAATCAAATTGGTAGCATTTAAATTTATGCAAATTAGGTTAATGCACAAAATTGTGATCACGTTGAACAATGACAAAGTGTAGCATTTCAAACTGTTCTCATTTTGAAGGCACCCAGACAGATCTGCTGCAAAGCAAATATTTTTCCAGTTCATAAATACATTCCACTTACTATCCATGGTTGAATGCCTGCTTTCCTAGTTTAGGTCTAGTAGCAAATGAAGAAAAAAAACTCTCAACAATTGTATAATACATATAACTCAGGTTCTCCGCAAAAAACAGAGCATCACATAGTGTTCATGTTGAGCAGATCTCTGGGGCCCAAACAATTGAGGGTCACCCATTACAAAGCTGCAGTGCTGTATTTATACATGTACAGTATACAGTGTAGTAGGAGGAGCATTGTGCAGCTCTATTGGAGTCAGGCTTTGGTCCTGAGAGACCCATGGATCTCTGGGTAGAGGTCTGTAACGTTATAATCCCCATCACATAATGGGGGTGTGGGCCCAGATGCTTTGACCACTCAAAAGCAGAAGTCTCCCAGTCCACAATGATTGTTTTGACAACTTGATGGGATCCATGTGATAGATAACACATGATTGTGGATCAGTGGCATCACTGTGACTTGCTAAGCATATAGCAGCAGTTCATGTATTGATGTTGGTGTGCTAAAAGACATTCTGTTCTTGTTGGGTTTCTTTCTTTTTTCTTCTGATTTTTCTTCTTTACCAGTAATTTTGTCTGATGATATTCTCAAACAATATTACATTTAGAAAGTCCAAACTTGGTAAGATTATATATCCATACATGAATTCATACTTTTTAACAAAGAAGATTCAGTGCACTTAAATTAGCCAATTTAGGGGCATTTGGAATTTTGGATCTCAAATATCTTCAAAACTAGTATTATAGGTAAAGATGCTATTCCAACTTCAGTTTATCGGTTTATCCTGCAGGTGCATTCAATGAATCACATACAGAAGTTGTAAAATTTTAATTTATGCTAACAAGGGAACCTTTGAAAGTTTAAATGTTGAAAATCTTCAACGCTATTACAGGTAGAGATGGCATTCCAAATTCCATTGAATGGCTTGTGCTGTGGGTGCATGCAATGACCCACAAATGAAAGTTGCAAAATTTTAATTGTATGCTAATTGGGACCACTGGAAACATTTAAATGTTGCATATCTTCAAAGCTATTATTCTAAGAGTAGCTATTTCCTATTCATTTCATAAATTTGTGCTGAAGGCGCATCAAATAAACCAGACCAAAAAAGTTTTAGCATTTAAATTTACACAAATTTTGGAGGCACACACAGATTTACTTTGTAGCAAATCTTTCCTAGTTTCTTGATGTATTTATTGAGGCCTGTTTTCATTGCCTTTCTTGCTTCAGTAAAGTTGATGCTTCCTCTTTACCTGTAATTAGGTCCTCTGTAGAACAGCTTCTTCAGTTTTTTCTTCTTCTTTACAATGTGTGTACTCATATTTCCTGTGATCATATGCATATGTTCTTTATCCATATACAATGTACATGTATTCTTTAAACAAAATGCTACATTCACAATTCAGATTATTCTTGCCCACATCTAAGGTCTACATCACAGTGTTGCAAGTCGAGTATCTAATTTGTAATACTGTGTGTGTAGTGGTATACTACCTGGATTACATCTCAAGTGTTTAATTTCCTCATGTTTAGGAATAATTTGGGGATTTATGTATTTTGTGGCTAGATTTTCACACTGAATAATAACTGTGGATTTATTTGTTTCTTCTTTGCTTTAATCTTCTCTTTTTTTCCTCCTCGAGTTTATGTTGAAATGATGTCTTAGAGTAGATTGGCAGTTCTTTCAGACATTTGACAGATCACCACCCATCTTATAAGCATAAGCACACATTTTGAACTCAGCTGACTCGTCAGCCAGCTCAGCTAAAATTATGTCAAAGGCCACATCGACAAAACCCTAAACAGATCATGTTACCATATACACACCCCAGTGAGTGCCTGTTTTCCAATAAGTGTCTCTTCACCATCTGTGGCTTTAAAAACGTTTAATAGTTTTACATGTATCTGGACTGTATTCCACATCTGTCACAAACATCATACCATAACCATGAAAATACAGATGTTAATCCATAGACAATGGGGGTTCGGAAAACTGACTTTTATCGTTAGTCAGGGCAACTACTGAGAGCAATATGTTGGACTGAAAAAGCACCAACTAACAACAGTTCTTTTATTTTTTCTATTATAATTATTAATATATTATTATTATCATTATTATTATTATTATTATTATTATTATTATTATTATTATTATTATAATTATTATTATTATTATTATTATTATTATTATTATTATATTTTTTATGAAGGAGTACCTTGTCACCGGTTGTAACATCATAGAAACAATTTCAATTTTTCACAATCATTTCCAACGGAACCTGTACATTTCCATGTATAAAAAAATTTCAGTTTTTTTTTTCAAACGTTTAATAGCTGTTTTACTTCCATTATTTTGGACACAATTCCTGTTAAACCTGACTGTTAAAATACTATATAATTATGCTTATCTCTGTACTGTTTTGTGCCATCAGTGAAATCAGCAAAAATTAATAAAGTGAATTGAAGTGAAATTACAGTAATTTACAAAAGGCCCATGGGCCTAATGCTCTGCTGACAGCCATCACCAAAAAACATTTCTTGAAATAGATTCCCTGCATGACCTTCAAAAACTCATTAAGGTCACCCTTCCTATGGAATATATGACACTTCCACATGATACACATTCCTGGTACATTTTGCATCAGTTGCCTTATTCTTTATCACTCTATCGAATAATGTCCTTAAAGTGCTCTAATAATGACCTTGAGAAATAGGTTATGGTCGCAAAATAATTAGGTCAAGGTGACCCAATAAGTCGGTCACCAAGTTGAATATTAAATAAAATGTACTCAAGTGCAATTTTGATCTGGAGGCTCAATTCTGTGCCATTGATAACCGAGCTGCACCCTGCTATTACAAAACCACCTTTTCCAACTAAACAGGTCTGGTGACCTAACAGAAATATGTCAAGGCCACTGATCTTCTACAACATATAAGCACTGGACATGATCTATATCCTATAAATTTAGCATGTCTTACTCAAGTATACATAGAGAAATGTAACCTATATATTTCAAGATATTTTAACTCATAATTTGTGTCAAAGTAAGGTGGCGCCACTGATATCATAAGCAACCTAGATTTTGACATCTTGAAGGATAAGTTCACGAACATCTATCAGAAATTTAAGGATGCTGGACTGGTCGGAAGAATTTCACATTTTGACCCATATATTACACAACACACAGATGGCGCCATCAACATTTAAGTGATGTGGGCCTACATGCTGAAAACAGGTCACTTTAAAAACCAAAACCAAGAAGTGCGTCCACTTTAGTGCCCCCCCCCCCCCCCCCAGTATGATGAGCTTATTTTATATAGACAGTGACAACACCGAAGATTTACTCCCGGTGGGCCTAACAAACAATGACATGTGCACAGAGTATGCTTTCTCTTTTGACATATGTGCAGCTAATAATAGTAACTACCCACGGTGTTAATTCATCTTATCTGATCACTTATCAAACACCAGGGACTAAATCCAACACTGATCATCACCCTGGGGTTTGCCTTTTAATCCAGGGTTAGAAGCCAGTGGTGGCCACAAGGAAAATGAATTAGACGCGGAACTGAAAAACTGGGAGGGGGGTGTAAACAGCAGTCACAAGATGACCCCAAAATTCTCACTGGCCATTTGACCTTGACATTTCATTGAGAAATTATCAAGTTGAAGATGTTAATATGTTGAAAATTTGTGCCCGGCTTCCATCTTTCCTTACATGGTCTGTTTGTTCATATAGGGTAAAGAATTATTTATTTTTATGAGCTATTGAAGAAAAATCAATAACCTTTTTGGTTCACAGTGTCCCAAAAACTATATCACCAACAGTTTTTTTTGTATGATGTAATCAAGTGCTATTTTGATCTGGAGGCTCAATTCTCTTTGCCTTTGATGTCCATGCTACACACTGCCAGTCATTCCAAAATTATCTCTTTCAGCTTTACAGGCCTGCTGACCTAACATATATTGCTCAAAGTCACTGATATTATATAACATACAAGCACTGGACATAGTTTATCTATCCTATAAATTTGTCAGGTCTGATTCAATTACTTTATGAGATGTGGAATTTTATATTTTTAAACACACTTTGTCTAATAATTTCTGCAAAATTATAGGTGTTGCCAGTAATATCATGGAAAGCTGTGATTTTGACCTTTGCAGCAGTCCCACACAATTTCATGAAAATCTATCAAGTAATAAGGATGCTGGATTTGTCACAAGATTTTCACGTTTTGACCCATATGTTACATTATATTGCAGGTGGAACTACCAATGTCAAACTTGACCTGGGTTTTTATACATTTGACAAGTCTTTAAAGCTACATGGGCCATCTGGAAAGCAGGAACATATGGCACTCAAAAGCAGAAAGTTTAGGGATGGAAGGACAGGCAGAAATGAGTGGTCGCATAAGCTCTGTGACCAGTGGTCAGCAGAGCTAAAAAAAGCCAAATTGCTGTCTCTGTATAGCTATCCACAGGAAGAATTAGGTCAAAGGTCATTCCTTGCAGGATAATAAACCTTTTTCCACTCAATATGTAAAGTTGTTATGGTTAACTGCAGTCAAACTTTTCTTTTTAATCACCTTCTACAACAAGTCTTATGAAAAATTAACTCTGTCAGACCAAGTGATGAAAACAAAAAAAACAAAAAAAAAAAAAAAAAAAAAAAAAAAAAACCAGAAAAAACCGAAAAACACACAACAAAAAACCCATAAAAAAAATGCAAAACTCATTGCAAGCCATATTCTCCCCAAGAACAATTCTTTACATAATTTTACAGTGTGATCACTGCAGAATTCTCCATCAAGGGAGAAATAGGTGCACAGTGGCACCTGCTGTATGCAACCACTGCCATGAACAGCCACACTGCTTTACTGGGGCCACTGGGCTTCAGAATAGGAGACAGTTCCTTTGCTAATTTACCTGTAGACAGGTGAATGATGTATGTTGCTGATTTTTCTTGGCTGAAAGCGTGGTTACATACTGCAGGTACCACAGCATATGATAACCAGTGACAAGCCTCACTGAGCATGCTCTACAGAGATTCAAATTTTCCTTAAATTCAGAACCTGCGTTCACACTTTTAGTGGTTCTGGGCAACACCACATACATAAATATTGTAATGTTTCACCCACTCTTTTATCTATGCACAGTGCAATTGACTTCCATGGAACAAGTTTTGTCCAATCATCATCATCATCATCATCATCATCATCATCATCATCATCATCATCAATTTGGATAAAATCATTCATTGCATTATATTCATAATTGATTGTTTGCTTTGAACTTCAAATGACAAACTTTCATTACACTTCATCGTTGCCTAAAAATAAATACAGTAAAACCTTCCTATACTGAATGCGCCTGGGACCAAACAAAAGTGTTTGGTATTGGGCGGTGTTTGGTTTAGAACAGTTTCCACATTGTGGCCTCTTGTTTTACTAACCATACTCAACAGATACCAGCTGAGGTAATTATGGTGGGAGATACATATGCTAACTACATAGCTGTGGGTGGTTTCTGCTGCTGCTGCTGCTGGTATAAGCAGTTAAGGCTGTCTTTGAAGTTAATCTGTCTATTTTAAGCCTTATCAGTGTTAAATTACTCATTGAAAATGCACAAAAATGTGCTGAGTATGTGTTCAGTATAGGGAGGCTTTTATGGAAAAATGGTGTTAATTTGGAGTGTTCATGTCCAGCATGGAGAGTTGTTCAGTATGGGGAGGTTTGCTTATAATGGAAGTATATGGTAAAAATATTGGGACCGATCAAAGTGTTCAGCATGTGGAGGTGTTCGGTTACGGAGGTTTTACTGTACAAATAAAGTTTACACTGATGCACCAGAACATTGTTCTCCATATAATCTGCTGAGCAACTAAACTTCACGTAAATAGTATATCTTTTTTCTCAATAATGTATATCGATATTTAAAACTTGCATTTCTTGGCAATAGAAAAACACTTTCACAAAAATACGTAAATTATAAAATTGTTCATCAGTTATACCATCTCCTACAAATGTGCAGATCTGTATACTATAATTGTGGCAGCTTTTTATCTGTTATAGATTTTCCTGTGTTAAAGGCCTAACATAAACTGGCAAATTAATAAGGTAGTAAGTATAATGAACGTTGTACACAGCTTTCTTCCTGTATGTTACAAAACAAGCTCTGCATATCTATTCCTGCCAGCTAAAATGTCTAAAATGATGACACGTATCGTCAAAAGGCTGATGCTGTAAAGGTGGCCCATGAATTTCCCCGAAGCGATTAATCTGTTTCAAACATGCACCTATATGGTAAAACTGAGGCATCCAGTTTTTCTACCTATTCTTGCTTGAATCTTCCCAATGCACCCGCATGTACATTATCTGCTTTAACCCTTTTACTTAAATTTCTTGTTAATACAAAATATCACAGTGCTCTCAAGTTGCATCAAGACAAGTTCTCAACTCAGTCTCCCAGACAAAGCTGTTGACTCAGTCTTCCAAGTTAAGCTCTTGACTCAGTCTCCCAGGAAAGCTCTCGAATCAGTCTCCCAAGAAAAGCTTTCAACGCAGTCTTCCAACATAAGCCCTTGACTCAGTCTTTTGTAGCTCAGGAAATTGTTATCATCATGTTTTAGTTTGTGTACTTGTCAAGAAAACACTGGAGTTCACGCAACTCGCTGTTTGTAATTCATTTTCTTCAAAAGCCTTTCCTTTCAGCTGCATGATTAGCTCAACTATCATTCAATATGTTTTGGTTCTGGCCATGTGACCTATACTAATAAATTGTAATAATTTCCCCCCTTTTTAGGTGTATTTCATAAACGTCATATAATGCAGACATCTGTACATGAGGAACCAATCTGACAGGTCCTGTGACTGTCTGAAACAGACAGGTTTGACTGTACTGTGGTACCTGTGTTGACAGACCCCCACCCCCACCCCAAATACCACATGTCTTTTTAAGACTGCTGTCTCAGAACACTGTGCTATCTTTTCCATGTTATTATACCTGTAATGAAAGACTACCTGTTAACGAAGACCACATTTTGACCTTCCCAAGGGGCACTCTCTCAAGACAGGGACCACTGTATCTGCTTACATTAACTCTTTCAGTGTCAAGTTTTGAACTGAGTCAATGCTTTCCCTGAGCCCACTTTGAGTGCAGGAAAGCTGTTGACCTGGACCATTATACTCTGTGGGACTCTAGGCATGCTGGTTCTTGAATGAAAGTTCCTTTCACAAAGAATACCATTATAGTATCCGTTTGATAATTCAGAGTTCATTTTGAGTTCTTTGACTTTGGTCCCAGTTGGTAGTGAAAGAGTTAAAAACCTCTGCATCTATATTTCATCAGTTAACACTGTTTACAATTACACATTGCTTCCCTGACTCAGTCAAGTCGCAAAATCAGTGTTTATAAAGTACATTAATATACACTTTACATACAAGTGTATCACTCCATTTAAAAAAAAAAAATCCTGGTCTCTGAATACTAACATCAATGCCATAGTCTGCCTACTACACAGAGGCTGGCATTGTGATTAAAATCAGAAATCTCATGTTTAAAAACATGCATCTGCAGAAAAACAACTGTCAAGTTTTCACTATGGCACCAGTCCTACAAATCTGCATGGCACAATCAATCCTATTTTTAATACCTTTAATTACACATGCATTTAATTTCAATATTTTTAATGTATTTTTTTAATTTATTTGTAAAAGATCTAAATGCATTTCACACTTCACAAAAGACAGTGAATGTGCTTATTTTTATGTGTATACATTTTTTGCATTTCCGGCATTTGACTGCAGTTTTATTTAACACTTTTGGTCACAGTTCCTATGAAATGCACATTAAAATACTATTTCATTGTGATTTCATGTTGTAGCATCAGCAAAATAAGCATTAAATATACTGCAGCAAAATTAAGTAAATTTATAATCAACAGTTTGCAAGTTTCAAAAAAAAACTCTGCAAAAAATTTGATGTCCAAATATCTGGTTGAAAGACAGGTGCTGTACGCTACGTATCACGTTCCTCGGATCTTGAGAATAATTGCAGAGATGGCCATAAGGCCCCAGCCCCAGCCAATGCTGACCAAGAATCCTCGCCAAACTGGCATATATGTCAAGTCCCAGCCTAAAAGGTCATGCAAACAAAAAATAGATGAACAAAGTTAGACACAGTATGTGCACAATTGATAACAAGTTGCAAATCAGGCCCTGATTTTTTAGGGAAACCTGCATTATTTTTTTCTTGCACCATTTGAGATTGTAATGTGTGATGACACTTGAACACAGTGTAATTGTCAGTAATGTGTCCCATGTGACAAAATTATCCTCTTGTACAATTTCTACCGAGGTTCCTGTCTTTAATCTGTATCTTATATTATTTATGATGTACTCATTGCTTCTCTAATTTTGTCCCTTAAGGGAATTTACTCGACCAATGGTGATACTTATAGCTCTTGAAATTTTCTAGTATTTTGTTTTGATTTTTACCATCTTAGTGTACAATTTGTACCAAAGTTCCCATCTTTAATCTGTATCTTACAGTTGATCATGTATTCATTGCTTCTCTAATTTTGTCCCTTAACGGAATTTACTCAACCAAAGGTGATACTTATAGCTCTTTACAATTTACTAGTACTTTGTTTTGCATTTTTCAAAAGTAAATTCTGCATTGGGTGAAGTACAGGACAAGCCACTCATCTCTTATAAACCAATCACCTATTATGCAATAAGCCTAGCACACTTCAGCCATATGAGGGCATCTATGAGCATGACAGATTATTTGAAAAATACAGCTGCAAGTTTACAGATTTCACAAAAGTCGTTATGCCCAATGCTGCCCTCTAGTGATTCAGGTTGTCTGAGCTTGTCCACCACTCGTGTGCCAACAAGTTTCAAAAACAGATCATTGTAATTGACAAAAAGTCAAGCAATTTTATGGCAGCACCTTGAGGCATCTTGAGACAGCCTTCGCCCACACCCTCACATCAGGGAGGTGCAATAAACTAAATTGACCTCCGTTTACATGCACTTCAGCACAGTGAAAAATTTCTCTCCTGAATTTTTGGGCTATTCTGTCAGTTCACTTAAAGTTTTAATCATTGGAACAAAAATCTGATCAGAAAATCTGACCTGACCCTTTTTAAAGGAAAAAAAGGGAGAAAATTGCACGGGTTACTTCATCTATTCCAGAGCACAGAACTTTGTCTGCGTGGAGGGAAATGTGTGGACAGAAGTCTAGTCACAAGTCAAGTAAGATGATACACCTGCGGATGTGAAGAGTAAAATTTACCTCTTTGTAACACACTGCGCATAGCATCAGTCGGCAAAGTCATTGGCAGACAAATTCCAATATATCGTAGCAACACTGGCATCGCCTCTAGTGGCCAAATGATACCTGGAAAGAACAAAATCATCTTTGAATACAGTAAAATCTCTCTAACCAAACCCCTCCGTATACTGAACACCCCCCCCCCATACTGAACACCATTTCTCGGTCCCAAATATATACATTTGAATGTAAGCAAACCTTCCTATACTGAACACCTCACTAAACCGAACACTTTTTTCCGGTAGCAAAGGTGTTCGGTATAGGGAGGTTTAACTGGATTATTGTTTCATACGACATACTTTGACATTATTTTAGTGTCCTTTTGGTTTCCTTATACACAGTCTATATGGATCCAACACTGCTATATGTACCCAATATCATAGATGCACAAATGCAAAATTCAGCATTATTGCCCTGTGACATTAAAAACAGGTCAAGGTCACCTATGCCCCATCCAAGCTTGACCCTCATAAATGACAACCAGCATGAGACATACTAGGATATGAATTGACCTGGTACTGGAGATGTGGCTATAACACCTCGACACATACATACACTCTTGCACATACAAAACACCTGCATTTGCCCCAATTCTAGGGATATAAGATACAGACATTCCAATTGCTTTTTTTACTTCGCATGGCACATACTATATGTTTTTCTGGCACTTGTATTCAACAGTCCATTTATATCGATATACAGTGAAACCTCATTATAACGACACTGAGATATCCAACATATTTAATATAATGACACAAATTTTCATGGGAAAAAGTTAATACATTTTGTTGTTTGATTAATTTAACTGATATATTCAGTTATCTCACACTTTTTCTTAGGGAACAGATGGTGTCATTAAAATGAGTTTTCACTGTATGATGTTCATGGTTGGATACCGATATATCATGTTATGGTTGGGAGTGGGGGTCTACCTGTCCTATGGCTGTTAAAATTACAGTGAAATGTCAAAAATACAAAAATCATGAATATTTATACACAGGAAAATAAAGCGAATAACAATATCACGTTACATTCCTTTTTGTGAACACATGGTGCTTAGGAAAGAGAAAAAGACAAATTTTCCCTGTCACTTTTTTTATGCAAACATTTGAATAAAAGTCAAATGTCCATCATTTTGTTCGGAAACTGTGTACAATGCAGCAAAAATTTTATAGTTCAGGATTTTTTTTTGTTTTTAAACCAAAATGTAGGAAGGATGCTAAGTAGGTGACGGGTGCCAAATAGGACGAATATGGTATTTGTAGCTCTATTGACAGCTTGTTGCCTCTGCATTTGCCTGACATTACTCTGTTCTGCCTTCCTTCCTGAAAAAGTTTTCCAAAAGTAACATCTGATATTGCACACCAGGCTCTCTCGTGATATGTTGATCATAACGCCACAACCTTCAATGCTAGCATTTCACTAGGTGTCCCTCCCCTCCCCCACCCCCCATGTTCTTTCTTTTTCCTCTTTTTCATATAACACTACACAGAGTCTTGATACCATCACCCCAATTTCACCCATTCATTCCCTGCATGGTTTAAGTGGGTGCCACATCAAAATTCAAGTAATTTACAGTCATATGTGCATGTAGAGTGGGCCAGGGGCATGACCCAGCAATCCTCACATGAGAGACTGGTCCCTCTGGATAGGGAGACGTGACCTCCCCAGGCAGGCATCATGGTATCTGCACTTTATTTTCTCCCACAAGAGAGGCTATCTCTCTGACAAAGCCACCTTTTTTTTTTGTTTGGGGGGGGGGGGGGTGTGCACTTGGTTGGAAGGGAACCACTGTATTTATCCAGTAGCTGTATCACCCAGAATAGGTGGAAAATACAGACTGGCAAATAACCCTATCTGTATCAGTGCAAGGGTCAGGATAGCCTAGTTCCCCTGGTGATGCTCTAGCCAGCATCAACATTGGAAAAGGACAGGGAACCTGTTACTGGATATAAATAAAACCAACTGCATGGAATAAACCCGTCAAAATGACAGGCCTTGTGCAGTCTTGTGACTCATACATGTATGCTCCAAGTGGTTGGTTTTACTATTAAACAGCGGACCACTGTATGTACAGTAATAACAACCAATATATCCCACCACCCCCATTCTTTATACTGTCACACCCATGTCTCCAATTATTACTGAAAATAGTACAATTTTCAGCAGGCTTTTTACCCCCTAGGCACTAGTCTGGTGTTAAATAGTCCTTTGAAAATTAAACAGATCAGGATTTTTTTCTATGATTGATATGACTTGTTGCGGCTGCATGATTCGCCTGGTGTCTTCACCTTTATCAGGAAACATGTTTGTGTTCTGCACATATCCGCTGTAAACAGCACAGCCATTGTACCAAGACACCACTGACTAGGTGTCTCCGTGTCCTATTGCCCACTTTATTCTATGATAATATACAGTGGTACCTGCTGTATGCAACCACTTTTTGTGGCCACTAGGCTCGGACATCGCAATCAATGTTTGTAAAATTTACCTGTGGTAACAGGTCACCTGCTGTATGTGGCCACATACAGCAGGGATCACTGTATCTACTTATATATAAAATATATAAGAGCCTGACCGAACCCGAACAACCAAATCCAAGCCTACCGGGTTTCAGGAATGAAGCCTGGCGTGGGTTCAGCTTTAGCCGTCACTAAACGTTCGGCTTTGGTTATCACTGTCAATGTTGGCAATAAAGTTAAATAAAAAGGTCACTGAGGTTACTTTTTGTACTTGTATACACTTTAAACAATACAACAAATGATACTTTGCAATTACGTGTGTCACATGCATCGCATTAATCGCCTTAATGACAGTAACAATTGTAATGCCTCTGTGCAAAAGGGTATTTTTCCCTGTCGAGCATCTTCATGTTTGAATCGCATATACCGAACCCGAACGGTGCCCAGTTTGGGATACGTAATGTGTACCGAGTACCGATTACCCAGTTTGCTTTCAAAATGCATGCTCGATCAGCCTCTAATATATCTATATATATATATATATATATATATATATATATATATATATATATATATATATATATATATATATATATATATATGAATGTAATATAAGATAATTATATATTTATTCTAAGATAATACAGTGAAACCTAGTTATACTGACACCGTCTGTTCTCTGCAAAATGTGTCCAGTATCTGAACATGTCAGATAAACAAGTTAAACAGCGATGGAATTTGACTTAAGTCCCATAACATTTGTGTCATTGTTAAAGTGAATAACTGAGTGTCACTAATAATGAGGTTTAACTGTACACGACACTGCGCCAAAACTCACCACTAAGGAGTAGGTTGGGATACACAGACCCAAGGGCCAGCTGGATAGCCGAGTTCTCCTCGTCACAGACCGCTGATTTGAGCAAACCTGTGGAGAAAAATTACACACACAACTTGGGAGTTCAGATAGTGCTAGGAATTACAAGGAAAAAGCTTCAGACAAACAATGCAATTCCAATAACGCATATAATTTGATAATATTCATATCTCTACACCAATATGCTAGATGTAACTGCACGATTGGAATTCCATTTGTCCCAGTCTAAACAAAAAGCAAATTGGGGAGTGCCGCTTTCTGATTAGTGCAATTTCAATTGGTATTCACTGGAAATGTAGCCGTCACGAGTTTAAAATATAAGTTTACATTCAAAAGTAAGTGGCTGATTTCTAATTGCTGATTATTATTATTATTATTTTATTTTTTATTTTTTTGTGGTGGGGATGTGGAAGGCTTCCTTTCTCTGTTTGATATTGTGCGGTCTCAAGTTCAAAATTCACTGGATTGCAAGTAGAAGCTTGGAAGGTGTTGCTAGCTTTTACAGCTTTAAACATACTTAAGATTTATAGCTTGCACAACTGACAACTGCTGAGAAAACTTCCCTTAAAAAATAAAACAGAAAAAAAAAAGGGAGCAAAACAAGCTTTTTTCCATGTTTCAGGGGGAATTATCATTTTCTAGAGTGAAAATCGAAAGTAGTAACTCACTGGAGATCACACAACCGAAACATAGTTACAACTAAATTGTGACTTGCCTGAATCAGTCATGTAGTACATGTAGACAAAATCAAATGTGTGCGAGGGATGTGTACAAACTGTGATGAGCTGTGTTTCTGACTGGGACGAAATGATTCAGGGCAGGACCCCTCAAGCCGCTCTTCGTGGCTTGTGCTTTTCCTTGCCCAAAATCATGTAGTCCCAATACATCTGAATGATGGTTTTCATTTATCCTATAATGTTTCTATGTAATATTCTGCTTAAATGGATACCAAACGATAGTTTTAAGCAAATAAGAGGTCAGGAATATGTAGAAAAGCATAACCACCCAACACTGCCAAGCGTGGATGAATGGGTCTATTTTTCTAGAAATGTAATGTGGTACTATGTGATACGTATACAGAACAGCAGACGTGATAGCCATAACACATACCTTTATCACCCTGCCAAGGACCCCATTATGGAATAAATTTGATCAAATGCCACAGGTCAAATTAATGAACTACTACGAATGTAATGGGTCAAATTAATGAACTAGTACGAATGTAAACAAACACAACACACCAGGCTGGCATTGAATACAGGCCTAGGGCATACTTTTTGAGATGAATACTAAATTAAAGTAAACATAGAATAAACAAAATCTTGCACGGCTGGAGAGTGAGCTACCATTTTTCTCTCATTTGCGATCACTGTTGGTGGTAAAAAATCACTCGTGAGCTGCGGGTTACTCATGATTTCCCCGTAAACATCGAGCTTTCTGCACTCACCCAGAGCCATGCCAAGGAATCCCTGGAAGAGAGTCAGGATTATCACCAGCAACACCTGCCCTCGTGACGGCACCTAGCGCAACAAGACAACACAGTACACAGGACTGGGTTTGCAGATCAGGGCTTTTATAAGAAGGCAACAGCCGTGGATATCACTTTAGTGCTAAAAGACAATGTCTCAACATGCTTTAAATATTTTCCCGAAACTCTTTCTCTGCCAAATGTGCCTTAAGTCAACCCACTTAAAATGGACTGCTCTGAATTATGATAAGAGTGCTGGATTCATATTCCATGTGAAAAGACCTTTCATTCAAGTACCAGTGCACCTGAAGCTACATAAAATATAATAGTCCAGGTCAACAGCTTTCTCTGCTGCACTTTGGGCAAAACGCATCCAAAGCCTGCCAAGGAAAAGCTGTTGACTTAATGAAAAATGTGGCATTGAAAGAGTTGAACCAACCAAAACAGGGTGGTGCTCAAATGACGTCTACTTCAGCGTTTTTACCTAATTTTACCTAATGTCAACAGTAATGGATAACAATGAGATTCTCAAGGTCACATGCCCCAGGTCAACAACTTTCCTTGGCATGGGTTGGGCACTAAGTGCCCAACCAATGCCAAAGAAAGCTGTTGACTCAGTCTTAATTCATGGGGCAAAGGGTTACTGTAACAGTCTTGCCTTCAGTACACATGGTACATATACTTCAAGACCTAATTTGGTGAAGATGTCATTTGTAGTCTATTTCTTTCAAGCATTCAGTTATGCTAATAAGGGAGAGACATTTTGACAGCTGGGGACTTCTTGGCACTTAAAGAGTTAAGTTTCCAAAACTGCCATGTGACGATGAAAAATAGAACTTTTACATTGAATTATGTGCAAAGCACTGTATATTTGCTAAAACTCAAAACCATATCTTTATCCACAATAGACGAAGCAATCAGCACCTGGAAACTTATTGCATGACCCACTTTTTCCTGTTGTCAACAACTGACCAATCAGAGGTGCTACAGTTAAGTCCATCTAGAACTTAACAGTCACATGCTATTTTTGTGTTGCAAAGTGTTGTACTGTGGTTTGTAAAGGTTGTAAAAGGTTGACAAAATGTTTCAAATGGTTGAAACGGTTGCAAACTATCAACATTTTCATCAATAAGGTTGAGAAAGGCTGTTAACCATTAGAAAAAGGTTAAAAGTGTTTAAAAGGGTTTTGATGCAATAAGAGAAAATGGTTTGGAAAGTGTTTGAAAAAGGTTTGCCTTTCACTCAAATGGTTGGAAAAAAGTTGCAAAAGGTTGACGCTTTTGGCGACTGTTCAGTTTAACACAGGCTTAACTGTAGGTTTGTTTGTCCCCTAGGTGGCTCCACCTGCAGTTCTTGGTTACTTGGTAGAGGGGTCCTGGTGGTTCCATGTGTAACTATGACTCCCCAACACAACCCCACCAATGGCCCAAAGGGACTGAAAAAATGTGGTCTTAAAACAGGAGTGGTTTTTAAGCGGATATAATTCAATTAAGGATAAACAAAAATGGGTCTGTATATTTTTGGTCTTAATGCAGAAATGGGCTCTTTATGAGGGTGGTCTCAATGGGAGATTGTACTATCATATGTTGCTTTGCTTAATGAAAGCAGTTTCCTCAAGATGTTCGTATTTTTTTGTTTGTGCAAAGATTAAAACTCAGGCATGGTATATTTAGGACTCCCACTATAACTCTCCCAAACAAACTTTCCCTACAGATACTTTCGTTTCTAAGCGCATGTAACAATGTCACGAAATGGAGAATTGTACACCAACTTGGAATACAACGAGCGAGAAGATGAGCAACAAAGCCACTTGCACAGCCATGATGAGGAACTTCACACCTGTATGAGCAATCATGATTTCTACCGGGTTAATCCCTGCCACCCGACTACGGTCCAACAGGCCCATTTTGCATTCCAAGACAAACGACAAGGCTGTCAGACCAGTGGCGAGGAAGAATATCACACTAAAAGAAACAACAGAGCAAAATTCAATTAGTGCTTTCTGTCCATGTGACAGGTTTTCCTTTGTAATGGTTAAGACTTTTAACCAGTTAACTGCAGCATGAAACTAACTTTTGTAGGTAAAAATAATTCTGGTTAAAAAGCTTTCATTTGTACATTTTATTTCCTGCAATAAAAGTGTTAACATCTTCACAGCTTGACATTAGGGATTTTGTCCAGTTGAATGTCCCAATTAAGGTAACTGCAATATCCAAATTAGTTGCCCCTACAGAAAGCTGGTTGTCCCAACTTCATCCGCTATTATCATCGATTTCATTTTTTTCTGTCTTCTCCATAAAGTTTGCTTAATAAATCATCCTTAACATTTTGTGAATCATCTTTGCCCTGCAGTCCTCAGGAATTCAGACCCTGATTGATATTTCTCTGCAAGTTATATGTCTTTTGAAATAAACCTTATCCAGGAAAGTTTAATGCCAAATAGTTAGGTTGTCCACTCAGAAAACGTGTTTTTTCAGTCAGGCTTGCAAGTTCCAACTTTCAGTTACCCTGAATTAAATGTTACTTGTCCTGGGCTGGCGGGCTTGCCTTAACATTATGCCCTAATCTTAATACCAAAATGTATATTTTTTTTCTATGTATGAAGATTAAAAAAAAAGACACGTCACATCAACATGTGTGGTACTCTAACAACGCCAGGTTTCCACAGCCACCTTAACTCTTTTAGTGCCAATCACGTCTTAAGTCAAACTAGTCTGAGTTATCATCAGGGTCCCAGATTTGTATTCCTCGTAAGGGATGGTTCAACATTATCATCATTTTTGAATTAGTACTAAGGGTACTAAATTTCATGACCCCCTCCCTCCCCCCAAATTAGTACTTTAAAAATGATGATTTTTCAAAAAAAATCATAGCAAATTGCACAAAACAGGCCAAAAATTGACCATCATTTTCCATATTCTGTGAAAGTGTACAGACCCATTTAACCCCCTCCCCCCTTGCGTACTGTAAGTACTAATTCAAAAATGATGAAAATGTTGAACCAGCCCTAAAAAGACCTTTCATTCAAGTACCAGTATGCCTATAGTTCCAGAGAAAAGCTGTTGACTCAGTCCAAAATTTGGCACTGAAAGTGTTAATACATATACTAGCTTTTAAAAACCAGATCCATGCCCGGGGTCATGACTGTCTTGCTAGCATAATTCAAGCCACTCCAAAGTTGCTTGTTGACAGATGGACGGACGGAAAGTGACTGCTTAGTCTCGCTGACAAATGTAGATAAGTACCAGCAATGATACTAATTTTTCTTTTACCTTATTATGATTCCAGGTGCCATGAAGTTCGTAAAACTTGGGGTCAGGTCACCATAGATAGCTTCATCAATCTTCAAAATATGAATTAAAAAGATATAAAATCATCAAAATTACAGTAGAGACTTTTATTTCAGTAACAACTTACATAACTTAAATATCTCAGATTTCTTTTTAAACACACACAGGCATGCACAAAAACAAGAGGCCCATGGCCTATTAAATGCTCTGCGGATATATAATCTGATGGCCATCACAAACAATTCATTTCCTGAAATGCATTCCCTCCATGACCCTGAGAAATTATGCACGGTCACCCATAGGATGCAAAATCAAAATTCTATAAGAACACTCATTTGTAGTACATTAGTATCGATTTCCGTATTCTTATCAACCTATTGATATTTTCTTAAGTGCTTAATGACATTGAGAAAAAGACATTCCCAACATGTTTTGAGTTGATTCATGGAAAACTTCTCAAACATTAGCATTATCACAATTTTCCCATTTTGACCCAAATATGACACAGTACTTCAGGTGGTGCCACCAATATCAAATTCAACCTTAATTTCCATACACATGAGAAGTCCTGAAAGTTGTACAGGGCTGACGGACAGACATGAGTGATAGCTTAAGCTCTGCAATTTATGGTCAGCAGAGCTAAAGAGAAGCCTTAGAAACTGATGCACAGGCAAAAAAATTAATGGTTTTGTCACAGTAGTTATTGCCAACCCATTTGGTAGCATACATGTATGTACTATAACTGTACTTCCATATTGGGCAGTAAAAATTCCTTTTTTTTCTCTCCAAGCAACTGTGACATGTGCAGTCCACAATTTTTCGGCTGACCTCTTCACTACAACATTGGTATGAAGTTCTTACCTTCACAGGCAAACTAGCTAGTTCAGGACTCTTGCCAACCAATGATAGCATGTTTGCAGCAAAAGTCTGTAATGCCAGCAATATCTTGCACTGAATAGTCAAGTAGATTTGTTGATCTGAAAATTCCAAGCAGGAAATGTGTGACTGTTGGTATTGATTAAAATCTATGTTACTTCTCCTATTGGCAAGTAGGAAAAACTATGACACAGAACTGACCGAGTACACAAGGCAACCTTCTGCGTGTCATTTGCCAGTGTGAGCCAGGCCAATGATACCTGGTCTGAAAATGTAATGAATTTTATGTATTGCCACTGTTTGAATTTTCCCTAACTTTCTTTCCTGAGAATGCCAGTAATCCAATTGTATTGAATTTCATTTTTTTTCTGGGCATTTGAATTTAACACACTGAGTCGCAGTCAGTAAAGCGTGCAATTAAGTTGAGCAGGAAATACCATTCTGACATTTGATACAGATGCCTTTGTATGTTCAATTAAATCCATTTTTCGACATTTTACTTGTATAGTGGTGCAATAAATCATTAAACATCTCCACCTGTGCTTAGTTTGCAATTAAAAACTAAAATTTACATTATTAACATTACATGATGTATCCATCTTTTCAATGCCACATTTACAGAACATTATTTTGATATAGATGTAAGTACACACTTTTAATCAGAATAATGAAAATTTAATTCCAGTTTTGTGTAAATATGTAGGCATTCATTTATACCTATAAACCATTTTCATATGTTGTAAATTACAATTTTTCATTTTATTTTTATTTTTTTATTTTTCCTGACTGGCCATTAGTATTAATGGAGAAATTCCTCTGGAACTTTACTTGGTCGCTTCATTGTGGTCTTCAGCCAAAGGTCTGAAGCGACAAAAATTAACTAAATAGTGACGCCTCACCCACCATAAAATCTTAAAATTTCCTGAGAGATATTTAAAATATTACCAGTTTTTTACCTGAGGTGATCCATTATGGAATATTGTAGGCCTACTCTAAAACTTCTTGATGTCTATTTAAAACCTGAACCAAACTTTAGGTCAATCCAGAAAAAGAAAAAAAAAATGTGAAACTTTGTTTCTGGGTCAATTTAGAAAATGAATGCTTAGAAATATAGATGATTATACATCATTATTTTCATGATGACTGCCTGTAAGTCAACTTCTGCACCCTCCCAACTACCCATAGTGCAGTTGTTCATGTCCGCAAGTGGAATCTTGAGTTATCTGAGGCCTTATATAGTGTACGTACTGGTCATGTCCAAATACAGATGTACCGTTCCCCCTTCCACTCTCTTGTTGTCTAACTTCTCTTGTGTGAGATTCAAGGATCTGAAAGTAAATTATACAATGATGAGACCTTTGGCCTCTCTCTCATTTAAAGATGTGCTCTAACTTTACTGTAGACACATAACCATAACCACAACATCGGCACAGACTCTATTATCAATGAATGTCATTTCAAAACAAAATACATGATGCTGCTCACAAGATCCATTTAATTGGATGCTAATGTAGGAAGTGAGGATGTTAGGGTGGTTCCAAATGCTGTCAATTAAGTGTTGTTTTCTAGTAAAATCTAAACACTGACCACAACCTGCAGCAAAAACAAACAGCACTTTATCAATTCATGCGTCTTAATTTGGAAGAACAATTTCTTTAGGAATGTACCATTTTCAAGAATTAAGATTTTTTGGGAAAGTATTTTCTCCACAATGAATCTGAATTTATTTGTCACATATTTTTGCATAATAGACTCTAACTGACAATTTATCAATTTGTGAATGCAGACCTCATTCTCTTTCTTTCTATTAATTTAAGTTTAATTATTTTTCAGTTTCATATATTTGTCGTTCTTTTTATGTATTTTAATATGGGAAAAAAATGCATGATTTAATAGTCTGACAATTGACATGTTGCATGAGGTCAGACCAACAAGAGACCTTTTGGTTATATTCTATATACATTTTAACAGTGTTTATATTTAAAATGTTTGATGTTGAAATGAATTTATCTGGTGATGTGTTGCCAGGTTTTTGTGATGCTTATGATCGGCATGTTTTTATTCGCAGAATTTTCAAAGATAATCTGGCACCTGTCTTTCATTAAATCTATCATTCAACTTTCTTCATATCCTTCTGCCCAAGCTACCAAATTCCTCAAAAAGGTTTTTCTCTTTGTAAACATACTTT
The DNA here is from genome assembly GCA_964020975.1 of Hermodice carunculata. Classification (NCBI taxonomy): domain Eukaryota; kingdom Metazoa; phylum Annelida; class Polychaeta; order Eunicida; family Amphinomidae; genus Hermodice; species Hermodice carunculata. The sequence goes on along the minus strand of OZ026628.1, from coordinate 72,780,261 downwards.
ATTAATTAATGAATTTACTTAACATAGCATGAATGCATGTGGTGTTTGCCAAGACCTACTGATCTGTGTGCCATCTAGTGTCACTTTGAGGAATTAATGAAAATGCCATTATGCTTCATTAGAGCTGTGGCTGTCAGGAGCTGGATCCACACTGTTGGAGCTTCTTCAGGATTATACATTAGGAAAGATTTGGTAAAAATATGTTCATTGAACATACAACTTGGAGCACTGTGTAAGTAAAGAAAAAAATTGAAGCTCTAGTGAAGCTTTTGAAACATCGGAGAGTAGAAGACCCTGTTAGTAAAAATAAAATCACTATTTATTTTACCCTTGGAATCGTTTTTGTGTTGTTTAACTCTGAGGTAGCAAGATATTAACTCACTCAGCACAGTTATTTTGAATATGAAATGTATCATTTGAAGTCCTAGAAGTACCTTACAACTTGTCTTTTCCAAAAATGTGTGAAAATCCGATTTTGGCATTAACCCCCTCCCCCCTTCCGAAGTTTCTTTCCTTTTTTTTTTTTTTTGTGTGTGTGTTGTTGTTGTTGCTTGTTTGTTTGTTGTTTTTTTTGTAGTCAACCCGTTAATTCCAAAAGGTGAATTTCGGAAAACTTTTCCATCCATCTTTGCGTGTTATGCTTTGGCTTTGCACATTGATGTGTCACGCCACTAAGACCCGCCCCCAGAAGTCTGAATATAGAGCGATTTACTCATTGTGACCTTTGACATCGATCTACCGTAATTCTGCGTAGTTAACGCACACATTTAGTGCCAAATTTATTTTCATGTTGTCCCAGTGCAAGTTATTCACTTGCACACAGGTCTAGCATATTCTTTCACACTTTATGTTTGCCAGTTTTGGATCATCATAGCTAGTCTGCAGTTAATGAGCAGTTTGGCGATAATGATGCATCCATCGAGACAGTCCTAAAAAATACTCAAAATTACCATATTTTGTCATAAAATGCATGATGCATACTTTCTTCATACTGTTGTTGATCAAACCATGGCTTATAAACAACTTCACTATGATGGTTTCTTTGCGTTCATAGTTCATAGTCGGTTGTCCTGAAGTGCACACCGGATAACGATACCGTATTACCGACACATCAAAACTTCCCAGGAATTAGGGCCAACTTTGTTTGGCCCGGTTGATATTTTGACTGAGTTTTTTTTTTCTTCCTCTTTTTTTGGTATAAATGTACAGTAGTTATGAATGAAACTGGATATAGTGGAGATTGCGTATTCTGTGACTATGAAAGTGCCAATGACGGTCTCCACTAGCGACGCATTGTTCAGTTTCCCTGGCTTTTCCATTCCACGAGCTTGTCATGGACCATAATAAAGAGTTGGTATTTGGGTAGAAAACATAGATAGGGGTGATCTGGGTTGGTTTCATGTCTTGACACACAGCCTTTTGTTCCCATGATGCATGCTTCTGACACCTAGTAACCCATGCCATTTGAGGTCAGATGGGTCGGCAAGCCCATTACATTACAGTGAACCTGAAAGTTACACCCTGCATACGAGGACAATTTTTTGGAATTATCATCTTCTAATCTACCAGAAGTGCATATTATCTTTCAGATACAGACAAGTGTGATAAAATGAAAGTTTAATGCTTATTTGGCAACATATTGAGAGGTTAAATTTATGTCCGCTAGTTCCCAATGTTAATCTATGCAGAAAAAGTGAGGATCATGGAAAGTAGCCCCAGGATGTGGACGGTCAACCATGAACAAAATGGTCAGCACCATCTTTACGCGAATATAGAGCTAACCTAAATATAGACATTTATTTTATTCACTAAACGTCTATATTTTTCAAATGCATCGTTTTGGGGCCGATGTATGGTCTGTGCTTTGCGTACGCTTGGCTTTTGTTCTAATGTATTTTTTACCTGAGCGTTATATATAGGCACAGGCATTTTCCAGCTGACTGACCAAAATCGTACCTGCACGTTATGCAGATTTTTGTCAGGCTTCGATATCTTCCGATCGGTGAATCAAACTGACGGATTTCCCATACTGGCCTCCACATATTGTTCTCCTTCACCTGCCAGTGGTTACCCGCCAACGATGTTATCTCCTCCTAATGAGCATGCCATTTTAGCAATGACCAATCAGTTGGCTTGTAATGAAACTGCGCTTGCGACAATACATGCTGAGTCTGACACAGAGCTCAGAATTTTATTTAAAACAAGAGGACTGAGTCATTCCTGTGCTCAGCTGACATGTACAGATACCCTTTCAATTTTATAAGCTCCCCCCCCCCCAAGAAAAAAGAAATTCATAAAAAAATAAAAAATCAACGGAGCGTGCCCATTTCTACAAATCTACCAGAGACCCACTGAATGTACATTGCCAACAAGTTTAACGTCAGTATGACTGACAGTTTCGGAAAAGTCAAAACTGTGAATTAGCATTAGACTACCCATTGATTTACATAATAATCAATTGGAAAGGTGCATTATCGATCACTAACCGAACTGAAAAAAAAAAAAACCGTCATTTAAAATCAGGAATACACAGCAGTGTCACCTAGTGAACAATTTTGTTTGACCCTTCCCACAAGGAATATTTGCTCTAAGTTTCACCTTAATCTAAGTGATGGTTCGGGAGAAATCAAAATAGCAAAAACACACAAAAAATTCACAAAACTATAAAAAAAAAAAAAAAAAAAATAGCAGCACCACCTGGTCATCAAATTCAGAACTAGGTGTCGCCGGGAGTGTCCGTGCGATATCAAAGCAATTGGGTTAGCAGTTTCGGAGAAGTTTCTTTAAGATTTGCCACCAAAAAGAATTACAAAAATCATTAAAAAAAACAATACTGGAGCGTGTCCATTTGACCAAGCTGGTGGAGACCCACCCAAGGCACATTTCAACCAAGTTTGAAGTGAATCTGGTTGACGGTTTTGAAGAAGAAGTCAAAAATGTGAATTGTGGACGACAGACAACGGAGGAAGGATGAACGGTGGACAGACGGACGACGGCTGGCTAGTCATAACATAAGGTGACTAACCATCAGTTTAGCTTAAAACTTAATAAATTGCGTTCCTTTTAAGTAGGATAAATCAACAATCTTATAGTAGTCAACAAACAAGCAGAGCCTACGGATTAGATAGTTGTCAAACTGGAAACACCACGTGTATGGGCCTGTAATCCTTTCAAAGACGGCTTGACCGTCAAACTCATTTTTCACATAATAAGTTTCACAAGAACATCCCAAACTATTCCGTTTTCCCCTCTTTCAGTTTTCCTTGAAAAAAAAACATACAGTTTTCGCTCATGTCATCCGGATGAGAACCAAAAAAGCACAGCTTTTTTTGTATGAAGACTGGTTCTTTCACAATACTTGAGGAGAATTGGAAGTTCTTTGATGTGCAAATGGAGTGTCATCACTTCAACTTCAGACCACCACAGCTCATTAACGGCAACAAACACGGGAAAAACAAAACATGCTTTTGAGGATAGGTGCAAGAAGATTATTTTTTCAAAGAATTCTTTTATATAGTGCCATAACCGAAAAAGGTAAATCAACATTATCGAAAAAAATGAATGCTATATTTGCATAATTGCTGCATAAACACATAACAAATGACTAATTGACAATATTGTCATTTGATTCACCGACAAGGTTACTTTTCTGAACTCTATGCTTAGTGGGGGTACATATAAGCTCTAGTTTGTTTGTTAAAGATTTTTTGGAAGATGTAGCTAACCCTGAACTTATCCTTAAGCTTTTGAAAATTCATGTATCATTTATCATATAAGAATAATTTATCTGTCATTTGCCCTATAATGGTATTTGACTTAGGTGACATTCCATATAATAAATGACCTTGATCATCTATTATATAAGGATACCTGACTTGCGTCATGTGCCATAAAACAACTGTCTTATGCCATGTGTCATTAAAGGAAAACAAAGAGTGCAAGGATCCGACACACCTAAATAGAAACGATAGTTGGATATCGGACTGAACTGGCGATGTGCCAGTGCAAACATGTGATAAATTTATATTTGTATATTATGTGTCACTCTCACCTTATCGTCAAATCTTGTGTAAAATTCTCCCCGATGCCTATGCCCCCCCCCCCCCCAATTCTCCCCTGGTTTCACGCTGTCTAATGCGGCACTCATCTCCGTGTACTTTTGCTACAAAAATCATAATTTCATGTCACATATTTTTGGTACACAGGCCTTGCTCTGACCAAACATCTGGCACCCATTTAGGTCAGGCCTAAATGTTTTTGAAAATAACAACAAAATTAACTCTTTCAGTGCCAATCATGTCTAAAGTTGATCTATACTAAAGTCAAACTAGCTTAAATTATCGTTAGGGTCTCAGATTTGTATTCCTCGTATTTATTTATTCACGTACCAGTATGTCTATAGTTCCAGAGAGAATACCCCATGTCAACAGGTTTTCTTGGCCCGCATTGGACCCATTGCGCCCAAAGCGTGCCGAGAAAAAGTGTTTAATTGGTTCCAAATTTGGCACCGAAAGAGTTTAACCATGATGATAGCCACTTTTTCATGGTGCATCATAACTTCACATCTAAGCAATCAAGAAAGAATCAGGGGACCAGGACTTCAAGTTTTTCCGTTCATAAAGCACCCAAGTGACCATATAAATTATCAAATCCAAAAGACTCAAAATTGTGTTTTGAAGCAACTTTCATAACCTAATTCACATATCAAAAAAGCTTTTTTATGCAGAATTTAATGTCAAAGAATTCACCGAAAAGGACAAGTTACAGCATAATATTTTTCTGACGATTTTTATCCTTTATTTCCCTCTTTGCAGCAAAAAAGAGCCACCTGTTTGGATTCACAACTGTTGTCAACATCAACATGTGAGAAATGCTTTATGGATGGGGCACTATTCAGAAACTGGTCAGAAAAAGCAGCACGCTATTATATTTGCATGAGCTCAATACCTCACCTGGAGTGTGGGTGTATTGTCAATATATTTCAGGAATCTTGCTCCCATGTGAATGGACTATGCGTCTCATTATTGATCACTGCCGTACCGAGTCCATATGGCTCTTGTATAATACACAGACTAAAGAGAATGATCTGTATAGACGGAAGCAGAAACTGAAACATTAGGAAGCTGCAAGGAGTAAAAGATGTTTTATATCCTCGCCACAAGGAGTAAAAGATGTTTTACATCCTCACTGGAAGGAGCAAAAGATGTTTTATATCCTCTTCAAATTATCATGCCAAACCCTCATTTGTCCTTGATACAGTGAAATCTGTACCAACCCCAAGGATTGCCAAACTATGGTGTCTCAAAGGAGGCATACATTACATGAAAAATTCTAAAGAAATTGTTTTTTTACACCCTTCTTTAAAGTCATGAGCTATACATCTTGAAAAGACGGTCTCTCAAGGCAGGTACTAGTGTCTTCAGCTTGATTTACTACGAAAATTGAATATACAAGTTCCTCATCAAATGTGCTTTCATTAAAAAGTAAAATAAGTTCATTTAAATGAACAGGTTTGCTATCTGCCACTGGTCAAGACTACCACACATTCCCCTCCTTGTCCTCAATCATGCTTTTGTGTTGGAGGTGCATAGAAAATACATATGTGAAAAACGATTCACATCTTTTAACACCCATCTATATTTATGCAATCATTATTGTTCTTTTTATTGGGTAATTTTTGGTGATTTCTGCTTAATTTTGAACATTAAATTTGCTGTTTTTGATTTTGTGTACTCCTTTTCCTTCATTCCAGAATTCTATATTTGATGTGCCTTTTTTACCACTAACACTAGAATATTACTACTGGATTTATCACCATTTGGCCAGTGTGTGTACCAAACGTTTAATTCAGTAAAATTACGATTTGCCCAGCATAAAATCAAAGGCTTTTGTATTCCATCGCAAGTCAAGCTCATCCGGTGGCGCCACCTGTCAGACATTGCTAAAATCACTCATACCTATACACATTTTGCGATTGACAAAACATGGTGACCAAAAAGTTCTGCTGGAGTGATAGTTAAAAGTTAACAGTTCTACGCAAAATGCGCATAGCCAACGCATTAGAGGTTAGAGGTGTGTTGACTTTATTTTCTGTGCGTGCAGACTGAGGGTTGCGTAGACGCAGCATATAGAGTGCCTGCAGGGTACAGGCTGCGTAGAAGCTGCGTACAGACCACACGGACAGCGAGTTGACAGTGCGTAGGATACTTTTATATACAAATGCACTGAGACGTCTTACAGTCAGAGACTTTTGGTGTCAGTCATTCATGTATAATGAACATACGTAATGACAGATCATTCTTCCCGGAAAAAAAAAATATATATATATGTAGGCCTATGGGCCATGTGCAAACATTTGTCAGATGGTCACATCTTGGTTTTAAACAAGCTTACACACCTTTAATTTATATTTTGTACTTGACGCGATCAGTGGTTTGGTCTCTAAAATCTTCTGAATGAAAATAAGCCACAGGCTAATCGTTGAAAATCTCGCACTTCCACCCACCCAAATACAATACGAATAAGTTTGAGTTGATCCAGAGGACCGTCCCGCAATCGTCACTTCAAGTTTAGATTAATAATGATCAGTGCTCAACTTACAATGACACCCAAGAATACCAAATATCTGTATAGGCCTATCAATCTTCTTTACAATTTATTAGGCTCCAATTTCACCGTTTTGGCATCTGAGAATGGACGTAATTATTGCACAAAATATGGAAAGCTTTGCAAGCGAGCAGACAAATGCATAGATGTGCCCTGTACTGTAGCGTCCATGCATGCGCTCGGCAGATAATGCATGAAATTTCGTCACTTTCTGGAAGGCCTACTGAGAGAAAGAACACATGCAAGTTTACTGTCTCGACTGCTCCATTACTTTTCAAACATAGGCCGACATCCACTTTAATTCACAGCTGATCGACTAAAACTAACGAGATGATTTTGACAATGGAATTCAAATAAAGTCTGATTATTTTGAGAGAAGCATACACAGAGCAGATCCTTAGCAGAACTCCGGAAACGAAACCGAACTGAAGCTTCATCTTAGTAACAGTAATCCTAATTTCAATTGCGACAAGACATCGTATTCCTATATCTGCAAAGTCATAATATGATACAATGTTGACATCGAATGATGGCACAAGTGACGACAGTTTCATGTTTACGTAATTTCCATCTGACATTTCAGTTATAATGAAGTCATATAGAAAGGCCAACAAAGTCAGTAAGTTATTGTTTGTTATAGATCTATGCAGCGAAAGCATTGCATTTATGTCCCATTGTCGACAGTAATTTAAGCCGCATAAATCTGCGATGGACAAACAGTGCATTACCTGTTATATGCCTAGCTGTTCTTTGTTGCTTTTCCACATGAGAGAGAGAGAGAGAGAGAGAGAGAGAGAGAGAGAGAGAGAGAGAGAGAGAGAGAGAGAGAGAGAGAGATTTGTCAGCAGTCTTCGAGTTTTCTGTTTTTTAAATGTAAACAAAACATCGGGTATTTTAATTTATTTAGTCCGCTTGACTTCGTGTGGCACTGTGAAAATAATATTCAGCAAGAAATCGAAACTATGATAATGAAAGAAATAGAGGTTACTGCACTGTCATTGATGTGAATGCACCTAAGATTCAAATGTGCCAAAGTTCATGCAGTAGACATGGACATACGTCAGGCAAGAAAAGCATGGTATATATATATATATATATATATTTCACCCTTGTCCTCCTATCCCGTCTCTAACTACACAGTTACAACCTTCCTTACAAAAATAGTTGGTGGTCATACGTATGATGGTATTTGATAGTATAAAACATTTATATCTCAGTTTGGACCAATATTTTGGGGGTTAAAGTGTGTCGAAATTTTCCCGCACTTTTGGTTTGGTGGTGATAATTTACGATTTGGGCCCCATTTTCTTTTCCCAAGCTGGAACTTTAATTATTACCCTCATTAGGCCTATTACATATTTATTCACTTTGATGTTGAAGAAAAATAATAAAAACTCTTTCTTTCTTGTCAAACCAACGCTCTGGGGGCTAGAGTTGCTTCAATGAGTTCTGTTCATAATAGGGCTGGCAGAGCATACACACCAAAATGCAGTCTCTTTGTAATGTCTAGCCTATAATACACTTGTGTCTCTTAGGATACGGCAACACCCAGGTTATAAATATAAGCGATGTCAGATACTGTGCATACATTTATAGGCCCTATGTACCCATAGTATACCCACGCATGCTCCTCAAACTCAAGTAGGTCTACAATGGGGAGGGGGAGGGCTATAATCTTTAGTAAATGATTGTTGCACGCTAACTCTGCATTCTTGCGCCCCTTGCTTTTATTTTCCACTCACCAGGCATCACCGTGTGCGCCTCCTCACTCTGTAATTTCTCATATGAATTTATAGACACTAGGATGTGCTTCACCCGCTACCAAACTCCAAAGAAAGCCTCCTGTGCCAGCCGCCCCTCGCCCCCCCCCCCCCCCCCCAAAAAAAATAGTTGGTGGCTTTTGGGTCCTTGGCTGTGACCCGATCACACACAGGACAGGTGGAAGGTGGGAATGGTGATTCTTTCCACTTCAACATGGTCAGAGCACAGCACCGCACTGTCACTGTCAGCAGCACCTTGCCACACGTTTAACCTCAAATGATAACCTCAAGGACCTTTCCATTAGGCCATTTGCTATCAATACAATATACTACAGAAAAAAGAAAAAACCTACCTGATTTCGGCTGTATTCTCCCACTCTTCTGTCCGCTGATGTGCTTGGTTCAAATTCCCGCTGCAATAAAATTAAATTTTAAATCACTGTCACGGTATCTCTTTACACACACGGAAAAAATTCTCAACAGAAGCCAAACAAAAGAAATTAATGTCGTTTAGTTTCAGCACTCAATTTTTAAAGAAATGGAAAACAATGAGAGAAAAAAAAACCGATGTCCACTAAAGTGAATTCAATTTGACCTTTTTGCCTGTCTGTCTCCCTATAGAAGCCAGATTATAAGAAAGGTCTCAGGGAAAAATTAAATGAATTTTAAAAGAATATCTTTCATTGATATAGGCCCAATGCAATTTAAAAAGCAAACCAAATTCATGAGAGAAGCAGCTTTCATTTGGGTCTCTCAAAAACATTCATGAATGCAAATCTAAGCGGCCTGACGGCATGGTATACACATGCATGTGTTAATTGCTGCCCTGCTGTGTGCTTATCATGGTGTCCCAGTACTTAATTGTCAAATGTGAAGTCCGCATGTAGCAACTCCATTTCTTGATAGATCTTCGTCATAGGACTGATCACATGATGCAATCTTGGCTTGACCCTTCACCCTCCCAGCCCCACCCCCCGAATTACAATTTGTAAGCCCTGCGTGGTGCTCATTTAATAGGCCTATCAATGAGCCACGTTGATTCAGAACTTCAGCCGACATTTCAAATGAGCTGTACGCAATTTTTCTTATTTTGGAGATTGAGGTAGAACTGTTTGCAAATCATTCACATTAATTTGATTATTTACGACGAAATCTCCAGAGCTATTCTACGTCACACTGCCCGGGCATGTTGACCCGGAACGAGGACACAACATCTACGTCTACCATTCACCGTGGGTGGCTTATGGAAGGATTACGTTATGCTTGTTGTGCGGCCGACACGTGAGAGTTATGACATGAAAGGAGACGATTATGGCTTATAACTGTCGAGTGGCGAAGCCACGAGACAGTTATAATAGCCATGGTCGTCACCTTTCATGCTCTAATACATTTGTCATTGGCTGGTAGGAATGGTCATTTGTGTTTAGGTCGGATCAGTGATTTCATGATTGAAAGCGTATTATCTGTCAGTTCCGTAATCAAATTCTTACACACACGTGTGACAGTGTCATTTCACTTCTGAGTCACTTCATTCGTGATTTCGCTCAGGCGTTCAGGTAGTTCGTGAATCTACCAGCTGCCACAAAATGGAAGATGACGTGCCTCTAATTGAACTTGATAATATTGCAACTCAGCAGTTTTTTTTCCAAAGGAATGACGGCACCGGCAGTGCTGGGAGGTATGAAAAAGCCCTTGGGGCATTTGAATTTCAGCAGACAGTTGCATTATTAAGTTTCATAATACATTCTTTTTCATAATCAATGGTTATGGGATATAATCAACACTTTTTGAGCCTTATGATTGGCTAATTCCTACCAGCCATATGACAAATGTCTTGATCCATTTGGGCCAATTGAGCAGATCGTAGGACTCGGGTTTATTTAAGAAATGAGGGTCGATTTTGTGTGTGTTATGGCATAATGACGCGCGTGATTGAAGCTGACATCGTGGGTGTGGCGCACGCCAGTGCGCCTCGCCCGATGCCAGCTTCAATTACGCGCGTCATTATGCCATAACACACACAAAAGCGACCCTCATTGCTTATATTTACATTTCCCTCTTAATTTTCCTGCTCAATTACACGAAATTAAGAAATGTAATACATAAAATTAAGAGAAACGTCCAGAAACTGATTTACCCAACATAGTCAAGTGCAGAGTTCCGGAAACCCAAGTGGGCGTGGCTTATTGGAATGTGGGCGGGACACTTGTGTTATGGTCCCATAACATTAACACACATGGCTACTGTGTTATGGTCTCATAACACACCAGGCTCTCTCCTATACTTGCAATGTTAAAAGTTAGATTGAATGTAAATATTTAAGAAATGAGGGTCGATTTTGTGTGTGTTATGGCATAATGACGCGCGTGATTGAAGCTGACATCGTGGGCGTGGCGCACGCCAGTGCGCCTCGCCCGATGCCAGTTTCGATCACCCACGTCATTATGCCATAACACACACAAAATCGACCCTCATTGTTTATATTTACATTTCCCTCTTAATTTTTCTGCTCAATTACACGAAATTTAAAAATGTAATGCATAAAATTAAGAGAAACGTCCAGAAACTGATTTACCCAGCATGTTCAAGTGTTAAGTTCCGGAAACCCAGGTGGGCGTGGCTTATTGGAATGTGGGCGGGACACTCGTGTTATGGTCCCATAACACACAAGGCTACTGTGTTACAGTCTCATAACACACCAGGCTCTCTCCTATACTTGCAATGTTAAAAGTTAGATTGAATGTAAATATTCGGTGCTCGACCACGCTGGCCGGATTACACGTCGAAGGATCAAAAAGTAAAAACACAGGATGTGCTTGGATTTAATAAAAATCAAACCGTCGGCAAATTAAAAATGCACGTTTCATCACTCATGTGACATATGAAGAAAAGATTTGCACTGTTCAGCATAATCCATGCTGTAATCACTAGCGTTAGCCGTGGCATCCGTTGTGAACATATGATATGAAGCATTGAAGGCGTCGGACCGACTCGGCCACTTGCTGATTGGACCATCAGGCCAACAATAGAATGCATAATTAATTAGGGTCCGGAAAAGTTCGGTACAAATCGGTATGAACAGGTCTATTGATAATAATTTTACCAGAAACGAAATATTTAAAACTACACAACTATGAATCAAATGCTAACAGCCTTCGTATGCTCTCGAATTGAACTTCATAAATGTAGGCCTACAGGAAAAATACAGATATATATATATATATATATATATATATATATATATATATATATATATATATATATATATATATATATATATATAATATGTAGGCCTACATAAAAAATACAGATATATATATATATATACCTATATATATATATATATATATATATATATATATATATATATATATATATATATATATATATTCGTATTTTAGCGCATTCACTTCGATTTTTTCCTGTATTTAGCAAAAAAAAAAATATTTTGTTGGTAAAAATATTAATACGCACTGCGCAGTTTGCAGGTGATGTGTAAATGATATTGGCCAGCGCAAGAAAGGGATATGACAAAAAATATAGGTCTACACCACTCCACTTTATTAAGAGTTTGAAGGCCTACTTCTTGCTGATGAGGCTGATTATGATAAAGATTGATGTGGCGCATGCATGGCTTTGTTTGCCAAATCAGATACACAATATAGGCCTCCTTTTTTGCGGGGGTAGCTCTCAATGTCTGCTTCACATAGGCCTAAGTTTATAATTGATATATCTGATTAATAAAGCATTATATATTTCATGGAAATTTGTCAGAATTTGACTAAATCCTCTTTGGAACCGCCAATTTCGATAAGTTTATACACGTGTGTAGTGACCGGCAACAACGTCAACAAATGCTTTCTTCCTTCTGTTTCTGTTAGAAAATTAAAAATAAAGACAACGAACATGTGGCACCAAGATCACAAAACATATTATCTATTATGTGCTCTCCATATTTAGTTTTTCAAAAATCAACACTCGATGTATACGGACTTGCCTACACGCATATGATTTTCTATACGGCAATGTCCCTATTCCGTTCAAAATAATTAATTAAAAACCCATGTAATTCAAGTTTGGGCCTACATTAAATGACCGATGTTGCACTAATAGTTGGATGCTGGACGTTTTAATAGGCTACGCAGCTGGCAGCAAAAGACAAATATATGAAACTCTTTTAAATTGGTGATATAATCTGACTTCAGTCTTGAATGAGTCGTCACTAACAGCACGATAAAAAACAGCAATTACATATTAAAGCTTACCACTGCAATTTGTGGATTTAAATGTTTTCAGCTATAACGACCAAACTGTCAGTATTATACCCTGTGTGATGGATGCACTTCAGAAACTTTTGCAAGACAGACCAGGTGAATATTTTGGCTCAGCAGAGACTGTTAATTTCTCAGGTGTCAAGCCAACGCGTGGAATCCAATATAGGCCTATGCATATGTGTACGCGTATACTGTGTAGTTCGCCGCGAAGCCCTTGCCCTTGGCTTGAGTAGACACCACCCAGCTGCCTGTTGACACTGTTTAGAGAGTGCCTAGACACACACACACACACACACACACACACATATATATATATATATGTGCTACATTTTGAAGTTTCTGTACCTGCAAGGATTCAGCAATGTCATCAACACATCGCAAACTTCATGGCATACAACAAATAACTTTTGGCCGGAAAGTGCGGGCCTACTTACCCAATATTTCTTTGAAGAATGTTCAAGTTCTTGATAAAGACTGCCCTTATGTTCCAAAAGCTGGGCAGGAATACAAGACGCTTCTGTCCACATGTCATATCTTCAAGATACAAAAATTAAATCACTGTCATAACTTCAGCAAATTTCCTCTCTATTGAATCATAACCCCCTTGACTCAAGTCCTGTTAATTGCTGCGCTGATTCCAGATTCAAATTCCTCTCAGCATCCAAACCAGGCCATGGAGCGCTGGTCAAAAGTGAAAGACGGACCACCCAAAATTAACACCATGTTTCTAAAACCTTTGACCTGCAGACCCCAAAATTAATTGGGGTCATCCACTGACAAAGGGAATCTCCTTGGCTTTACCACTTGCAAGTTTGAGGCAAACAGTGGCCTTGCAGAAGTCCTGCATACATACGTAGGCCTATATGCTGCACGGTTGGCGGAGAACTGGAAGACGCAACACGCTCGCCTTTCACCACTGCGGCCAGAGTTTGATTCACTGCCGGGGATGCAAGTGGAAGGAGTTCCTACCACCCTGACTGTGCAAGGTGGTTTTCTCTGACTGAGTCCTTCGGTTTCCTGTGCCAAAACAATTGTGAGGGGAAGTATACGCCAACATCTGTGCTATGAAGAGTGTTTTTTACAGGATTGGCCTGCTTCACAATCCAAACATTTAAAGCATACTGACCAACCATACCGATTCACGCGGTAGTTTACCGATTTCTTCACCGTCCTACCACCCACCGCTTTTCAAAGCTTTCCTACCGCATTCACTAAAATCCAACAAAAAAGTTTATTTCACGGTTTGCCCGTCAGTGACGGTCACGTGGTCTAATAAACTTAGCAAGAATGTCCCCATGTGTTGACTCAGACTGACCGCATCATTGACATGAAAATGGAACATGGATACAAACATTATTCTAAGATATATAGTTGTGATACACGACTTACCAGACCTTGTTAATATGTTATTATTATTAATATTAGTTTTAGCGAATAAATCTTCTTAATATCAATTTTGAACAATGAAAACTTTTAGGCATGGTATTGTGTATAGATATGATTCTAAAGCATTGATCTGTGATACGCGGTGGTATGATCTTTTGACAAATCAAGTAAACCTGTGAAGAGAATTAATAAACAAATTGACTCCGAATACAAATACAGAACGTGGATATGTCCCTGCCTCAACAGTGACATCTGTCCCAAAAAATCCACCTGTAAATGAAAATTTCTGCAATGATACATGATATGCCAGTACTATTTTTTATGAATAAATTCACAGAAAGGTGTGGCACATCCTTTGAAAATTTTGCTACAAAGTGCCACCATATTGCACCATTTAAAGTCCTGATTTTCAAAAAAAAAAAAAAATTATCTTGGAGGGGGGCGTCCCCCCCCCCCCCAAGTGGCCCGCAAGCCCCCTCCAGCGACCCTACCTCTTTTCAGTTCTAAAATGTTGGCAAGTATATGAAAGCTATGGGTCTATACTTACTTTCATGTCCTGCATTAAGGTTTGTTTTGTCCAAAACCGGAGGTAAAAATTTAATACAATTAAAAGGATGCCAGGCAGATTCAGAGTTTGTGGACTGCTACAGCAGCGAGTGAAGCCCTTGTCTCCAGCTAGAAACAGTTGTTCCGTCGACAGACACCTGGTGGCTCTGTAGACTGTACATCATTGAACAAGATAAGATAAGGAGGATCGTGCCGTCGTGAGCTTAACGGAGTAACGCTCTGTCAACATGAACTGGCACGCAGAGGCTCCAACTCTCCCGCCGGCGGCGGGAGATCTCCCGCTTTTCCGGGGAAATTGAAAATTCTCCCGACCTCTCGCTTGCTACAAAAAACCTCCCGCCCACAGAGGGGTTTCAGTTTATATATATAGCTACGTGCCCGGTTTTCGACCATGCCCAGTTTTCGACCAATTCCAAAATATCGCGATATTTTCTTCATAGCGTCTGCTCTATATCGCCGCTTGTACATTTGAACTTGTGAGTTGTTTCTTCCTATGGACATTAACTCCTGGTACTATATTTTGATGCATATATGAAGATTTACTTTGAGACAAAACTGCGATAGCCAAACAATAGGTGAAGTGGTCGAAAACTGCGCCCCCCATCATATATATATATATATATATATATATATATATATATATATATATATATATATATATATATATATATGTGGCACTTTGCTATGCACAAGCTTGGCAGTTGTTATTTTTTAAGATTTAACTCCCCAGAATTCATCAGAATGCACCATTTTTACTTGAAATTTGAAAAATTTTCCCAGCCAGCCTCCCTCCCGTACCCTCTCCCCGCTCGGTCGCGTTGCGACCTCGTGGTCTCCTTCGGGGCAACTCCCTGGGAGGGAGATTCTCCCTGTCTGGTACTCTCCTAGGTTGGAGCCTCTGGGCACGACCAACACACACACACACACACACACACACACACACACACACACACACACATTTATATTTCCTAAAGTGCATTCCCTCCATGACCTTGAGAACGTAGGACAAAGTGATGCAAAAAAAAATATATATGGTATAGCCTAAAGCTTACCCAATTGACTGGATTAGGGAGATTGCAAATGTTCCGCCATATCCACAGTGCTCTCCTGAAGCAAGGGCACATTCTCGTCTGGCGTCCCATTGGATGGATTGCACCTGCGTGAACCCTATGAACCAATAAAAGACACTGTAACAAACATACATATCACACTGACGTTTTAATTATTTGATTCTGACAAATACCTGTCAATGTCATGTTGACTTTCACACATGAACTAAGAAAAAGCTGCACTAAAAATTCCCACAAATCTATGAACATAACTGAAAAAGTGCTATTCAAAATGTGGCACGGATAGGTTTTTTACGTTGTATTCCTCCAACAAAAGTCTAAAAACATTTCAGCTGCTCTTTTTGATCTTGCTCTCCACTGCCACTTTTACAACTCAGAAGCAGCATTTACCATTTTCCCCTTGAGTAAAGACCGAGTCAACCGCTTTCCTTGGCATGGATTGGGCACTGAGCCCCCAACACATGCCAAGGAAACTGTTGATTTAGTATATGTTATCTTGATATGTCTCACTTTACAATTATCAACTTGTTTTTCTTTTGGAATTAGGTTACGTGAAAACACTACATACGGAAGAAGACAACATTTAACCACCAGCCGGACTTGACTGGTTTAAAGGCGGGGGGGGGGGGGGTAATATAGGACCTATATAAACTTGTAAGCGCTCTCTTTAAACTCTCTACATGCCTATGAACACGAGGAAACTGTCCACTACATAAAGTAAGTAAAGAAAATGAAAGATCCATTACAAGAGAGGTTACATAAAGCTGATCGTAACAAAGACAATAAAATCGATTTACCAGCCCTTTGTAATATTCAACTACAACGCACACTAGGCCTACATTGACTGAGCTTCTGTTCTGTTTGGCCATTGGTCAGCGTGGACTTTTCCCAATTTGAAAACAAACCCATGTTCACCCAAACCTACTGAAACTTTGGGGTGTTGTAATGCTTTTTTTTTTTGGTACATCATACTCAAACATTAACAATTAATTGATGTAAATATAAAAGACTGGCATTTACTTTCCCTTACAAAATCAAAATTCTGGGATCATGCTGGATTTTGCTGGTATTTGCTGGACATGCTGAGAAGTGCTGCAACCACGTTGCATTTTGCTGGAAAAGGGACTTAATTTTTTCTCGATTTTCTGGTTTTTGCTGCCAATGCTGGATACTGATGGAAACATGCTGGGTTTTGCTAGAAAAAGAACTTAATTTTTTTTTTCATGGTATTCTCATTGTTGCTGGGAATGCTGGGTACTGCTGGAAACATGCTGGATTTTCCTGGAGAGAGAACTTAGTCTTTTCAGGGTTTTCTAGTTTTTGCTTCGGATGCTGGATATCGCTGGTAGCATGCTTGATTTCACTGGGAAAAGAACTTGTAAAATTTTAGAATGTTAGATTTTTGTTAAAGATGCTGGATTTTGCTGGAGTAGGCCTCAGGGTACACAACTTAGAAAATTTTGAATCTTGAGTCTTTGGCAGCCCAGCAGAATCCAGCACAGTGTTTATTTTGTTACTGCCTAGTTTTTGATGGGCATGCTGGATTTTGGTTGTTAAGAGTTTGCTGAAATTTACTGGCACAATTTATAGTCCAGCAATTTCTTAAGTGTTACCACAGTGTGGTTTTGCTAGATTTTTCACATTTCTCAACCCAGCAAATGATGACTTTTTTTTTTTTTCCTGCTAGATCACAATTAAAATAGATCTCGATCTTGGTAAGATATTCAATGGTCAAGATTTCTGTGGAAGGAAGGCAGCATGGGGGATAAAGGAGGAACAAGTGCGTCTACCCTAGCTCAAGTTCCAATTATAATCTCGATGCTTCAGCATTATTGATTAGCCCCAAAAGTTTTATTTTAGTATGCAATCTTATGTATACATCTTTTAACTGGATCTTTAATTACCTGTGCCAGATTTTTGAAATATTCATTAGACTTATACCTATCAAAATATTAAATGAAGATACGAAAAATTCGATCATCGGTTAGCCTCGTTCTCAAAGGTTTGCAAGGCGGGAAATTTCGTTTAACTGAATTTGCGGATTGTGAAGACTGCGTTCTGTTGTGCTGTGTTGAACGACTGCAGAATTCAACAAAGCATGGGGCAAGGCAACAAATTTAAATATCTAGTAGTCTTTCCCTTGTGGTTGGATCAAACATTGGTAGTGGTTAAACCTGCGCAAACATCACCAGCCTTCAATGGGGGCAAACTATTGGGGAAGAGGTGAATGTGCAGACACTGCAATGGCCGGGGATAATTCACAAGGCTATCATAATGGAAACGGCTTGTGAGTACACTATTAATAACTCGTGAACTTTCATGTCTTAACGTTACTGGATTAATACACAGTATAAATATCTTTATTGACATGAACCAATGCAACTCAGTATGGTAGAGGTACAGTCACGATGGATGTGATGTACAATGTAAAACGTAAAAGATGAAATCATACCTTCTATGGGGTCACACTAAACACCAAACCCCACCTGAACCTACCAAAACTCACCAAACCCCACCTGAACCCACCAAAACTCACCAAACCCCACCTGAACCAACTAAAACTCACCAAAACCCACATTTTTGCTGGATTTTGTCGGGATTTGATTAAATCCCGACAGAATCCAGCAATATTTTGTTAGAACTGGCTGGAAAAATGCTGGATATTGCTGGATGCTTGGCAGAAAATGCTGGATTATGACGGATGTTTCTCCAGCATTTTCCACCACGCCCAGCAATATCCAGCATAATCCCAGCTTTTCGTTTTTGTAAGGGTTTGGAGCATGTGACTGGCAATGAACAGGTTCCGTGGAAAAGCCTCCTTCACTATTCACACACAAAATTACATCATATAATCCACTTTTTAGACCAAACTCACAACATGTCAACACACACACACACACACACACACACACACACACACACACACACACACACACAGAATTCCTTACCAAGGACAAGTGCCGTCCCTGCTTGTTGTGGTTTCACAGTATTTCCTGCTTACATAAATAACAAAGAACTGGCGGTTTGTCCTATCAAGGGCCCTATTAACAAACGCCTGACTTCATCCCGGGGGTGGGTAGGTCTGCATCAATCAATTAAACAATCCATTACTAAATTGAATAGATAAAATAATTTTATTTTGAAACAATTATAATACCGCTGCTTATAACTACTTATAATAAAAGTATTTGTGCTATGTCTGTGCTCAATACACTGGTCTTTGTCTTGAGAGACCACCTGCTTTGAAAGACCACCTTTCCAAGATTATTTGCTCAGTACTGCATCCAATATTTTTACCTCCTATGAGAGACCACCGGTCTTCAGAGACAATACTCTGGTCATCCCTTGGGATGGTTCTTCAAAATACCTTCTACAGTATTAGATTTACAGACCCTGAAATATCCCACAACTGACCTTTTTTGGGTGCCAGTAGTATTCACAAAGTTGTACACATTTTAATTATAATAATTCCTGATTAAAATTTCTCCGATCAGATCTTTTATTCTAGTCCTAGCATACTCACATTTCCAGACAAAAAAGAATGGCCCAGGTCAACAGCTTTCTCAGCATACATTGGGTGCATTGTGCCAAAAGCATGCTGAGGGAAGCTGCTGAAACACGCTCAACTTTTCAGTACCAACTGAAACTAAAGTCGAACTACTTAATAATGAACTGTTCTAAATTATAATAAGGATGCTAGATTCATGTTCTTTGTAAAGAGACTTTTCATTCAAGTGCCAGCATACCTGTAGTTGTTGTTGTTGTTGTTATAGGCCTACTTATGATAAAGGGTTTCCTCCATACCCATATATGGACACTATTAAAAGAAGACACAAAGTGAATATCCACAAAAGTAGAATTCCTCTCAGTGGTGGGGCATTTACAAATTGGCAGGATCGTGTATCGCAGATACAATTTGTAACGTGACTGTTTGTCACTTCAAATATTTGGCAGATTGTTCTTCAAAAGTTAATGTATTGGATATTTAACAGCGAGCCTGCCACTTCTTGCTTTATAGCAAACAATACTAATCCTTATTGCATGAAAAAGAAAAAAAGCTGCCATCTCGTGACGTCACCGCCTCGTTTTTCACCTGTAGTTACAAGGAATGTAACTGTCCAGGTGAACAGCTTTCCTCACCCTTGGACGCAATGCTTACAAAGCATGCTGAGGAAAGCTGTTGACTCAGTCCACAATGTGACACTGAGCAGACAAGTGGTCTTATAATAGAGGTGGTCTCTTCATCAGGTACCAAGGTATCTAGGATCAAAACACACCGACCGGCCACTCCACGGATCTTATCAAGTTTTCAGAGGATTCGAAGCTCACAGTCACAGCGGTAATATAGTCAGACAGGCCGTTCATGTCAGCCACCTGGTCCTGTTGGCACCGCTTGAAGATAGCCTCCAATGACTGGAACACACAAACACACAGTCACATCTCGTATATAAATCTTAAAGTGAACGACTCCCTATAGTTGATACACAGAAAACAAAACTTGATTACGACTGCATATAAGCTTAATTAACAAATACCTACCACGACAACCATAGAAAATCATTTTGCTTTGCATGTCAAACATTTTTATCCCAAACTTTATGATCTTTTTCACTCGAAGTTTGCAAAGCATATCCATAATAAGTTAATATATATCCACAGTCTATTATTATATATTTTATTAAAATACAGAAATATCGCAAAAATTACTTTTTCTTGAAAAAAATTTCAAACACCAGATATGAAGGTAAAATATGTAGCAATGAATTGAAATTGTTAAATCATTTATGCTCAAGATTCAATATAACATTAACTTTCATTTCAAAGGTGATATTTTCCTTTTCTGTAACATATTGAACCTATCGCACTTCAACAGGTCCAAACTGGTTGGTGGTGGACTGTTTTCTGCCTAATTTTTTTCAACACTAATTCTGATGTTAATGGGTTAATAAAAATAAACCGAACAAACGATGTCCAAAAGACCATCAGAATAGTAGGCCCCAAGTCAACAGCTTGGCTGTCGGCAGGTAGGCAGTAAGTGCGAAACCCACACATCGGAAAGCTGTTAACTCAAGTCTGAAATAGCGAAAAAGGGATACAGTACTGTAAAACATGATCCATGTTCATCAATTTCAAACCCAACAATGACAGCAAAGAGATTCCAGAGTTGCCAAATCATCAACATTCATCTTCCAATACCCATGTGAAAAAACTAATTTCACTCCTGATGGCTTGAGACCCATAAAAGGTAGCTGGTGGTTTTAAACCGGTCCTCTCAACCTTTGAAATATTCTTCATTAACTACAGACTATAGTGTTTCCAAAATGTACAGGCCTAGCCGCCCAAAACACAAATTTTAATCCTTCTGCCAAAAATAAAAAGTGACCCGGTAGGCCTATCACTTGTTAGTTCTCCCGACTTGTCAGTCAGCTAAGTTTGACATGCATATGTTTAACAGCCATGAGAAAACGACTATAGCCGTGATCAGCACTTTAAAGGTTAACCCATTCCTGGACGGAGAGAACAACTAGCTCAATGGCTATCCTTGGCGTTGTATCCAACCCATGCTCAGTAAAGCTATTGACCTATGGTGTGTCATCATGAATGGTCTTACATACAAATTTAGCAAACCCTTTTTTATAATGAGAAATTTCAGTAAAAACTTTGAGGCAGAGGACAATTTGCATCTGGGCGCTTTTGGTGTTTTTCAGTGAGAAGGGTTAATAATGCCATGAAGTCAATAGCTTTGCTTGGTTCACTCTAAAAGTGTGCCACTGAAAATTGTTGACTTAGTCTACTATGGGTAAAACTATACCTTGAAAATTTCACATTGATCAGAATAACAGCTCTCCTGACATTCAATGGAAGAGTTTGTAAAATATTTCAGGCATGCGACCTCCTTCAAACACAAAATGTAATGAGCAGCTAAGACTTGTCTTACATTCATTTGATGCACATCGAGCAGCTGATTTGGGGGTGACTCAGCCAGCAGTCGTCCATAGCGCATGAGGCCTACCTGAAAATGAAATACATCACAATTTCAGAACAACACAAAAAAAATGCAACACATAAAACTTTCTTTTACTCTTCATGTGTATTATTATTGAATAAAGAGAAACTTTGTGACTGGCATTTTAGATCCTAAAATATCATTTATGTAGTATTCAGGAATTCATTTGACATACACAAGCAAAAAATTTTCATAATTGCAATGGGATTGACATCAATTTATTCAAGTTAACTGTTCTAGTGCAGGGTTTGGACTAAGTCGTCAGCTTCATAAGTATATTGTATTTTGTTTGTTTCTTTGTTTGTTTATTTGTCCCTCTGTCTATCTATCTATCTATCTATCTATCTATCTATCTATCTATCTATCTATCTATCTATCTATCTATCTATCTATCTATCTATCTGTCCACTTACTTATTTATCTATCTGTCCACTTATTTATTTATCTATCTATCTATCAATATATCTATCTATCTATCTTTCTATCTATCTAATTATCTATGTTTTTATCAATTTATTTATTTATTTATTTATTTATTTATTTATTTATTTATTTATTCAATATCTTTCTGTCTTTACTTATTCTCTATGCGGAATTAGAATCAGGAATCATTGACAAGTCAGATCAGGACGACTTTTGCTGTCATTAGCACACAGAGAGTTATCCCTCTGAGCGGTGGTCACAGGCGTAATCACATGTACCTGAATTGTGATTCCACCTATGAACTCTTCATGTTGAGAACTTTTGTTCGAGTGCCAACATGTCTAATCTAAATTTGGTACATCCAGATTGTGCTGTTGGCACAGTTTAGAATGCGCCCTTTAAGGGATACAGTATATAGGTTTTGAATCAGTCAATGTGAATATTTGCTCAGTAGTTTCTACGACCTTTTCTGCAGCCAGCCTGTTCCTCATAGTGCATGTACTTACATGTGTCGTTATAAGCTCAGCGCAAGACGTGAGTCTATTATTAACAATACATGTACATACATTACCTAAAATGTTAAAAAGAAAGTACCTCTATACTTGTTTTCCTGTAGGGGGCTGCCCCCGTTATAAATAGGAACAAGATGGCTTCAGTCCAAATTTTTGGTACACCTGACACTTAATATTTTTTGCACAAGTTGACTAGGATATAATAATAATAAAAATAATAATAATAATAAAAATAATAATAATAATGATAATAATAATAATAATAATAATAATAATAATAATAATAATAATAATAATAATAATAATAATAATAATAATAATTTATTAGGAAAACTTCCTCTTTACAGCGGGGGCACCAACGGAACCGGGGAAATTCCATGATGCGTCCAAGATATACACAAATAATCAGGCATCCTTATTACCAATCAAATAATCTTCGTATGTTCAAATAAGTATAGTAACTATAATAGTACAAGTAATGATTTATGTCCTCCGCACCAAAACTAGAGATAAACCACTCATTGGGACAAAACTCTAGAAAGCGTAAGGACATGTACATTTTACACGTTTCATATACAATGCAGAACATATGGCCTCCAGCTTCATTATTAAAAAAAAAGAAATCAGGTATAGATACATTGGAGCAGGTCTATTTACAAGAGGTATATGTAGAACAATGATACAATCTGTCATTCCGAGAAGTCATTAAGTGACTGTCCCCTGTAATGCCAAGCCTCAACCAAGAATATGTTTTACATGTTTGGTCAAATAATTCACCAATGTCCTGTCCAAGATCATATGCGTGCTGGCCAAGGAACCAACATACTTTATTTTTCAGCGAGGAGGCGGAGAAACGCTGCCATGCCTGAACACAATTCTCATTCAGAAAGTTGACTTCCAAATTTCTATATGCCTGCAACCTGATATCATTTAGTGCTGGGCACACAAATAGAAAACATGATAAATCTTCTCTACTATCTTTACATAAAGGGCATCTTCCGTCTGATAAACCCCATCTTTCCAGATCTTCCCCGACACCCAGACACACAGTGCGGGCCAAAAATTTTAATCGTGCACCGGCAAAGTTATTTACATTAAAAAGATAACTTTCACCGAAAGAGGACCGTTTAAACATTTTATACCATCTTAGAGACTTTTTCAAGTCTATTTCTATTTCATATATAGGAATATGAATGTTTGGGTTTCTTACTAAATTAAATCGTAATACCATGCGTTCCTGGTGCTTTGCCTTCCAGTAATTTATTAATAGCCTTATCAACTTCTTTGGCTGTGAACTCCCCCCCCCCAAAAAAAAAAATTCACGAGAAGAAAAAAAAAACGAAAAAAATCACGAGAAGGAAAAGATTGCAGTACACCCTCACATGTGTATCATCAAATTTAACGTCCACATTTAATAATTATTATAAGTACTTCATCCATCCGCTACCAGATATATATAAAGTAACATTTTGTGCTATGGCACAACGTGTTGAACGAAAAAGAAAGGTAGAGTTATTTGTACATTCATCAATTACACAAAAGAGTTGAATACCATTCCACAATTTCTTCTCTGGTATAGGTTAATAGAAGAAGGCTTCCATGGAAGACTTTGCTATCTGTGTATTCTCAGTTTTCATCATGTGTACAGACTCGAGAGGGGCTCATAGAGTTTTGTTAGTGCAGCATCGGGACCAGACAAGGTTGTCTGTTAAGTCCTTTTCTATTTTGTCGGAGAGCCTAGAAAACATCGGCATTACAAGCCCAGAAAGCAAGTATAATGTTAAACATGAGGGCTGTGTGTACAGCCCATGATCAGCTGACCTAGAGATTCATCACACTTGTGGCCCTGTGAACGTGGGATAAGATCAAGGTCACCCGTGTACTAAGTAAGTATGGCCATTATGGTAAGAAAGATAACATGTGCAGTATGAAGGTCCCAGTTCGAGACGTTCTCAAGTTCTGGTAAAGAGGAAAATGCATGTAGGTTGCACTGTGATCTCAGAAACGAGGTCAAAGCCACCTATGTACTGTCTAAGCATGACCCACATAGAAAAACATTAATATGTGCGACATAAAGGTGCTAGATGATAATAGATCTTAAGTGAGCAAGCGAACGGTACATTCCATGTCAGTTGTCCTGAGACCTGGGGAATGATAGCCAGGTCAATCATGTATTGTTTGCGTTTAGCTCTCAAAGATAATCATACCTATGTAAAACATCAAATTCCAGGCTGAAATAGTTCTCAAGTTATCATCTGAAGAGTTTAATACACCTAAGGGACCACGTGACCTTATGAACGAGGGCATGGTCGGTCACCCATGTACTGTGTAACTCCACCTGTCATGCCCTCCTTTTGAAGTGAATATGGTTTTGGAAAAGTCACAATTGTGAATTACCGTTGCAATCGCCATTCACTACTAACCAATAGGTCTATATACATTCACTGATGTGACCCGAATTGAAAAATTCATTAGAAATCCGAGATTTACAGTAACGCCATCTTGTCAACAAGTTTGGTTGGTCTTTTTAAAAATAAATATTTCCACCACATTTCAGCATTATCCAATTGACGGGTTTGGAGAAGTCAAAAATAGTAAACACACACATTTTTTGCATTAGAAATATTTGAAAAATCACAGGAAAACTTGTTCAGCAAATTATTATCTGGAGGTCCCAAGAGCTCAACCCTAGTAATTTCGAATCAATTGTCTAAGTAGTTTCTAAGAAAAGTTCTTTTTTAAGAGTTGGCCAAACAAAAAACAAAAAAACAAAAACCACAAAAATTCGAAAAAATCATGGCAGCATGACCATTTGAACAATTTTGTGGAAACCCAAACAAGGTACTTTCCCACCAGGTTTGAAGTGAATCTGGTAAGTGGTTTTGGAGAAGACTTAATCGTAAATTACCATTAATTTCCATCCGCATTTATGCATAATGCAGTAATCAATAGGATTAGTATATGCATTAACCAAGAAGTACCAAAATGGAAAAAAATCATTAAAAATCGGGGATTTAAAGCAACGCCACCTTGGGAACTACTTAGTTTACACTTCTACGGGGAACATTTCCACCAAGTTTTAGCATAATCTGAGTGACGGTTTTCGGAGAAGTCGAAAATGGCGAAAACACACTTTTTAAATAAAAAATATATGCAAATCACCGTCCGTTAGTCCGGCACCTGACTTTCTTGGCTATAGTTTATTGTTTGTTTGTTTGTTTGTTTGTTTGTTCTTGTTTTGGCTTGATATATGACTACTTGGTCACACAAAATCAGAAAATGCCGGGTGACATCTTGTCAACCTTCAGCATTACAAAATATTGATGGTTGTTCATTTAGCCCCCGCCCTCACCCACATATTTTCTTTTCGTCACCACACACTAACAATAAATTTCAAAATAATCATTCAAATTATAATTGGATAACCTCTTACCTCCAAATAGATAGCACAAAATAAAAACCAAAAAAGGTGTTCCATACTGTGACCTTGAAGTGAGCTTGACTTCACATGACTTTCACCTGTTAATTTTTTTATTAGTTTGACACTAATTTGTTTTTTCCTTTTTTTGCACATGTGGCATAGATGTTAAACAATTCGTACATGAAGTATTATCCTGGAAATTCTCTTTGACCTTAATCTTGGTCATGACCGTGATAGGCCAGTCTTCAAAAGTTTGTTTCCTTGCACTTATGAATTTTCGTTATATGGCAAATCGTGTTTGATTTGTTTACGGGAGGAAAGGCAGTGGCTGACAAATAAATTTTATTTTTCCTACAGGTAAGCAGTTGCAGTAGCCGATGAAACAATCAGTAATGTAAACATGCAGCATATAGATTTACAGTAATGTCCAACCACTTTTTGCCCTCCGCACATAAAGTGCCTGAGAGTATTGTCTCCCCCTGGGTTGTCCGTTTATCCATCCGTCCGTCTTGTCAATGTTACCACGATATCTCCAAAAATATTCACCGCAGATGTACGAACTTTTTGTCACAGAAGGACTTTATAATGGACCAAGTACTTGTGGAATAGCTTTCTGGGCTTCGTCTGTTTATTTTTTTTAACTCTTCATGAAACTTTTAATGTATATATTTGAAGGCCGCCTGAGTGGCGTCAACCCTGGCGACGTTACCGCGATATCTAAAAAAATGTTGACTGCAACATTACCAAATTTTTTGTCAGATATGCATCTTATGATGGATCAAGTTCCTATTTAAAACCAGCTATATCTGATAAGTTTCAAACTTTGTATGAAACTTTTGATGTACTTATTTGAAAGCTGTCTGCATTGCGTCAGCCCTGACACCGTTACCGCGATATATCCAAAAATATTGACCACAGCTTTGCCACATTTTTTTTTAGAGATGTAGCTTATGAAGGAATAGGTTCCTATTTAAAACCAGCTTCCTCTTTGTAATTTTTGAACCTTTTTATGAAACTTAAAAGTATTTATATTCAAGGCCATCTGAGTGGTGCACAGGGGCAGGATGTTACCATAATATCTCAACATGGATGCAATGCATCTTCACCATTTTTTTCAGAGATGCACGTTATAGTGGACCACATTCCTATTGAAAACCGGCTTCCTCTTATTATTTTAAAACTTGTTATTAAACTTTCGAAGTATTTCTTTGATGGCCATTAAGTGATGCACGGTACAGTGGTCTCTGTCGCCAGAACTTGCCGCAAGAACACATCCAAAATTGCTCTTTCATTTTATAGACAAAAATATGGAAATTGTATGCAAAGTATTCTACTGCGAAGTCTAAAAAAGTTGCAGAAGTGAGGAAAAAGTGTGTGGGCGCCGAGGGTAATCCTTTCTCTCAACGCTTTTTTTTCAATGAGGTAATTATGGCTTGAATTAATTTTTGCTTGCAGGTACGCAGGTAGCATGGGAACCCTACATGTAGAAATGAGAAAGACTGATCCCAACTTTTTCTGCAATATATATATATATATATATATATATATATATATATATATATATATATATATATATATATATATATATATATTTGAATTTTACACCAAAAAAGGAGTATTTTCAAATATAGATGTGTGTTGATGTGTATATGGACTTTAGAACTTAATGTGAGCACACCTTAGTCTCTACAAAAATATTCTGTGACAATCCTAAAATGGCTTTGTTAAATAATTGGAGTTGATCTTAAACAACACCCTTAATTTTTCAGTGTTTATTGTGATTTCCATTTTACTTAATGGCAGAAAAGATAACATTTTTCTGTTTAAGTTTGATGAAATCCGTTTGCGTCCGTTCGTCAAACTTTTTCACATTTTCTACTTCTAAACACCTGTTGCAGGGAATATTTTGATTTTGAAGATGGATGTTTCTTAGATGGTTCTGTGCCAAGTTTGAGAAAGAAATGATGATGCAATTTTTTTTAAATTTTTGGATGAATACCTTTAATATATTTAATTTAAAAAATAAATTTCTCCTCTAAAATTGCTAAGCAAATTGCTTTGATATTTCGCACAGAATCACCTGAGGTTATGTAGTTCACAGTTTGAACATCATGTGGCGCTGCGTGTTTTCCTATTTTGTATGAATTTTGTGTGCTGAGACTACTTTTATCTGTATCTCTAGAACGGATTTATAAAATTGTTTGAACTGTTATCATGATATAATCTGATTAAAGATGACGCAAGTTGACGAAAAAAATCAGAATATGTTAATTTTGTATGAAGCTGTGGGACGTCAGACTTTGATACAATGTGTCGGTAGCACTAGAATTGTGCAGGCATGTAGCAATACAGTGCATGTGTTGTAAGGCTGTCATAATGGATTTGTGGAATGCTCTGATTCTTAAGACAGTTGTGTCGTGGGTGGGTCTGTACCATCTATGTAAAGATGACGATGATGCATCTTTTTTCTATTTAATTTTGGAGATGGCTGGATCCCAGTTGGTTCTGTACCAAGTTTGCGAAAAAGATGATAATGCAATAATCTATTGATATTTACATAATTTTTATACGTTTTTGCAAAAAAAAAATAAAATAAAATAAAAAAAAAACGAAAAAACAAACAAACAAAAAACAAATAAACAAACAAACAAAAACAAAGAAACAAACAAACAAAACAAAAAACAAAAAAAAACAAAAAAAAACAAAAACAAAACAAAAACAAAAACACCCCCCCCCAAAAAAAAAACAAAGACAAAAACAAAAAACAGAAAACCCAAGGCCCTGAGACTTTTACTCCGTTGGCTTTATTGGCCGACAGGTTTTATTGTTGTCTCTGTGCATGCGGGAATACGTATATCAGTTTGACATTTGGCGACCTTGACCGAGGTCACCAGGGGGCATGCGATTTGTTCACTTGTGGACAGAATAACTTGTAAGATATGGAGCTACCAACAGGAAACTTATACTGTTGGAGCATCTCATTAGAATCCTAGATGTGCTCGGGGTAACATTTATCATATGATTTGTATGGATGGCCCAGAAAAACTCTGTAACTTTTGACATTGAATGTTTAGTAGAGTTCAAGCCTTTTTCCTCCTGTCTCCACGATTCTTATATATTGGCTTATATCTTGGTAAGTGTGGAGCTTAGGCCCATGACAACTATTAAACACTCCTAGAAATGTACATATGATGTTGATATTGATCTTTAGTGACCTGGAAGACCAAACAGACACAGTGGCTTATATCTTTGTACTTGTGAATCCTCGGCCCACGGCTATTCTTGAACATTACAAGGAATGTTCCCATGGATTTTCTTTTGGTGTTCTTAATTTTGATTTTGAATGACGTTCAAAGCTCACACTGACATATTGGCCTAAATCGTCTTAATAATTAAACCTTCAGGCAACTATTGATAAGTCCTTGTACAGTTCATGTATAGATTAGTTAGGTCTGCAGTTGCAGAAGCAGATTCCAGTCAGCAGAGCACAGAATCATAATGATCTGCCTGTTTCATGCTTTAGACCTTTTCAATACGTTAGAGGGCGTTGCGAACGTTTAGTACATTTTGTCACCGGTGGTGGCTTTGCCTGTAATTGGGGTGTTCTGGTCGCCATTGAGGTCTTTTACCAGTAACCCCTCAAGGTCGGGTCAACTGATCCACCACTTTTGATCGAGTACTGAATACTGTTGCTGTGTCTATTGGATGTTAATATCACAGGAGCAGAGCATATCAAATTGAGTTGCATTATCATTTTGGATAGGAAAATACTTATCAACTGTGAGTTTTAGAAAAGAACTGCTCCTCTAGAAATATTTCAAATCATTTGACAACTTTGTGTATTTTTGGAGACATATTTGGCGCGGAACGGTCAATCATGGAGGTAATGACTAAGGTACACAAATGCACCTGTAAAAAAAATCTAATCACATGACCCCCCCCACACACCCATTTTCTTGGTTTCAACTTGCTGCTACCGGTATAATCTGAAGTACAATGCAAAGGAAGTTGTGGTTTTACGTTTCAAATATGAGAAATAAGCCAACGAATGTCGCCATTTTAACATGTAAATGCATTAGGCCTAGGTTACTGGTCCAAAACCTTGAGCACTGGTTTAGAAATGGAAGCGAATGCAAGAAAAAGCGAAGCAGAAGTTGAAAGGGAGAATTTAGATTATACGTGTCTGCATCATACATGCATAATTACTTTCAAATCCCAGGATAGGAAACATTTTTAGGTCGACTGCAATGCGGTCAGTGCTATTTTCAAATATCACGCCAGCCTAGTTGGCAAGAAGCAACCACAAACAAAAATGGTTTCTTCAGCAAGTACTTATAGAGCACAGAACTTTGCCGATTGAGGCCACTATTGCATTGATAATAAAGTAAACAGGAGGTCACTTCTTATCACATAACTCTGCTTGTAAATACTTTTGGTAAAATGAGTACACGAAGGGCTTTCTCCCGAAAATACACAGGAAACAATCTTCGATGAGCAAGCCGTTCAAGTTTTCAAAATGGCGGCCGTAGCCACGTGATTGAACATCCCACCAAGAACTCCACAAAATTGCTTTCAATTACACATGTGGTTTTACGTTATTAGTGCGGCAATACGTGTTTGAGACGTCACTCGTCTGAATGTGGGCGAAATATATCTATCAACCTTTTGAATGCAATATTAATCGGCGACAACATGCACAGCTAGCAAAGCTGATTCAGCTTCAATTTCAGGGTACAGCAAAGCCGCGAGCCTTGTCAAAATACCACCGAGAAACACAGATAAAAACATAAATAAAACTGATCCATGCTAAGGACAATAAAAGGGGTGCAAAAAATCTTAGGTCTGGTTGTTTACTACGGTTATTCTGGCAATTTGGCACACAGCAGTGGTCTCGCTTCCCCATGTTGGTGCATGGCACTGACCGTCTGATGCAGAGGTGTTACACCCTGATTTTTTCCAATCAGCGAAGCACTGTTGAAACCGACGCCAGCGCCATCTATGGTACTGGAAAGGTCTATTCCAATATGCATCTTTGAAGTTGTAAATGATCAACTAGACTCTAATTTTGTAACACCTTTTAAGTTTTTTGACAATTTGACACCAATCTGTTTGTGTAGTTTCGGCACATGTATAGTTTATTTGGGTTGACAATCAGCTTGCCCAATGTCGGAACATGTATTCCTTGACCTTGCGGTCTTGTGACGGTTAAGGTCACTTCAGGTACAAAGTAGTAACATAGATATCACTTACCCAATAATGTAGATTTTGTTTGGCTTGTGGTACACGGTTGTCTATCGGGAGCTTCCATATTTTCTGGAGGTATTTTTTTGTTTTTTGTTTTGTTTTGTTTTTTAAGGGGGGTGGGTTGGGGGTTAAGCAGGCAAAATATAAAATTGCTCAAGGATGACAGGATGTCACCCGACATTTTTCGGATGTATATACCAAGGCCCCTCAAAATCAGTCAAAAACAAAAACTAAAACAAAAAAAAAAAAACTATAGACAATGATTGCAGGTTCAGCCCAAATCTTGCATTTATCTGCCGGATTTTGTTAAACAAATACGGGTCTCTGAGTCTCCAAAAGTCTCCCTAAGCAATTTCAAAACAATCATTCAAGCGGTTTTGGAGAAGAAGATATTTTTAAGATCTGGGCAAAAAAATGAACAAAAACAAAAAATCAAAAAAAAATATTGGACTGTGACTGTTTGAACAAACTGGTTAGAGACCAACCCAAGGTACATTTCCAGCAAGTCTGAGGTGAATCTGGCCAATAGTTTTGGAGAAGAAGTCGAAAGTGTAAATTGTTGACGCTGACAGACGGCAGACAGACGGAAGAAGTCGAAAAATGTGAATTGTGGACGCCGACAGACGGACGACGGATGGTAAACAAATGCCTAGCCACCACATACGCTCAGCTGACTGACAAGCCAACTGAGCTAAGAACTTGCAAAATAAGTTGGGAAGTTTTCTATTTAAACCTGCTCTTAAGATGTTTTGATCAAACGGTGGTGCCTATTGTAACTTATGTAGCTGAGATATGGGTGTATGAATATAAAAGACACAGAGAGTGTACACATTAAATTATGCAGACATTTGTTAGGTGTACCAGTTTTCACACATAATGCCTCAGTTTTAGGGGAAGACTGCCTTTGTGTATTGTACATATGAAAAAAGGCAAACAATTCTGGTTAAAGTTAAAACACAAGCCAGAAGACCGACCGTATAATATATCGGAGAGCCAGCTGTCTAACATTGAAGAATATAGAGGAGCATGACAGGAAGACCTGGGCAATTGTTTTGTTAAAATCTGGATTCAGATATGCTTTGATTTCCCATGAAGTTGGGGACCCCAAAATATTTCTCAGTATGTTTATTTCTAGGTTGAAGGACTGTTACTCTGAAGATAATTATTGGGTTAGGAGTATTTACAGGCCAAACAAGCTAAGACAGTATAGAGAATTCAAATCCCTACTAGAACCACAAAAGATATATACATGTATCTTTATTTTCAAAACAAAATGTATATTTCTGCTCTAGCAAGGCTGAGATGCTGTGGTCATATTTTACATATAAAGTCAGGTCAGAGATCAGGTGTACCTTGCCTGCACGTTTGTGCAGACTCTGTGCCTGTAACAATGGTAATTTTATTGAGGATGAGTTCCATATGGTCTTAATTTGCTCTACTTATGCTGAGTTCAGAATTAAATAGATTCCCAGTTTTATTGGGAAAAGCCCACAAGACTGAAATTTAACTTACGGTACTTATGATTACAGTGAGGATGACATTTATTATTTAGGCCTGTTTGTCTTTTATGCTTTAAAGCTCAGGGAAACGAGCTGATTGACCAGCGAGCGCAATTAGTTAATGGTGCAATCAGGCTGTTACAAAATAATATTTTCATGTTTATAACCGTTATTGCTCTTATTGAAGGTGCGGCTTGTATTAGAATACATTTTTGTTTTTCAAAATTGAAGATGATGAAGTCAGGATGCATCTTCTAATAGACAGTTTTCTCCGCATCATGACCTGATGAGCGCTGACGGGAACTTCATGTGTAGACATACTGAGAACACATAACATGATGTCAAGTAACAATAGAAAGGTTGCATTTTTTTACATGCATACTTCTCATTAAGAATGCCACAGACAGAAAAAAGTCGGAACATGCTTCTACAATATTGTTAAAATGACGTACAATGATCAGTGAGTCATACACGTGAAACTCAGGCAGGAATATTGTATTTTGATTACTTTAAATTTGCAGCCTGATGTCGGAGTGTGTCTTCTATTAGGGGTTTGTTGCTGAACAAAATGACGGAGATTTAAACTTTGTAGATGTCACAAAGTCAGGGTACAGCTTCTAAAACAAATGCGTCTTCTCATAGAGAATTTGCGGTATAGTATTTGTGAAAGAAAATACGAACGGGTCTGTGCACCTCCTAAATAAACCATGGAATTTTATTTCTTCTCTGTACCATGGGCCTATGGCCTAAAGTAAATGAAGTATGTTACTGTCGTCCAATATAAAGTCAGTATAGAAATTGCTTTTTTCAAGCGTAAAATTACATTTTTAACCAGGCAGCTAAAAGAACCTGTGTATGGCATATTCACCATGTCTGCCTGCCTGGCTTATTCTGTGTAATGTGTGGTAATGGTGATTATGCTAGTCCCTGCCTGTGATATTGCTATTAGATGCTCCCATATCCTGTGGTAGAAAAGTATATGTATGTAAAAATCTTATTAAGATTTCTCCATGGAAGAACAATTTACAGGGGCAACTGTTCACAATACTCTTCGCAGAGCCATTTTTATATTGCGAGCAAAGCAGACTGAAGCTCCACGTTATGGCTACTCCACCAGGGTCTGTCCTTGGGTAACAAGGTAACTGTTTAAGCTTTTGAAAAGTGATTCACTTTTTAATTAGTCAGGTGTGATGACCATGGTAATAGGCTGCAGTACACTAGAGACCAGAGGCTGCCACTGGCCAAGGATTATGATCAACTTCGGGATTCATGGCCCAGTCAAGGGGAAGGGCCACAGTATAGTAGTATGTGCCGTACTATAAATAAAACCCTGTCAAGGAAGACTAGACCAAGTGTACTAGAGGGAACACAGTAGCTGGTCTGCTTTGGAGGCAAATATTTATTAGGCAATTCTCAAAACTTGAAATTAGCTCATATCCTATTGTGACATATGGCAAATATGCTTATATTATGCTGAATCCACTCATTTTTACGGTTGTTTTATTTTCACAATAATCATGATAGACAATGTATGTGAAACTGCCAATTACAGAACATTGCAAGCATTTTCATAGACCTAGATACGGTAGTTCCAAATAGTCGTTGCCTGAAGTCGCACCACGTTATTATTCTTACCCCCTTGATTTAAAACTGAGCTACCACTGAGACACCAGCTTTCTTTGGTGTGCGTTGCGCAATACATATCCAGTTCACATCAAGGGCTGCAGTTGACCAGACACATGTTGTCTGGACAGGGCGTATCTACAATTTGAGGCATGCACCTTAATTCCCCACCACAACTGCATAATATCTGATTTTTTTGGTAACCATAGTCTCGCTCAGGAGATATGGACCTCTGCTGGGAGTGGGGGGGGGGGGGAGAGGGGAATACAAGTAACATTTTGTTGGAAATATAAGAATATTCAATACAGGCAGATGCAAATTCATTCTTGTAATTAATTAAGTAATCACTAGATAAAAATAACTTTGGTATTTGTATACTTAAGTTTCTCTGAAAAGCACTAATTTTGCGAGAAAGGGGCGTGTCTAGCCCTATCTGTGACAGCGATTTGCCCGTGTGTCCTCCGAAATTGATGGGCACGAGACCCATGCTTCATGGTAGGGAATTAGTATGCATGCTTCATATTCTAATAAACATTGATTTTAATCACTGTTGAGATTAGTCTTAAACACTGAGGCAGATGACACCTCATCATCAGCCAGTTTTGGCAGGGTTCAGAAGTTTTTGTGTGTGTGTGGGGGGGGGGGGGGCGGCAGGTATTTATCAACTCCACTCTGTTGTTATCGACTCAGGTGCGAGGAAGTCCAGCTCTACAGCACAATTGCACAACAGGTTCAACTGAAAAGCACCTTCTCATATATAATGCTTTGACTACAATAGCGTGACTACGTAAATTGGGAGATTTTTTAGGTTTCCTTGAGGCTGAGATGGAGCACTTCAAAATCATAAACTTAAGAACACACACCAAGGCTCGCTTTAAAAATTGTAAAAAGAAAAAGAAAAAACCCTGAGTCTATATTTTCATGCCCCCAAAACGTTTGTCGTTCCTTACACTGGGAGCCCAGAAAATGTCTTAATGGAAAGTTTTAGTGCAAAAAAGGTCTGATTTTTTCTTACTCAATGCTGGTAAGACACAGGAAGATGGCATTCCCATGCTGCTGCACAAGGAGAAAGTGGTAAGAGGGAGTCCAGTGGGTTATTGACCATTGCACTTGTAAGGAATCTAAATAGATCAAAATTGCACTTTAGTACATTGTGCAAAAAACAGTACTTGGTGACCTACTTTTTTGTCACCATGACCCAATGATTGTGTGGCCTTGACCTATTTTTCAAGGTCATTCAGCACTTAAAGAGACAAAACGCCAAAAACCACACAGGCATCTGTACATCCGAACGTCCATGTGTCATTCTATTGGTTTTCAGCCGCTAAACGGAACAATGCCACCCGTCAATTATACTTAACAGCCTGTCACGTGTCTGCAGGTAGCAACGGCCCTTTGCAAAAGGAGAGTGGTATCAGGGCTGCAATGCGAAATAAGGCGGCATGCCGAAAATATGTTTGTGGGCAGGGATAAGATGAAAACATTCTAACATATCATAACCTTAGTGGTTTACTTTATAGTTATCTTGCTTGTTTTGCGCTCTAATGGAGGGGGACTTTAAATGTTCATTGTCAGACGATGTCCCTTCAAAGGCCGTGCGGCGATGGATTACCCCAGTGGTCCTGCACACCAAAGACAGGCGGGAAAAAAAACTAGCACTGTAATCAACAATACATAATAATAATATTTCATCGAAACCCAGGGATGAAGAAACAAAAGTACAGATAAACACATCGAAATAAGCATAAACTTGAACAGCAGAGAAAACACACAAACTATTACAAAACTCAGGTTGGAAAGAGAAATGAAACTCATCGAGAAAATAACTACAAAAGAATGACAAGCTTACTAAGTAAAGTATACAGACAAGTCTAACAAGCTAACTACATAAAGTATACACAAAGGAGTAAACATAATAAAATACTCTCCCTAAAAACAGGATGAAGGGGTACGAGGCGGAAGACCAAACCCGCCATCCGTGCAGTGACCATGAGCGGCCGTAGGCCGCCCTGCCGAAGCAAGGCAAGACAACTTTCGTAGCCAGGCTTGAGGTCACGGGGCCCAAAGGGCCGCTTCCATGATGTGACATTTTGAAACCAGATTGTCGCTGTTTATCCTTCCAGCCAGTACTTTGGCAACCAGTATTGATCAGATTTTTTTTTCACAAATATCGATTGCAGTTTGCATGTTTTTCTGGGCATTATCATTGGCTTGTATGACATTATGTTTCATAGTTAATGAATTTAGAAAAAGATATATAATTTTCAATTGAATCACAAATTCATTCTGGATTAGAATCAGTATTTAACATATCAGATTTGTTGGTGAACTGAACAGAATTTATATCATTTTTGTTATGATTTGTTTTTGTTTTTGTTTTTTTTTAATTTATTTTATGATAAGAACTACTTATCTTTGATGAATTTTCAGACATTTTTTGGTCTGAGCATAGGAGAGCAAGTTTTAGGAAAAATGAAGTAAGTGTTCGACATGTTAAATTTTTCGTTAAATATTTCTGTAATTTTTTCCTCATAAAATATATTGACGTATCAGAAACAGATCTGCAATCACTATGCTATTTTTCCACACAGTTATTTTAAGATATTTTGTAACTGGGGGAAATGCAGTTGTGTAGATTAAGATATTTCAGACATAACTATATCTCGCAAAAGTGTTATGTCATGCAAGAAAATGGAACAAAATGCAGATAACTTTTACCTGGTAAAGTTTAACATGTTATGGGCCAAAAATACACCAGAGCCTATAAAAGCGAAGCAAATTGTCTAATTGATGGTCTGTAGCATCGAACTGGCCAAAATAAAAGTTCACAAATCCTACAAAACTGCTGCCATCTGGTGGCAGAATAGTGAACTACTGTTTGCCCCAAGTGGATGATGTCAAAAGTTCCCCAAATTTTGGTCTTCCTGAGTTTTGTAGACCTGCTTTCTTGCCATGGTAACTTTCCAAAAAAATTATCTGGAATGACCAACATTTAAAGTTGTAGCTTTCTTTTTTTGTATTCAGCTGAATTAAAACAGTTCTACCATCGAAATAACTTTTAAACATACAGCAGTCCAATTGCAGCTTGTAAATATACTCTCAAAATTTCAGTTGGGTAGAGATGAATTTTCCAGCCCTCGTGTTAATATCTTAGTGTTCACATCATGCTCGTCTTTCAGGTGATGAATCAATGCCAGTTATTCAACTTGCCCTGCCAGTCAGATGTATATTCAACCGAGTAAGATCATAAAAATGATTCCAGATTCAAGTTAAAATTCAAATTCAAATTCTACAGCAGAGGTGACATTGAGGTGTCAGTTCGCCAGGGCTTGAAGGCATAGTTCCAGCTGAAAAGTATGGTCTCTGATAACATCTTTCCTCGATGCATATAGCGTGCATTGTGTGCCAGTGGAGACTGTAGACCCAGGTGAAAAGTCAGCTTTGGCGATGATAACCTTCCTCCTTCCTTGAATTAAGGCTGCCAATCAAAAGCTTGCCTTGACAGGAAAGCTGTTGACCTAATGGGGCGTGGGATTTGGAGAGGTCGCATGTGCTAGTCTCAGTCAAATTGTTTACCTTAGCTGTTCAAATTAGGTGAAAACACGAAGTAGACAACAATTGGCCACCGGCCAGAGTAAGGGAAAAGGGTTAATGAATTTATCTTTATTGGTAATTTTAAGAAGGCACCTCCCAAAAATGACGTGGGGGGGAACTAGATTTCTGTTAATTTGAGTCGAGGTAACAAATATTCTACAACAAAGCTTGAATATAATTGTTATAGCAAAAAAAAAAAAGAAAAAACAAAAAAACAAACCCCCCCCAGATAATCACCGGTGTTTTAAAATGTACACCCACGGATAATTTTGTAGCTGATATCCAGAAAAGTTCTCAGCCAGTAGCTTTGTGACATCCTTCATTATTTGGTCATTTATCTTGGAGTGTTGTTTGGCTGAAGATGTTGTTTACCCATTCTTTATTTGGGTACATATGTTTTTTTCACAATCAAAGAGGCAAATTTATTAAATTTGCAATATAAATGAATGCCAGTTTGAGTAAGGCCATTTAATAATAATAATAATAATAATAATAATAGTAGTAGTAGTAGTAGTAGTAGTAGTAGTAGTAGTAGTAGTAGTAGTAGTAGTAATAATAATAATAATAATAATAATAATAATAATAATAATAATAATAATAATAATAATAAATCTTTATTTATAAAGCGCCCATTCCATTAGAAGCACGCTCATGGGCACTGTACATCAGTAAAAGTTTGTAGTGACACTCCATATGGAATAAGAAATAATGAAGTATAGTACAGGACTGTCATAAAGGGATATATCCCAAATATGATAATTGGAGCATTTCACCTTTTTATTTCCTGCATTCAAGCATCAAAAGTTGATGGTAGAAACATACATGTGTAAGTTTTTACATGAATATCTTTTATTTAAATTACAGGATAAAAGTGTGGGTTTCAGGGAAAACGAAATTCTGGACATTCGCCTAATTTCACTGTATTTTTTCTTCTTCCTCATTTCAATGGTGACACAAAATAATGAATACAAAAACAGAATGAAAAATAGGGATTTGTTTAATATGAATTTGTCTAAAAAAGGCAAATTAAAGCATCAATTACATGCAAAACCATGAAAATGTTTTCACATGAAAAATGTACGTTTACATTAGCATGAAGCCAATGAACCAGTAGAAGTTCAATTGCCTTGCTGGAAAAACAATTGGCTTCACAAATGCTTTCATGGATTGTGCCCTGTATGGCAAAAATTACCAAAAGTACATTGATTCTTCCAATCTATATTGGACGATCCATTATGCTGCATGAAAGGGGTGTCTGGGTTACAAGTTTTCTCAGTGATTATCACAATTGGGACAAGATGATGTGTGTTCATGAGGTTTATGCTGTGGATTTTTTTTCCTGCTTCATGTGAATGGCGTCCATATTCAAAGAAACTGCAGGACTTTATATTATTGGGAGCTTCTGCTGTTTTCTTACCTTTCGTTGCATTTCCTGTTTCTTTTTTCCGTCATCTGTCAGTCGATAGGTTTCCTGGGAAACTGGTCCTATCACCAGCATACTTAGTCCAGGTTCACGTGTCATGGATGTGAATGTGGAGTTGGACACCCATTTAGAAGCCAACAGGATGGCCTGTTGGGATGACCTTCCTGCATATCACTTTTGCATGCATAGCAGTGGTATTTTCAGCACTGAGGATTGAGAGTCTGTCCAACAGTTGTCTATGATGGGCGCCTTCTCAGTGGCAGTCAGTCAGACGTGAATTCTGCTAGATGAAGTCTCCAACATGAGGAGGCTATTATAAGTGTGAGGTCAGTGTACCTCACGGGGGGGGGGGGGTGTTCTCAATGCGAGGCATGTTGCGGCAAGGTAGAGTCCTTAGTGGTAAATAGAGCAGGGACCACCAAGGAGGGAAGGAATCCAGCGCTTGGGCAGACAGACCTCAGGTGATGTCTACAGTGTCATCACCCTATGACTCCTTCCTGTGCCCCACCAGGGCAAGGTAGGGTGATCCAAGCCAAAGCAACTGACCTAGTGCTGATGGGCAAGGTGGAGGCCCTGTTTGCCACCATCGGCAAATGGCTGGATAGGCTGGAGCACAAGGTTTCCTCGGAGACCTTGTGGGTGTTCCTTTTTCTCTTGTGAGATGCATGGCCCTTCTTGCGAGAGCAAGGCCGAGTCGTCTTCAGCGGTGCCGACACTGAATCCTAAGGTGGCTAGTGCAGTCAGGGCGGTGACTCCCACCAAGCTCAGTGGTTAGTGTGGCTGGTACCAGACCCCTTGATGGCTAAGATTCCAACTGCTTGATAGTCCTTGGCAGTGAACCATCACAGTCACATTTGGGTGGGGAGAGGAGTCGGCCATGCAATTGATTTGTCCACTGCCTCCCTCCCTGGTTGTGAGCGTTTGCAGTCCCACCATGAGAGGGAAAATGAGAAGAGAAAGAGGAAGCACTGCCACTGTCTTTATTCTTTCTGTGAAGGAAAGGTGTGTTACCAGAACCATTGTTCACCTGCTTTGCTTGCTGAGGATAGGCCAGTGTACCTCAGCCACCCCACTTCCAGAGGGTGGAGGGAATAAAAACAGGGTAGCAGTAGGATAAGCATCACGACAAAAAATACTTCATAAGATAACAAAATCAACCATTTTACATATAAACACTGTTAAGATTTATATGGAATATACAACCAAAATATCTTTTGTGGGTCTAAGCTCATGAAACGTGTCAATTGTCGGACTGTTATCGTGAATTTCTTCTACGTATTACAGATGTGTACTCAGAAAAATACAATGAAAGAACAGCAAATAGATAAAACTGAAAAAAAAGTAGAAACAAAGAGAATGCAGTAGAATCTCCAATTAAAACCACCTCCATAAAGAGACCATTTGTATTAAGACCACCAATTTAGAGACCAATTTTTGTTTTTCCTTAATTAGATAATATCTCCATTAAGACCACTCCTCCATTAAGACCAAATTTTTAGTCCCTTAGGTGGTCTTAATAGGGGGATTCCACTGTAGATATATCTGCACTCACAAATTGATAAATTTGCATTTACAGCCTATGCTTGGAAGAATGTCCCTGGCCTAGTACCTGCTACATCCTCAATGTGAGGATGTAGCAGGTACTTCGCCGGAATATTCTTCCGAGTCATACAAACTGAATACTGGCTATATTGGTGTAATTTCTTTGAAGTGACTTCGTTTCAAAGACATTACAGCAATAGACAGTGTACTGTGTCTGTGTCTTTCTGCCGAGCCCAAAAAGAATTGAGTTAGATAATTGAAACGTTTGAAATATGTTTGTGCTTTTTAAATTTTTAAAATTTTAGTTTATCTATCTATCTTTCGTTCTTTGTATGTATGTATGTATGTATGTATGTATGTATGTATGTATGTATGTATGCATGTATCTATCTATCTATCTATCTATCTATCTATCTATCTATCTATCTATCTATCTATCTATCTATCTATCTATCTACCTATCTATCTGTCTGTCTGTCTGTCTGTCTTTCTGTCTGTCTGTCTGTCTATCCGTCTGTCTGTCTATCTAGCTAGCTAGCTAGCTTTCTAATTTTTGGAGGGTTGGAATCTGGAAATTTTATTAAAATATTAAATGTCTGGTAATTTTTTCTACGGTTTTAATATTTTCAGATCGATATAATCTCTTTCCTTTTGTAAAACACCAAAAAAATTTTAAGCTTGGCCTAACATTGTAAAAGCTGTCCTCTGTAATACTGGCATGCTATTTTCTTTCCTAGCTTGAAACATAGCATAATATTTTGGTGTGCCGACTTCTCTTTCTCTCCTGCTGGCAGACATGGGCGTTCTCAACCTAGTCTTCACAGCTTAAGGCTCATCCCAGTTCATTACGCGTTGGTAAAAATCCTTACAATTGAAAATTATGGCCAACTTTGAAATTTGTTACAATAACATTATTGTAATGTTAATTGTTTTACACTTCATCAAAAATAATTTATAAAAGTTAAACCATCAAAGCTTTCGTTTGTGCTTCCATAATCCCTTAATCATTTCGATAATTGGACTTCTATGGTCTATTATAATGTTAACTGTTTTGATACTTCAGATGAGTTTTGACAAAGGGTGATGAACAATAAAAGAATTGACATATATCTGAAGCAGAAACTCATTATAAAGCCACACTTGATCCAAAAAAAATTCAGAAAAATGTGAAATTATAGGACATATAGGTAAATATGGGATTGTCTTAAAAATGTAGGAATTATGGGACATTGATGCAGGCTAGATAGCTTACAAGACGGCTATATTTAAGAATTCAGTATGCATTTGAATTTATGGAAACAGCATTTCATTTTTTGAAAAATAGACTGCGGGACCCCGAAGGGTTAGATTTTTTGTGCTCCGTAGATTGACAATACACTGAGTATATGGTATCCCAAATGTTGCTGGTACTATAATAAAACTGAAGGAACTGTACGTGCTTACCTTGCAGGATGAAGTTTAGATGACGTTTATGGATAATATGGTTCTTGGCTGTATCAATATTAAATTGTCGAGAATCCGAGTCACTCCCGTATTTTGGAGACTCAGCAAAAACTTGTAGACTTAGGACTGGATGGTAAACCTGATATTAGTTGCGGATACATGAAATCTTCCCGCCATGCTGAAATGGCAGTTGCCAGCAATTATGGTCGTTAAGATAACATTTCATAAAGATGCTCAAGTACAAGCTGTTGCCTGATGATTTGGACAGAATTTCTCATACATGGATGAAAGCTGACAATTTTAGCAAAACTGAAAAACATATTTAACAATTTACATTAACATATTCATACATATTTGTATGTTTGGGGGTTTTTTGTGTTTTTGTTTTGTTTTGGTTTTTTTTTTTTTTTTTTTTTTTGTTTTTGTTTTTTTTTTTTGTTTGTTTGGTTTCTTTTACTGTTTCTTGATAAAATGTAGAATGAACGAATATGTTTCCAAATCTGAGTTCAGCAAGAAAACTGAAACCTTTTACCCAGGTCCATCCGACTTGATATGCACACACAAACACACACGCGCACACACACGCGCACACACACAAACACACGCACAAACACACACACACACACACACACACACACACACACACACACATATATATATATATATAAATATATATATATATATATATATATATATATATATATATATATATATATATATATATATATATATATATATATATATATTTAAAGTGTGTTTGTTCACACTGATATGATTCAGTGTTGACTTATACACGCTGAATAAAATAGAATAGAGTTACAGGCGCTAGTATACTTTAAAACTAAGCGGCAATGTTTACAAAGCAGAGATGTGTTCACTGTTGTTACTGTTTCGTCACACAACTCCCTGGTGAGAAACAGGCACGGGAACCTTCGAAAGCAAATGATACGAAGGAAATTCGTCTGTTAAATCAAAACGGGCACCTTTGTAGTTGAAAAACGTTACTTCACTTTCTAAGATTTCAAATTCATTCACTTCATTTTAATTGGAATATTGTTAATGTTATTTATATGTTTGTCATTATTTTCTTTTTTCCTTTATTTTGCTCATGTATTATTTTGATTTCACTTTTGGAAGTATATCTACTAACATGATACAAGTCAGATTTTCGTGCTGGTATTGAAACATGATCTTTACTGTAGGACCTGCTCGATGTGACTACTGCAGTAGCAAAATTGAAAGCTATACCAAGCTGTTTTCAATCATTATTTTTGGTCGTCTGTTTGGGGTGGTTTGGAACAGGAGTATTAGTAGGCGAGCGGCCAACTCCCAAAAAGAGCTATATTTTAGGAGTTTAATTACCCCACCGTAAGGATATATACATGTCCTAAATTTATGTTTAGCTTCTGGAGATAATATTTCGGCATGTTGTCCTTACTTCTGGTTGTTTTAATTGGAAGAAAACAAAGGATGCATATACAAGTATATATTTACACTCACGATTTCATATTTTCTGTATATTGTACTGTACTGAAGCCATGAAACTCAATTTTGGAGCTTTATTGGAAATAATATAGTGATTTTATATTACAGTCACCACTATTGTAGGATTCCCTGAAATCCCTAGTGTAACAATGGAAAGAAGGTTCACACACCTTTTTTTTTCTAATTTCGATAAGTTGTTGAAAATCATTAAACTGACAACATCATTATATAGTGACCAAATTTGGTCGATATTAGAACGGGTACATCCGTACTGAGTTTTCAGAGAATCTAGCATATGGTTTGGAAGAAAGAAATCGAAAAAAAAACGAAAACGCACACAACTACAAAACAAAAGGACTGTGACAGTCCTGTGCTTATCTGACCCTTCATGAACAAACAGGAGTGATCAATGCCACTTAGTAAACAGCTCTCTTTGACCCTTCCGCATGGAACATTTTCACCAAGTTTCAGTATGATCGGAATAACGCTTTGGAGAAGATATCGAAAATAGCGAAAACACATTAAAATTCATAAAAAAAATCAA
The DNA here is from genome assembly GCA_964020975.1 of Hermodice carunculata. NCBI lineage: Eukaryota > Metazoa > Annelida > Polychaeta > Eunicida > Amphinomidae > Hermodice > Hermodice carunculata. Next base: position 72,735,838 of record OZ026628.1, on the reverse strand, counting down.
TAAAAATATCAGAGCGCCACCTCCTGAACAAATTAAGTTCTAGGGTTTCCCGGACTGTCCCCATGCAATTTCGAAGCAATTGGCTAAGTGATTTTAGAGATTTTTTGAGATTTTGCTAAGAAAAAATCCATGTGGTGCTGAACAAAGTAAGAATTAGGAGTCTCTAGGAGTGCCCCCGTGTGATATCAAAACAATCGGGCGAGCAGTTGTGGAGAGGATTTTATAAGACTTGCAGCTTAATCTGAGTGGTTGTTCTGGAGAAGTCGAAAATAGCAAAAACACTCAAAAATCATAAACAAGAGGATTTTGATACTCCTGTGCTCAGCTGACTGTTCATGAACAAACTCTAGTGCTCAATGCCACATATTGTACAGGTTTCTTTGACCCTACCACAAGGAACATTTTTTCTAAGTTTCAGCATGACCTCAATGACTGTTTGGAGCAAATATCGAAAATAGCAAAAACACACATAAATCATTATAAAAAGTTGCTGTTTTTTTAAATCAGAACTCCACCTCCTAAACAAATTAGGATCTAGGGGTACCCAGAAGAGTCAAATTCTAAGCAATTGGCCAAGTTGTTTCAGAAAAGATTTTTTTCTCACAATTTTGCCAAATATCAGGTGGTACTGAACAAGTTAAGAAGTATGTGTCTCTAGGAGTGTCCCTGTGTGTAATCAAAGCAATCGGGTGAGCAGTTTTAGAGAAGGAGATTTTTTATGATTTGCAGCTGAATCTGAGTGATGATGCTGGAGAAGAAGTTAAAAATAGTGAATACACAGAATAAAAAAATCAAGAAAAATAGAATATAATTGCAGCGCCACCCGATGAACAAATGAAGTACTAGGAGTCTCTAGGAGTGTCCCTGTGGGATATCAAAGCAACTGGGTGAGCTGTGTTGGAGAAAATTTTTTTAAGATTTGTCCCCCCCTCCCCCCAAAAAAGACAAATTAATAAAAAAATTCACTGGAGCAAAACCATTTGAACAAACCTGGTAGAGACCCATCCAATGTACATTGCCACGAAATTTGAGGTCAATCTGGATAAGGGTTTCGGAGGAGAGGTCGATATCATAATTTAGCATTAGAATGCCCTTTGACTTACAAGGGAAAGGTGCATTGATGTATAAGTACCCGAATTGAAATATAAAATCGTGAAATATCAGGAATCCACAGCAGTGCATATAGTGAACAACTTTGTTTGACACTTCCACTAGGATCATATCTACAAAGTAGTACCTAGTAATCAAAAGAAACGCTGCATTTACCGATAAGTATCCAAATTGAAAAAAAATCGTTAAAATCCACAGCAGTGCGACCTTGTGAAACTCATTTTTGACCCTTCTACAATGAACTTATCCACAAAGTTTCACCTTTATCCGAGTGATGGGTCTGGAGAAGAAGTCAAAAATAGCAAGAACACGCCTAATAACTTAAAAGAATAGGAAAATTCACAGCGCCAACCGGGGAACAAATTAGGAACTAGGTGTCCCTAGGAGTGTTCCTGTGTGATATAAAAGCAATTAAGTGCGCGGTTTTAGAGTAAAAGATTTTTAAAGGTTTGTCCCCCCAAAACAAAAAATATATTTAGCATAAAAAATATAAAAAAATCAATGGCTGACGTTTCATTTTAGAGGAGGTCTAAAATGGAAATGTTGACGGACGACGCACGGGCATCGCCCGGAAAACCATAAGATAAGCTCAGCTGACCGACAATTCAGCCTAGCTTAAAATAATAATAAAAAGAAGTAGAAGGAGCAGAATCGTAGCATCACCTGGTGAGTAAATAAAGGTATAGGAATCATCGGAAGTGCCCCTATGCAACTTCGACGCATGCAAGCAATTAGTGACGCGGTTTCCATGAAAGAAAATAGCAAAAAATGGAGCAAAAATGTAAACAAGATAAAAATTCATGGAGAGTAATCAGTTGGGCAAACATGGAAGAAACCTCCCAAGGTATATCCCGATCAGGTTTTAAGTGAATCTAGCTGAAGGTTTTGGAGAAGCCGAAAATGTGAATTCCTTTCGTAATTCCCATTGACAAACATAAAAATCAAAAGGAATGTATAAATAAACTGACAAGCATCGATAATAAAAAAGTTTAAAATCAGGAATAAAGAACATGACCACCTAGTGGACAACTGTGTTTGACCCTTCCACAAGGTATATTTCCAGTAAACTTCAGAACAATTTAAGTGACTACTTTGAAAAAGTCGGAAATAGTAAAACCACACAAAAAATCCGTTAAGAATGTATAAAAACGCAGTGCCACTAGTTCAACTAATTAAAAGGGTCCTCAGAAGTGTGCCCATTTAATTTCGAAGCAATTGGTAAAGCAGTTTCAGAGTAGATGACTTTTAAAAGAATTTTTCAAGACATGAACCCCCCAAAATCCTTTTAAAAATCTAAATATCACTGGACCATGACCCGTTAAACAAATGTGGTTGAAACCAATCAAGAGTACATCCTCCCCACGTTGGAAGTGCACGATTTTTGACAAGTCGAAAATGTGAATTGAGGACGAACGGATGACGCACCATCCTATAAACTCTGCTGATTGACAAGTCAGCGGATCTGAAAAGAAAAAGTGATGAGCCTGTTGTCGGCTGACCTTCAACTTATAGAAAGTCCTACCCTGGTCTAGGGGTACTCACAAATGTTTTATCGCAATTTTTAGTCAACTAGCAATGCGGTTTAAAGAGAAAAAGATATTTTATGATTTTGCCATTAAAAACGGGGGAAATATTATAAAAATCTAAAAGTTAGTGATGTTTTCGAAGAAGTCGACAATGTAAACAACCAAAGTAATTCCCATTGACTTAGACTGTAACCAACAGTAATGCATGCATTAACTGATAAAAACTCAAATTGAAAATTTTGTCAAGGGTCATTTGCATCACCACCTAGTCAACAATTTTGCTTCTCCCTTCCAGGAGGTAGAATTCCACCAAGTTTCAGAACAATTTTAGGGACACTTCTAGAGAAGTAGAAAATAGCAGAAAAAAACACAAAATTGCAAAAAAGAAAAAAAAAAAAGAAGAAAAAAACAGTGCAACCCGCTGAACAAATTCAGATTTACGAATCCCCAGAGGTACCCCCTCGCTATTTCAAAGCAAGCGCCTAAGCGATTTTAGAGAAAATGATATTTTAAAGATTTTGCCCCCCCCCCCCCGGGCGGATGGGAGTGGAAGGTCACACAAGGGTATATACGTGATTGATCACATATATGCATGTCAAAGGATGTAATTGGTGAGTGGCATACCCCACCATCTATTCTCTCGGTGACGGCTTGTTCTGTCCATTCACTCTTGTGGCTCTGCTGTGCTAAATAGTATGGCATGTGCTCTCGCAATGTGCCATTTAAGTCATGAAAAAAAAGGAAGATATGCTTTGTATGTAAATAAAGATAAGATACTGGGGTAAAAGAAGAGCACATGGTTCTCGTTACCTTATCGGCATTTTTTAACGACTTAAAGTAAAATGGTCGTACCTATGATTAAGCCAAATTTTTGCATTTCAACTTTCACATTGTAGCATTTATTACCTGTCTAGGAGCAAGGAAGCATTATCTTAGTATGGATAAATTAATTTATGTATATTAGGTGTGGTGAAAGCAATATAGATATGATAGTTTGCTAACAAGCAATAGCAGATGGCACTAAAATGAACTATTTTGCCGAAAAAAGGTGACGTTTAAAGATGCCGTTTCCATAACTACCTAACACAGGCAACTGAGGACAACAGGGCAAAATAATTTCAGGGGACCCTAAAGATACATAAAAATCATGTTGTAGCTTTCTGTACAGTGGGGTAATAAAATTCTGCAAAATGGGTCTCTGGTCACTCGCCAATAGGCTACACAAAAATCTTGGTAAAGGTCTGTTGTCGATAAACATGTACTTACCCTAAAAATGCAGGAAATACAAGACATTCAACAAATAAAAGTGACAAAGATAAAAGTAAAGTGAATTTGCAGCCCTTTTTCCTGATGATGGATGTTTTATTGAACTTCATTTTTTGTCTTGAATGAAATCACTAACATTTCAACGTGAACCTATCTTGTTCATTATATTCACATATTCAGGACCCCAACGTTTATATTGCGCTAGATGTTGAATCGATATTGCATGAATGTCAATATATGTGAAAATTAATACAAGTGGCCAACACTTCTTGTTTCCTATCATAAACATTTTGAGTTTTTAAGAATATTGTCTTCTTCCAAAGTGATGAACAAGATAAAGTATACTCCCAGGAACAAAGAGGCCATCATAGTCTTCTGACAATCTGACGCTGGCAGAGACCAGCATTCGACATGCCAATTATTGTGTCTCTCTCGAATTTAGTGAGCTGCAAGTGCCCATGGCATTGTAGATTGACACTCATCATAGTATTTCAATGGCCCCTTATAAAGTCTAAAGGCACCCTTATTTCAGACACACTTTCCGTAGCTTCCTGCCTGCTATCTCACTTCTGAATCATTTCCACTTTGTGTGACTGCTCAAGCAGATGTCCCTGTTACATTATATTCCATGTGATATCCTACTTTCCATACCAAGTAATATTTATATCAGAATATGTTACAGCAATGGATATGACATCTTTTTTCCGAGGGGTGTGTCTTGCTGGTCAAAAGCACAAAAAAACCGCCAAGTCCACGCCCCGCCCCAAAAATGCATTGTCAACAGTGCCATATTGAAAGCAAGAACCGCAAGCCACATTTTGCGTAGCCAGCTCCCCTAGACATTTAAGCATTTATTTTTTTACATGAGTAATCAGAAGGTTTGAAAAACTTTCTTCTAACTTCAAAACATGAATCTTGAAGTATGCATGTTTTTTGTTATTCCAATCATAAATTTGGGCAAACTACTTTATTAGCCATATGTGTGTACAAGCAAAGCATAGCTGACTAGCCACATTGAGATTCCAAGAGTCATAAATATCAATAACAAATTATCATTTTGTTTGAAAATGAACTTGAATATAATGCCACGTCTATTGCATTAAACTTTACGCAAGTATCGTTCAGTAGACGCTAATTAAATCTTCACTTTTATTGTTATTTCTGTTGTTCAATGTATTTGCCCAGCACTGAATTTTATGGTCGCATTTGGTTTTTTTACCCACTTATGCCCGATTCTAACGATAAGACACACACATATATCTGCAGCCAAGTGGTATCCATAGAGCCGACAAGACACATCTTGCAGGAAGTATTTCTGTGTCCAGCAAACTGCATCGGAAAACACTGGATGTTGCATTGGCATCGGCGTCAGCTTAAAGTGTTTCACGTATAATAGTGTATACTCGTTTGAATCTGATCAGATGACCGAGTCCTTTTTTGGCCTTTTGATGACTACTCTAGATTACAAAAGGTTTATGTTAACGGTGCCCTTTGTTCATGTATCTTATTTTCCATGTGCAGGAATTCGGCTCAAGGTACTCTGAATCAGAGCTTGATCCTTCAGCATCCGTCTCTGGACTGTGTGTTATAGGCTGGGCTTCAAATGAACGCCCCTCGGGAGAACTGCGCATAGTGCTGCCATCACCTTCCCATTCCCCAATGTTACCGTCGTCATCTATCAGAAAACCATGTCCTGATAGAAGCGAGTGGCTGATGTTTTGCTGAGGTGGAAATGCTTGTGTCTTTCGAGTAACCAAACTAACGCTGTCGTTCAGTTCACGATCCGGTGAGGCACGACATGTATGCAGTTGGGAGGTTTCTGAGATATTAGCTTTTCTCTTCCCCTGTATGCGGTCATAGGGTAGTTTTGGTGGCTTTGGTTCTGCAATGACCAGGCCCTTGTAACAGGTCATCTCCTGTGACTTGATATGATGGGCCTTTTTCACCGTACTCTGATCGTTTCCTGTGGCACAAAAAACAAAACAAAACTATATACTTCGTAGGAATGTGAAGAGATTTGGTAAGATTCCTGAAGGTGTTATGTAATGACAGCACGTAAAAGGTAACCACAGAACGAAGCACAGTTTTCTAAAAGATGCTGCTCCATACGATTCAAAATCACATAAAATATCCCTGCATATTAAAAAATAAAGAGTACCGAATGGCGCCATGTCAATACGTAAACTTTAGATATAAAGTGTGGTAGTTTTGTAACTTTAAAATTATTTCCAGCGCAAGCCGATTTATGGCAGTATAGTTTGCATTTTAAATCTTTGATGAAAAAGGACAAATTGTAAATACACTACGTAAGCTCTTGTGCCAGATTTTCAGTCACAAATTTCTTTCAAGTCATGATATAGAAAAGATTCCTTTTAGGTTTTCGAGAGTAATATTTACCCTTAATTACGACATAGCACGTGTTTTGTAATACAATGTCTTTTATGCTTTGATCATGATAATTTACATCACGCACTCCCAGTATGTTTTGTGTCAAACAATTGAATATAACTGAAGCATCATATACCGTGCTTTGATTTAAAATAATGTTGGAGGTAAATGAGTTTTTTTATTTGTGAATTGCCTGAAAAAATGACTGTGATGACTTTGCAGTGCTGCAAGTAAAATTCTTTTGGAACATCGTTCCTCTCGGTTGGCAAATATGGAAGAATATTGTTTCTCCGTTTTTTATTTTTGAAATAATTTTACACATGGTAAGATCCATAATCATCCACATATCGTGTATATTTGGATGAAGAAATTAATTTCAATCTCCGTAATCTAACCCAAAATTTATGAAAAATTGCAGACCAAATTACTTTTATATTGAAACATTGGAAAGACGTTTCCATGACACGTGTGGATACGATATAACTAGTTGCAATACTATCAGTTACTCAACAGTAGTGTGTATTTTCTAAAACTGTGTCTTTCACTTAGCAGAATAAAGGTTCAATTTCGCACTAAAAACCGATGGGCCCATCTTGTACACGTTGTATGTTATATACCAGATTTCAGTTCCAGTATAATAACATCATTCAGTTTGGACATCCAGTTTGGCCAGGTCATGGTGCCACAGCCGGGGGACTACGTGCACAAAGGCGTCATGTGGTGCAGTATAGTGGGTGGGAATAAACATATGGATCAACCCGTAGCTCGGAACTGTTACAATTGGTGCACGATGCACCACTCAACCAATAACGTTGCCCCTTTGTCTTTTAGTATAGCATAAATGTATATCTGAATATTTTCTTCACCTGCTATTAAGCATTCATCCGAAGATGCATCAATGACTGCATCTTCAATAAATTCTTCCTCATTATGAGATTGATCATAGGGACCTGGATCCGGTATTTCTTCGTAAGGACCATATGCCACCATGACGTCTGATGGCTTATTTAGTTCATCTCTAAAGCTGCTCGAAATTGACAGAACTGTGGCAGTGACGGGCGAGAAATGTGGTGCAGATATACTCAGTGCATCCACATTGGCTGAAGCACCGCGTTCTGTTACATCCGTATGGTCATGTAAAAGGCCTCTTCTTGCTGTTAACAATAAACAATTCGAACAGTTTATTACATGAAACTAGCACTGTAGGTGTGCACGTAATGATTGCGCCTGTATGAGTATGTGTTTGAGCAGGTTTCCTATGTACAGTGATTGGGACACATACAGTGAACATGTTCAATCCAACAGAATGCATGAGTACGCCGTTGTCTGATACTTTCTCCGGTCGTATATACCGGGATAAGTGAGTGATTGTTTGGTTGGGGGTTACCTCAAGTCGAATAAAACGTTTCTAAAAACAGGTTCCTATATAAAATTTTACTTCCTTTTGTATTTATAAACATTTTCCTACAAATTCAAAACCCAGATCTATATAATCGACCTCTTATATAGATCATGTACTCCCGGCTGCTGTCTGTACTGTTAAGATTTTTTATGCATATATATCGATTTTGGGGTGAATGATATTTCATTTCAGGCACTAAATCTGTAGAAAAACCTCACACTTTCAATAGTGCTTGTCAATGTCTGTTTGATGTTTGCTCTCCATAGAATTAAATTACAGTCACGTATTTCTTAACGGATCTTACATTTCAATCGGACCAGTTTCAGAAAACAAAACCTTTTCTATTGCCCATGCTCCTGATAAACTACACATTGCTTTGTACTGTGTATTTGTTCCTACAGGTTTCGTCCCAGTTACTCACCTTCTTGCTCTTGGCATACCCTTCCAATTTCCCTTATTTCTAAGGCTTTTTTGATAACGTGGTGGCAAATTTTACGTGAATTGTTTCTGCACCTTTGTTTTTGCTTCCTCCCATTTTGACGAAACATAAAAGCAGAATCAGGAATTCTATCACGAGGTCCATATTTGAGGTTATTTGTCTCGCATTCCTGTTCATCTGGAGGTATATCTATGTAATCGTCAGGGAAGGACACATGTTGTTGGTCACGGCCGGGAACCGGGGCCGGAGGCCTGCCCTGGATGTCTTCACCTACGGGAGCATGAATTTGGTTTAGCGCAGCAGGGGATGCCCGACTTTCCCGAGAACCTGAAAAAAGGACATATTCTATTAGGTCCATATGGTAATTATGTCGGTGCCAACACAGACATATTGTTTTTCTTTCTTTCTTTCTTTCTTTCTTTCTTTCTTTCTTTCTTTCTTTCTTTCTTTCTTTCTTTCTTACTGTCTGTCTGTCTGTCTGTCTGTCTGTCTGTATGTATGTATGTATGTATGTATGTATGTATGTATGTATGTATGTATGTATGTATGTATGTATGTACAGGTAAATGTGTCCGACATTTCATGTGAAAAGTATTACACGGAGAAACTCCACGCTTGGCACAAATATACTTCTATAGATGAAGTCTCTCCTTTTAATAATGAGTGCTCATTCTTTTTCAAACTTATGCAAATGAGGGCAAATTAAAGTTTTAAATCTTCAATATCTTATATTCTATAGCATATGTGTCTCCGAGTGTATAGGAGTTCCATCATAGCAAGGCAAATGTCATCTTAAATGTCAAGGTCATATCAAAGTCAAAGGCCAATATAAGGTCAAAATGTATTTTTTGAAGGTCAAGGTCCTCTTCAGGTACAGTTGCCTGCTAAACATCCGTTCTTGGCGGTCTACTACCCCCCGGCGAACGTCTGCCTTTCTTTGGCAACGTTACTGTCTGGATGCAGACAGCGCCGTCCTGGCATCGCAGCCAGCGAGTGGCCAGGTGTGGGGATGCGCGCAGTGGATTGTGGGATAGTGACTCTGTGAGCGCCATTTTGTTTTTAGGCTATTACACGGCCCAGTGGGTATTGACCACACGCCGCTCAATTAACGGTTTGGGTTCACCCGCTGGGAAAGTGCGAACAACATAATGGGGGTAACGGGATTAACACCTCTGCTGTGCTATATCCAGCAGGGGTCACATTAAGGACTTTTCAGTGTGGGTCCGTTGGACCCATCTTTCTCCATTTTCAGGAAAAATAGTGGGTCCATGAACTGAATCTATGGCTCCAGTCTGAAATTGTGTTAACTGAACTTCATTTGATGTAATTTGATTAATTGATTTTATTTGGTATAATTAATATATATCACAATGATAAATATATAAAACATGCATGTAACTTAAGCCTAGAAACGAACATAACATAGGGTCTGTATGCTCACGTAGGTAACTCATTATTATAAAATTTAAGATTGAATAAAAAGTTACCAATATGCCAACTTGATGTAAAAGGGTCTAAAAGTTGTTGACGGTACCAAGGATGGATTCAATCTACCCAGGAACCTGCTATTACGACTAAGTCTGTATAGCACATCCCTGGTCTACCAAAAATTTGGTTGTGAACGGGGCTTAGCCCCTAGCACGCTGCCACTGTGCCAGTATCTGGTGTTGTACACCGTGTGCCACTGGACAGTTTTTTACCTCGCTTGCACAACAAGCGGCATGCGTGATTGAACATGCCTGGGCTCTGTTATTTTTGCAATTGATTCCACGTGACGAAATTGTCATAAATTATATGATTTATATTTCTGTGCACTTTCTATTTCAATATACCTGAAAAATTTGATACCGTAGGCGGTGTTAAGAGTCTGATTTTAATTGCGGTCACTTTATTCACCAAGCAACACGGCAGGCCCACAAGCCGTGCAACACACGAGCGAGAGAAAACACAGCCTGTCACGGGCATGCACCCAGGCATGGTTTTCCGCTACACATTTTTCCGGCCTTCGATCATAATTTTTTTTAATTCCTACAGATTTGTTCCAATCAAACATTTCAATGAAATCAAAACAACCAAATTTTGTTTCAAAAACACCAATAACCACGTGAACCAACGGAGACAGTGATGAACAACATCGTGTTACGCTGTTAGGCCGGCTAAGGCAAAATTTCGCTTCGTCCACGTGTAACCTTGCGATGACTAATCTGCGTATTTTCCTTGCCGTCCGTAATGAATTTTCACTCGTGCCTTTATCTGGGTCTAGATTTTTTCGATGGAACTCTTCTTGGTGAAAATGTGATTTGAAAATTTAACATCTCAGTCCAATAATCTTTGCGTGATACGACTTGTACCTTCCCAACATTGCGGACATGAGACACGCACATGGGGAGCAACAAATTTGATTGGACAGTGAGCGGCACATGATCAAATCCACCCAATGAGGAGCCTGGAAGAGCTCTCAGCATTTAAATGAGGTGAAGTGACGTCCACCCATTCCCATTCTGGCCAATTTTTGGAGGGATACCCCACGAATATTTTTTCTTAGCAAATGAGACAGCTTGTTACATAGAAAGACGAACATCAGAGGATTCCATCAGTATAATAAATAATCACGAGATTGATAATGCCTTTATGGTCGATACAAAACACCGTGACCGCTTGGGGAAATTTTTGCAATTGTATCTTTCAAAAATGCATCGCGTTTTTGTGGTGCGTCCACAGAGACGCAAAATGACAATGTTTTGTTAATTTCCAGGCGTCATTTCTTTATTTTTTGCGTCTATGACGCAGGACGCAAGCTTAATGTGATGGGTGCACGGTTGGCTGAGCGGTAAGACGCTCGCCTTTCACCTCTGCGACCCGGGTTCGATTCTCGTCCTGGGCAGCATATGGAAAAAGTTCCTACCACTTTAACCGTGCACGGTGGTTTTCTCCGAGTTCTTCGGTTTCCTCCACTAGGCAGGGTAGGAAGTATACGCTAACATCTGTGCCATGGAGAGTGACTCGATAAGTCAGCTTGACTTCTTTCACAATCCATGTAAAACAAATGTGTCTATACTTATACTAGGCTACTTATACTAAATGTGATCCCTGATCCAGCTACTGTTCTGCCATGTACGGCAACTGTGTTACGCACTCAGCCCAGTTGTAATTACTAGATTAGCTGCCTACGAACATCGTCAGTGTCACGGGAAAAAGTAAAAAATGGATGAGAAGAAAATAAAAAAATCCGGGAAGTTCTTGAGGATTGTTGGCAAGAGATGGGAGTAATCAGGCGACCAAACACCAGGAGCAAGTATTATTTAATGTTATTGTTGAGAAGAAAGATACTTTTGTAATTTTACCAACAGGCAGTGGAAAAAGCCGAATATTCCAACTAATACCTGACCTGGTGAAACGGAAAATGCCTATTCCAGCCAAACCTGTAGTAATCTTAGTTTGCCCGCTCCTAAGTCTAATGAAATCTCATCAGCAAGAACTGAGCAAGTTAGGGGTGTCGTCTTGTATTCTGGGTGAAGGTGACGCCGGGAACATTTCCCGATCGCAATACACAGCACCCTGTTCCATTCTGACATCTTTTACTCCAGTAAGTCACAGATACACAAGCAGGTAAACCACGTTTGAGAAGGTGTCAATTGGATTACTCCCTTGGGTCCTCGACCTCGTGGAGTTATTTTGACTGCTGTGTGGGAAGTGACGTGTTGCTCGCATCTGATTGGACTACGCACAGCTCATTAATAATGCAGTAGGCAACTTTCACGATAAGCGAAGTACAATTCATTGGCCCAGCGGCGCTTGACAACGTTATCGCCAGATCTGCTAATTGCCTCTTGAAATGGTATTGCGACTCGGCCGGGCAGACTTTCGCTGGGGGCCAACATAGTGTATCGCCCCAAGGAAGTCTGCTTAGGAGGCAACAGGTAGAGGTCATCTCAAGGTTAAATGACATTTCAATGTCAAAAGCCATTTTCGATGGTGGCTTTCTTGTAGCCATTACTTGTTCAATTTTTATCAAATTTTGATCATGTTGGGCTCAAATTATAGCTATTGTCTCACTGCACACTTTGAAACTTACATGCGACAACTAAAAGTCAAAGGTAAACGTTATTTGCAACTTTGAAAGTTTCACTCACCCATAACTCGGGCAATTTCCATTAAATTGTAATCGTGTTGGACTTAAATTGTGGACACTGTAACACTGTACATTTTTGCAATTTACATGCGACCTCTAAAATTCAAAGGGCAAGGTCGTTTGGACTATAAAATTTTAATTCAGCCAGCAGCCTTATGGAATGTGAAGTACCAAAGGACAAAAGTAGTATCATTTAATATTTACAACTTTTTGCAAGCACACAGACATAGTTTGTTTGAAGCAAATCTTCTTTTCTAGTTCTTCCTTTCTTTCTTTCTTTCTTCCTCTCTTTACAGGCAAATGTGTTCGACATTTTGTTTGAAAACTATCATATGTAGAAACTCCAAACTTGGCATGGTTATACTTCCATAAATGAAGTCTTGAGTTTTAGTAAAGAGGTTCAATGGTTTTAAAAAATATGCAAATTGGGGTTATTTGAGAATTTAAATTTTAAATATCTCCAAAACTATTAGGGGTACAGAAAACAAATCCAACCTCAATTAATATGTTTGTAATACTACATATTTTTGCAGTTTTTACACGTGACCTCTAAAGATGCAAGCTCAAGGTCATTTGAAACTTTGAAATTTTCATCCAGCCATAACTCTGTCAATTTTCATCCAATCTTAACCATGTTGGACCCAAATTGTAGGTATTGCACACTGTATATTTTTGTAATATACCTGTTACTACTTAAGGTCAAGGGGTTAGGGTCATTTGGACCTTTGAAATTTCATATAGCCATAACGCTGTCAATTTTCATCCAATTCTGATCATGTTGGGCTCAAATTGTAGCTATTTTAACACTGTACATTTTATGTAATTTACATGTGACCTCCAAAGGTCAAGGTCATTTGGACTTTTGAAATTTGCATCTAGCCATATCTTGGTAAATTTGTATCCAATTTTGATCATGTTGAACTAAAATTATAGCCGTTGTAACAATGCACATTTTGGTACTGATATGTAACCTCCAAAGGTCAAAGGTCAAGGTCATTTGGACCTTTGAAAGTTTTTCCAGCCATAACTTGGTCAATTATCATCTCATTTTAGTCATTTTGGGCTCAACTTGTAGGTATTACAACATTGCATGTTTTTCTGATAAGATGAACATCTAAAGGTCAAAGGTCATTGTCTTTTGCACCTTTGAAAGTTTCATCTAGCCGTAACTTGGTCAGCTTTTATCTGATTTGGTTCGTGTTTGGCTTAAATTGTAGGTTTTGTAACACTGCATATTTTTTTGTATTTTACATGTAACCTCTAAACGTAAAACGTCAAGGTCATTTGGACTTTGAAATTTTCACCCAACCATCAGCTGAATGGAATGTGAAGCACCACAAGACAAAAGTTTGAGACAGATGTGTTTTGCAGCAAATCTTCTTTTCTAATTTCCATCATATATGTATATATATATATATATATATATATATATATATATATATATATATATATATATATATATATATACTAGTCTACCCGGTAGCGACAATTGGCATAAATTATTCATTAGTTTCTTCACATCTAATGAAGTAAACGTTTTAGGTTTTCCGAACACGGCAATTGTGCAATGCAGACCGTGGCCAATGAAAACCAACCATATATGGTCACCCTTATATTGCTTTTGGTGCGTTGTATACGTGCAAATGAACTGAACTGTTCTGAACCAGGGAAAGACACCCGCACATATAGTATATGCATTGTATTGCTTTTAAGCGTATCGTGCTTCGTTGCTTTTGTGTGTGTGTGATTCCAAACTGAGGTAGTGAAGCATCTGAGCTTTTCTCATATTTCTCCAATAAAACCACATCAGTCTTTTGTACATAAAATGTCAGTAACTTTATGGCAGCGACTATTTACTAACATAACTTTGATTCAACAAAAATGCTGCATCGCACGATACAGGCTTTCCATTTTGCTAAAATACTATGATACAAGGGTGTTGCGTTAATTTCTGTCATAGGATAACATCAGTCAATTCACTTACTTATTTCTGGTGCCTTTTTAGTTTTCCTGTATCTCCTGTACATACACCGGATGACAACTGTTATTGCGACCACACAACATAAAGTTCCAATGACAGAATTTGCAATTATAACTGGATGAAATACGAATTTGCTGGAGCGTATGATGCTGAGTATGGAGGTAGCCTGGTAGTTTTCTTTACCGTTTGATGTGGATGAAACAATGGATGTGCGTAAAAATCCAGACGTCGACAGAAATTGCAGGTCTTCAGCCGTGGCAATCTTTGTTGAAACTTCAGTGATGGTTTCTGACATGTGACATAAAAAAGAAACATGAGAACTATGACAATTTTGTGCTCAACTGACCTTATAGGTGCAGGCTGAAGCGGTCGTGTTTGAATATCAAGGTAACCACTATTTAAGACCATCATCACTGTTAAATTCTTCACTCACACAATTCTTGAGTTATTATTTTTTAAATCCAAAAAGTAACAGGCACAGACCTAAGAGATCTGTGAACTTTAGAAAGATATCAAGGCCACATCGTTTTTGAGACTATCATCACTTTTCTTAACATAAACATATAGCCTTGTCCATTTTTTTCGAAACTTGATAATTTGTCAAGAATCAGAACATGACAGCACCTCCATGCAGAAAACAAGACTGGTGGAGACTAAGACCACTTACATTCCCAATAAATCTGAAGCGGATTGAACTTACGGTTTGGGAGAGAGTCAAGAAACGTGAACTCAAAAAAGTCTTAAAGCAAAATAATGATGATGATGATGATGATGATGATGATGATGATGATGATGATGATGATGATGATGATGATGATGATAAAGGAGGAAAGCGCCGGGCTGTGTGGTATCTTGTCTGTCCTGTCTCTTTGTCTATTCACAGCATGAGGTGTTAATATAGGGCTAAGCCCTCCTCCCCAATTGCCTTCCATGACAGACTGCTTTGAAAACGACTTGGCTCTGTGTAATTGATTGGTCATGGAATAAAATACGTTTAAACCGAGTCTCAAAAGGAGGCATCGAACGGAAAAAACAAAAAGTACGGTTCCTAGATAATATATTTATATTTTAAAGATGATTATGTGAAGCAGATCGACCAATTAGCTTCTTAATTGACACTGTCTACAAACTTGATTGATAAGCAGACAATTTTATTCCGAGAATTCGGCGTTGGAAGATTGGAGGCCCTTTTTACCCACATTGTTGGCCTGAAAGACAATCCTGCTGTCCAATCCTGGTCAGTTTTGGAATCAATACTTCCAAGACAAGTCTATCAACATCTTTGATATATGTTTCTAACATGCAATCATATTTATTGGTTTAAAAAGTGGCTATTTACCCGAATGACATTAAAGGCGGCCAAACTTGCAACTTTGGCAATGTGGTTTCTGACGTGCCTGCAAGAGCTTCAAAGGGAACTCGAAAACGGACTAGTTATGTGGCAAGGAGGTGCCATCACCTTGGTCCTAGCAACATTGTTGAAAATGTCCCTGTTTGAACAAGATGGGCTTGCAATTTCACAGCTTGCTTCAGTGAAAAGAGTGCTCGGCGTGCAGGAGTTGCTCATTCATTTCTCCTCATCTTGGATGAAAGAGCGACATCCCTTTATTAACTACATAGGCGGGTTTTTTGGCCTTTCAGTGTCATGGACTGCTTGTGATCATACCGAAAAACAAGGGGGTGAGGTGGGAAATGACATACCACGTGCACGATCAGGGAAGGAAACAAAGCAAACGGGTAGCAATGCGCAGAAAAAAAAAGGCTGTTGACCACGAATATAGTGCGCACTTGGGGGAGTGGGGGGCGGCGGTGGGCACTTAAGACTTCCTTTTTTTTATTATTATCTTATTATTTTAAATTTGCCATTCTTGGAAATTTGGGCCTTGAGTTGGATGCCATTCTGTCCGCCCCGCTTATACCCCCCCCCCCAAAAAACCGAGTCTATCTCCCTAGTTACATAATACATGTAAGAGAGAGAGAGAGAGAGAGAGAGAGAGAGAGAGAGAGAGAGAGAGACGGAGAGAGAGAGAGATAAAGAGAGAGACAGAGAGAGAGAGAGAGAGAGAGAGAGAGAGAGAGAGAGAGAGAGAGAGAGAGAGAGAGAGAGAGAGAGAGAGAGAGAGAGATGTGTGCATGTTCCATGTAACAATGTTAGATGGTTGGTTTTCAAAGATAATGATCATGATGAGGCGATAGCTGAGACGAGATTTCTGTTACAGATAAACAAATAACACTCCCAGGATGAACTAGACTTCAAAAGAAAACAAACGCCTTTAATACATGTGTTGCGAATCCAGCAGGTTCAACGTTGTATCGGTCATAAGCCAGTGCAGTGCAACTTACATGTGGATAACCTATTCTGTATAGAACAATAGTTTGGCCAAAATTCCATTACGCCTTGTGGTAAATAATATTATGCCTGGTGCTATATTCTATTGCACAGATCACTTGTCTTGTGTTTTTGTTTTGTCTTTTGGTAGATAATACATTCTATCGTTCATGGGGATACTTTTCATTTTGCCTTGTTGTAAATGCTATTGCGCATTTTGACAAATCTAATTTGTCTTGATAATGATAATTGATTTTATATTTTGAGGCTATTCCCAATCAATGTAAATGATATACAGCAACAAAAATAATGTAATACAACACAATATATGAGAACAAGACATCAAGGATATTATATATGAAATTCAGAATTTAGAAAGTATAAAGGAGAAAGGAATATTGAATGACGCATAATAGAATATACCATTAATGAACAACAAAATATATCATCAGGCACAATAGAATACAACACTAGGCATAATAGAATTTACCATCAGACGTAATGGAATATTGGCCCTAATATCGTTCCATATTTCTGTGGGTTTTCAAGTAGGCTTGCTGAGCCAGTCGCGTATTCAGCATAGGGCAGGCCCGGCTTTCGTCCCCCGCCCCCTCCGTCCCAGCCCCCCCCCCACACACACACACGTCGTATCAGAATGTTATGAATACCTGCTTTATGTGGGTGCTTCAAAATTTTAATACCTTAATTGTCCGACTGTCATACGGGACGTGGCCATGAGATGACTCTAAACTTAACCCGTTCGTTCTGAGGCCGAATAAGCATTGCCCGATTTGAAAGTCTTCTTCCTAAATTACGGACAACTTTTTTCTATATAGCTTGATTTGAACAATACAACATCGATAATATTATGCCTGATGAAGTAATAATCGCACTTTCTGTGATCCACTGCATCCCCTTGTCGAATCATGAACGCGTCCACTTAATTATCCCATTACCCAAAAGCTGCCATGATGGCATCGCGGAAGAAAAATTCCAAAATGCAAACGGAACCATTCTTTTGTCCTTTTCCAAAACAGATAGGTTTACGTTTGACAGCATTCTATTTTGCCACATTATCCAGATATAATTAGTATCGCAATAGCCTTGGCTGGAAATAACGATGTTATATTAAATTTGAATAATAGAGCCAGCTGGCTTTTGTTTCTTTCACAACGTCAACATAACACCACAGAAAACACACGTGTGTCGTTTACAATCTAATAGACTTATTCATGGCTGAGGAATTTTCAAATTGTTTTAGTTTACCATAATTTCCGGAATATAGACCTATCACTAACGTTGTCGGTACAGGATTTAGAATCGAGCACTAAGACCCACCAAAAAATCTGTATCACCAACATACTTAGGCCTATCATTCAATCACATAGTTCATTAGTGACTCGTTCTGTATCAAATGTTGTCCAGTCAACAGCTTTCCTAGGCACCCTTTGTTGGCTGTATTACACTCGAAGCACGCCGAGGAACGCTGTTGACCGAGACTATTCTTACCTTACCATAGCTATGCTGGTACTTGAATGAAAGGCCTGTTTTACACCGAAATATGAATCTAGCATCGTTTGTTTCAATTAAGAGCACTTCGATTTCTGTAGCTTGACCTACGTCGCAGTTGCACTGAAAGAGTTGGGGAGGTCTGGGAAGAGTGAGGCACAATCAGACGCAAAAGTTTGATTCGGTTCTGGAAAGCCATATGTTTCTGCACTGCTATCCACATTGATGTCAGTTGAATCGACAATCACCCGATCGTGTGCTTCACACTAAAATTTGTGAGATCTGATCCCAAAAAAGTTAATCATTTAAAAATCAGCTATGGTCGACGCCTCATTCTGCCGACCCCTGCGGTAATGTGAAACAGTTGGCGGGGCACTCTGAAAAAAGTTTTTGCAGACACACAACAACTAGGGCTTATTCATGGCGTAAAATTGATGTATTAGCCACATTCAATTAGGTTTATTATATAAGATGAAGCTCAATTATTAGTTTTCTATTGAAACACACAATGTTCCTAAATTATGCTGCTATCTCATTGTACCACATCATGACAGAAGCTTATTTAATTTTTATATTTGATACTTCTACTATTTATGCCCCCCACCTCATTCCAGAGAAGGGGCATATAGAAATCGCTTTTTCCGTCTGTGCGTCCGTCTGATATTCTCGTCCGGACTAGAATTGCTTGTCTCTCAACTTGGATTAATAAAACTTTATACACAGGTGCATCTGGACATAAAGGTGTGTCATATACCAAGAAAGATCACTATTTCAAGTATCTAGGTCACAGTGACAAATTCTTATAAAATAATGCCCGGCCTATAATTCCTTTACTATCTAACTTAGTTTCAAGAAACACCACACACACACATATGTAGACCTAAACCAGAATTATAAAACAAAACTTTGTCAGTTCGTCAAGTATCTGGGTCACGCTGATACCATCATGTAAAACTACATCACACTTCCTTGTCCGGGCTGTAAATCTGTTTTCCTCCAAGTTAGATTTATGAGGTTGTAGGTTTCAGGTTTTTATTGGGAAATAACACCAGCAATACAGGCTGTTTTACTTTAGTGCCATAAAACATATTGAGACATATACACAAACAGTGAATAAAAAAAGATATACACACAAGAACTGGCAAGGCTGCAGTAAAAGGAAAAAGTACACTGCTCAGTAAAACTCAGGATAACATAAATACCATAAGACTGAGTTTAAAAATGTTCGCTCATAGAAAGGGGGGGGGGGGATTTAGTCTAAAACTTTGAGCAGTTTGAAACCACATACTTAGATAAATTTCTTTTAAAAGTCTGAACTTATGAGATCTTTCTCAAATTGTCTGGTAAAGAGTTCCATTTAGAGGCCCTTTCCTTAAAAAGCGAGTGTCTGTGGCCACAAGATATGAACAAATTACCACTTGTTGCACTTTTGGTATTGTAATCATGCTGGTCAGAGTCAAAACAAACATGTTTCGTGAGATGGGGGGGGGGGGGGGGCACAATCTTGAGTTATTTGCCACATCAAGATCATGTTGTTATAAAGAAGCCGCTGCTTTGTGCTCATCCATTTTAATTTGTTCAGCATGTCTTCAATATGAGTTCTTGGAGCTGCATTTAGAATTAGTCTCATTGCCCTATTTTGTAGTCTTTGTAAGCAAATTATATTTGACTGAGATGCACAACTCCATACAGTAGAACATTAGTCAAAAAGTGGTAAAACAAGGCTGTTGTATAAGGTCTTCTTGGTATTCTGTGGTCAGTGCACGGCACGCCTTTTCATGATACCTAGTGATTTGTTTATTTTCTTCACAAGATCCGATGTGTAGGAATCAAAGTTGCAGCATGAGTCGATATCTACACCTGGATACTTCAGCTCATCCACCTGTTCGATCGGACTTGAGTCTACATTGATGTTGAGGTGAGGGCTATCTAGGTATCTTAATTTTTGGTGATTACATATCAGGATGGTGTTGGTTTTACCGATATGTAGGCTCAGCTGATTGGCACATAACCAGGTATACACATTTTTGGTATCCTCATTGAGTGCTGAAGACGTGAGATTGATGTTTTTTTCCGCGCAATAAAAAGCTGTGTCATCAGCATACATGTGTACCTTGCATTTCTGAAGGGGCCAGGTAAGTCATTTACATGTAAGATGAGCAGTAGTGGCCCCAAGATTGAGCCTTGGCGTACACATGTATGTATGCGACAAACCTAAGATTTTGTATTATTGATATACGATACTTGAGTCCTCTCCGTCAGGTAGTCTTTGAACCATTTGAGGCTTACATCGCGTACACCATAATGTTCAAGTTTTTGCAGCAGGATCTGGTGGTTAACTGTGTCGAATGCCTTCTTGAGATCCAACGCCATTAACCCAACAAACTCACTCTTGTCAAAAGCATCATAGATAGTCTCCGTGAGATGATGGAGGGTTGTTTGGGTTGAATAGCCTTTACGAAAGCCTGACTGGGCATGACACAATAGTCCACATTCTGCAAGGAAGTTGTAGAATTGTTGGCGGACATTCTTTTCAATGACTTTGGAAATGACCGGGAGGATCGAGATGGGTCGATAATTGGTGGTGTCAAGCTTTGATCCCTTCTTGAAAATAGCTGAAATTTTTGCAAGCTTCCAGTCTTTAGGGAATTGGCCTGAATCCAGAGAGCAGTTGAACAGTTCAGTTAAGCTGGGAGCAATGCTGTTAGCTGTCAACTTCAGGAGTTTTGCTTGGTAGCTGTCAAGTCCGGTTGCTTTGTTTTCAGGTAGACTGAATACGATTTTAGTGACTTCATCAACACCAACCCTTTTGAAGGAAAAGGTTATGTTAACCCTCGGGATCACAGATAGAAGGCTTTCCAAGGCAGTTTTGTGGGCGCGGGGAATGGTTTCAGCAAGTTATTCACCGACACTTGTAAAGAATAAATTAAACGCATTTGCAATTTCCATTAAGTCAGTCACAATAGAGCCATGCATTTCTAAGGCTTGTATTCCCTGAGATTTACACTTGGGTAGTAGAGTCCATAGAGTTTTCCACAGGGCTCTAGAGTCTCCTTTTGTTTCATCAATAGCATCTACGTGGTAGTCTGTTTTTGCCTCTCTGCACATAGGTGTGATTTTGTTTTTACATTTTTTCCACCTGGCCCAGTCTTCTGGTTTGTCTGACTCTACTACCCAAGTGTAAATCTCAGGGAATGAAACTTCACACACGGGTGCATCTGGACATGAGAGTGTGTCACGTACCAACAGTACGTCATTAGTTTGAGTATCTGGGTCACATATTCTTATAAAAGCGTGTCCGCGCTATAATTCATTTAGTATTTATTTTAGTTCCCTGAAACTTCACGCAAGCAAATAGGTTGACCTAAAGCTACGTCATGAATCAAAACTAGGCCATTAGGTCACGTATCTAGGCCACGGTCATACATTAAAATAAAGCTGCATTACATTTCGTGTCCAGGCTATAATTCTGTTGCCTTTGACTTATAATCATGACAGTTTATACACCTGTGTATCTGGACACAATTGAGGGTGGGTCACGCATAAAAGTATGGGGGTCAAGTGAGGCCAAGTATCTAGCCTACGGTGATAGCCTACTTTTATGGACTACAGTCATTCCAAAATGAGACCTGTAATTAGCAAGATTGTAAATAAGGCGAGAGGGGCATGGATCCAACAATCTCTGATTGATTTTTAATTTCAAATATTTCCAAAACACTTTTACATGTTTTTAACAGACCCCCAATGCATAGGGTAAGTTACTAGGTGCCAACACTAATCACTTATAAGTTACATTTTTTTCGAGAAATAAAAAAAAATAGATATGACGCAATTCTGCAAACTGCGTATCATACCGTATAGTGAGATGATAACAGTTACATTGACTCCTATTCAAAACAGCGGGATTATATGGTCTTTCACTCCGTGATATAGGCATGTACATTGCGTCAATTACACAAAGCACTGGAACGTTTCGCGTGGTTCTGATCACAAAAATACCATTGTTCAATCTGTCATTCTTTTCATTTTCGATCCAGTCACTGTCTTTACCCATACCTCACTTCAATTAATATTGTCACACTCAGTTTATAATTCAGAAAATTCGTAGCTTCAACAGTCAAATGAATTTATGCATTCGTTATCGGCGGGAGTACCATCAAGCATGTTTGACAGCCTCGATTTCCTAAGACATGTAATGTTTCTAATGACAGCTGCCTGCCTAATATTTGGCAAAGCCAACTCACTTCAATCTAGAAAAAAAAAAAGGTAAAGAACACGTTACAAAGAATAATCAAAACATTTTTAGACACAAAAATATGTTTTATTCCGACTCTAGTCATTTATTTACACAAAATATTGAAAATCTAAATTTTTGTTAAAGTGCATTGCCCGCAAATCTGGAAAAAATACCTAGAAGACAATAAATGCGACTTATAGCAATACCTGGCCTTTTTATTTTTGGCTGATGAAGTTAGCAGGACTTAATTTCTGCTCGCTTCGTCTCAGTCTGAGATTACTAACAGCATTATCCCATTTCGACAAATCTTGGACATGCAATGTGTGTGATCTAATACGTCTTGGTGCGGTTTTTTTTTTTTTTTTTTTTTATTGATGCGTTTTTTTGCCCGTGCTGATGTGTTTCTTTTTTGGAGGGAAAGATGCACACGGATCAAGCTGGGCGTCCTGTTTGTGCGGCTACGGTCAGTTACCGGCAGTTTCCTGCGTTTGTACACTTTCTTTAGCGATTTCAGGCTTTGTTAGACTTTCGTATGCGTTTCAGGCGTGCGTTTTCGTGTTATTTCCAAGATTCCCACGTTAAGTTGTGCGTTGTGCAAGAAAGTTTGGCAATCCGCGTGAAAACATTGGTGTCTTGCGCCTGCATGCGGTTATATGCAGTTCCCTGCGGTTTCATGTGTTCTTGAGCATTTACACGTGTTTTGACGATGCGTTTTCATGCGGGGAAAAAAGTACTCTTATAACCGAGCCCCAAAACGCAACACTACTCCAAAGTGTGCGGCAGGCTTTGACTTTTAGCCACGTTAAGCCTATCTCGCGCGTTTCTCCACAGATTTGGGCCTTCCTTTTTTACCATACACATTACCCTGCTTTTCTCGGGTTTGTCATCCATATTATAGGGTCTAAAATATACTACTTTATACGGAGGAGAAATGTAACCCCTCTGGGTTCACACATGCATTTATGCAAAAACCGTATCGGAACACTGACTGGGATGCAACGGTGACGCGACTGATCGCTCAGACCCATGTTACATGATCGCTTGACCAATAAGATGTAATGTGCAGAGCCATTTTTGCAGTCATTTAAAAAAACAACAGTAATATGATTGGTAATCCTCATGATGGTCAAAGTTCAAATCTCCCCTCCCACCCTCCAAATCAGACTTTTTTTGTTTCGTTTTTGTTTTTGCTTTTTCGTTTGTTTGTTTGTTTGCTTGTTTTTTTTCTTGCTAAGTATACTTCCATCTGAAGTGTGGCAACCTTCTTCACATAGGCAACAAGATGATAACAATTGTGGTAGGGTGTACGCCTAACACACAGACCAAAAGAATACTTCCGAAGTTTATATTCTAATGCTCTGTTCAGCACATTTGCCATGCATGTCATGAAAACCGTTCACACATTTCAAATGACAGAACAGGAAAAAGCAGACATGCGTTACAACTCCCATACATTCACACTTGGTCCGTGCCTTGGCTTGGATTACCTATCCATTCTCCCGGGTCACATCAACAGCACATTTCATACCCTCAGCACATAAAGTGCCGGGGGGTATTGTTGTCCCCTGCGTCGTCCGACCGTCTGTCTTGTCGACGTTACCGCAACATCTAAAAAAATACTCACCGTAGCTGTACCAAATTGTTGTCACATAAGGAACCTATGATGGACCAGGTTCCTATATAAAACCAGCTTCCTCTGATTATCTTTAAAGTATTTATGAAACTTTCAATGTTTTTATTTGGAGGCCGTCTGAGTATCGTCAAACCTGACGACATTACCGCGATATCTCAGAAAACATTGATCACTGCTTTCCCAAAGTTTTGTAAGAGATGCATCTTATAATTGGCCAGGTTTCTATTTTAAACTCGCTTCCTCTTTGTCTTGATAATCTTTTTATGAAACTTTAAAGTATGTATCTTCTAGGCCATTTTTGAAAGTATGTGTCTTCTAGGCCATCTGAGTGGTGCACAAGGGGACAACTTCACCATGATATCTCAAGCAAGATCGAACGCAGCTTCCCCAAAATGTTTTCAGAGATGCAGGTCATAGTATACCACATTCCTACTGAAAACCAGCTTCTTCTTATTTTTAAACTTGTTATGAAACTTTTGAAGTGCCCATCGATTTCATTATATTCATGGCTACTTGGTCACGACCATAAACCACATGTTACCGTCTACCAGGGAGGTGGATTGAGACGTGCACGTCCCCGCAACTGCAAATACCCTCCAAACCGTAAACAATATAGAATTATTTGAGCCTGACTATTTAAACCAAATTTGGTAAGGAGACACATGAGGTACATCTCCATCAAGTCTAAGTGGATCTAATTCAGTTGTCGAGAAGTCGTAAGTATAAATTATGGACGTTCACGGTTGGACGGGCGGACGTATATTGTGAGCCAACAGGGCCATACCACTAAAGTCTTACACGTAGCCGAGCTTCTATGCGTAGTCGAGGCTTGGCAACGTGTTGTTGAACAAACGTATCATATTGTAGTCTTTAATACGCGTAGTCGATGCTTGGCATCGTGTAGTCGAGGCTCGGCAACGCGTAGTTGAGCCAATCAATAAGATTACAGCAACTGTGCTGGTATTTTTA
This sequence comes from Hermodice carunculata, assembly GCA_964020975.1. Taxonomy (NCBI): domain Eukaryota; kingdom Metazoa; phylum Annelida; class Polychaeta; order Eunicida; family Amphinomidae; genus Hermodice; species Hermodice carunculata. The sequence continues at coordinate 72,710,917 of OZ026628.1, read as the reverse complement.
TTGCCATAGACTCAAAATTGTAACATTTATAGACGCTCTTGTTGTTGTTTGTTCTAATGTCTAGCAATAAATGCCATGAAATACTACAGGGCAGTCCATGCCCTGTTCCAACGCACTGACGGTTTTTCCAATTGTTGCACAGGAACAGGGTTCGAACGGGAAATTGTTCTCTTGGTCCTCTACCTCAAACGAAATGCCTGGAGGCTGCAGCAAATTCGGTCAAATTTACTAGGCTCCCGGGTTTTTTGGCCGCCTGACCCTGTTGATCCATTCTTTCCTTGTTTATCTCTCTTGTGGGAAAAATTAAACAAATTCGATACCAGTTCAACATCTTTTTTGAAATACAGGTTATAACCATTCTACTACGCGCTGAAGAGACTGTAATATGATTGGCTGCCTCGACGACGCCTGGTGGAAAATTTCAAGTCTCGACCACGGGTTGTAGGGATTCTACTTTGATTGGCTGCCTCAAAGACGTGTTATTGAGAATTTTCTGTTTCCGCTACGCGTTGTAGAGACTTATTTGATTAGCTGTTTTAATATCAGTAATACTTGTAAGGACGTGAGTGATTGGCTTGCTTGTCTTCAGGTAAAAGAGGGCATAACTTGCTTCACTACGCGTCGCTGAAACTTGATTACGCGTAGCGGAAAACATGTTCTCGGCTACGCGTGGTAGAGACTGAAATCTGATTGGTTGCCTTGACTACGCAATGTGGAGCCTCGACTACGCATAGTGGAGGATCGGCAATGCGTAAGACCTATGCGTTATAGCCCTTTTGGCCTGCCATAGACAGGAAACAGACACTGGCTAAACACCACCCATCACCTAAACTAAGCTGACAGGTCAGATAAAAACTGCTTCGATGAAAATAAATCTTCTTTAAGTAACTACTATGACTACTACTTTTACTATCACTGCTAATGCTACCACTTCTATCATGACTACGACTACTACTACAACAAATACTACTACTACTATTACCACTGACAACTACTACCAATAGGTAGTAGGAATAGCCTAAGAAGCGAGTTTCATTATTACAAAGTGAGTTTTGTAAATTACAAGATCAAAGTGCAGGACTACTATTAGCCTGGGTCCCCATCCAAACCACAGATCACCACGCGGCGCTTTAATAAATCTGTCCATAGAAGCCCTTTTCACAATAGGTGTCACACTGTTTGGGCAACTAACCACAAGTTTATTTTCACTGCAATATCCAGTATTACTCCAGTATCCCCATTATATATATATATATATATATATATATATATATATATATATATATATATATATATATATATATATATAAGTGAAAAATAGCAAAACCATACAAAAAATTCATAAGAAATAGCAGCACCACCTGGTGAACAAATTGGGAACTAGGTGTCCCCGGGAGTGTCTATGTACGATATCAAAGCAATTGGGTAAGCGCTTTCAGAGGAGAAGATTTTTTAAGGTTTGCCCCCCAAAAAACAAAAAAAATTCATAAAAAACCCAAAAATTCATAGAGCGTTACCATTTGAACAAACTTGGTAGAGATCCACCCAAGGCACATCCCCACCAAGTTTGAAGTAAATCTGGCCAATATTATTTAAGAGATTTTTGAAAAAAAAATCATAAAAAAATCCAAAATTCATTGGAACATGACGATTGGAACAAACCTGATAGACACCCACCCAAGGTGCATCCCCAACAAGTTTGAAGTACATCTGGATGACGGTTTTGGAAAAGAAGTCGACAATGTAAATCAGCATTAGAATGCCCATTGACTTACATGGTAATCGATAAGAAAGGTGCACTTACCGCAAAGGAGCCGAATTGAAAAAAAAAAATCATTAAAAATCAGGAATCCGCAGCATTCCAACATAGTGAACAAATTTATTTGACCCTTACATAAGGAACATATTCACCATGTTTTAGCTTAATCTGAGTGACGGTTCTGGAAAAGCAGTCGAATTTCCCTAAAACACACACAAATTCATAAAAAAAAATAGAAAAAAAATTGCAGCGCCAGTTGGTGAAGAAATTCAGAACTAGGAGTCGCAGGAAGTGTTCCTGTGTGATATTAAAGCAATTGGGTGAGCGGTTTCGGAGAAAAAGATTTTTTAAGATTTGCCCCAAAAATGAACAAAAAAATTCATACAAAATCCAAAAATCACTAGACCGTGACTATTTGAACAAACTTGGTAGAAACCCACCCAAGGCATATTCCCACCAAGTTTGAAGTGGATCTGGCAGACGTTTTTTGAGAAGAAGTCGAAAATGTGAATTGTGGACGGACGGACGACGGACGGACGACGGATTGCCTACCCTCCTAAAACGTCAACTGACTGACAAGTCAGCTGAGGTAAAAACCACACACACACAGAAAAAAAAACACACACACACGCAAAACAAAACAACAACGACAACAATAACAACAACAACAACACCAACAACAACAACAACAACAACAACAACAACAAAAACCTACCAGACACTCCTTCAACGCATAGCATTGACGAAAAGGTCCAACAACAAAAAATAAAATATTGCCATTCAGTCAAATTAAGTCATGGTGACACAAAAATCTAATCAGTTCATTTTGGCTTGGTAGACAAGCACGCTGCCAAATTTGAGCAAAATACGTTGTGGCATTCTGGATATATTGTGGTAGCGAGCCCTTACGAGCATGTAATTAGGCTGCCATTTGCTCAAATTAGGTCATGGAGACACCAATATCTAATCAGTTCATCTTGTGACGTAAGGTGAGTATATTTCCAAATTTAAGCAAACTACATGGAGGCAGTCTGCAGATATCTTGGTAACGAGAATTTGCACATCCGGACTGACAATCCGAAAACAGAGAGGGTTCCCACCTGCGGCGGACCCTTAAGAAATAAGAGTACGCCACCAGTTTTTTTTTTTTTTTTTTTTTTTTTTGCGTGACCAATCATTCAAATCTTCACATAATTCATTGTTGAAATCATCGTCAGCGATCTTTAACTGTTGCTCAAAATGATTTTTAATTTGGCTAAAAGATGCCCAATCATTGAGTGCAAATTTAATCTGTTTGGCCTGGTCAAATTTCCCTGCAATTCTGTCGTTTAAGGAGACGAAATGTCGTATTAACAAGCAGCAGTCTCTAGAAATATTTTGCCCTGTATTCTGTAAAATATACACGTTCAATAGCCAAGTCAAGTCCCAGCAATGATAACATAACAGGACAACTTTAAAATATAGCTTAAGTCTATCAAATATAAAGACACTGGGTGAAGGTATGGGTATATTGGGTATTATGACACGCTTTGTGAAGCAGAATTGAATGTTGTAAACTACGGGAATGACGGGATGACTGGAACAGCCGTTGCCGACAAGACTGGATGCACCAAGTAAAAATCACAAAAAAAATCACAAATAAAAGGGAAATTAAAATTCTACCTTCCAATTCATACATGTCTACATATGGTGGACAACTGAGTGACCTAGCTTTGCTTCAAAAGATGCTTTTGAGTGAAGATGTAGGTCAAAATCCTGCAGATGATAAATATATTTTATAGGAGTCTGCAAGGGAGGGCGTGTTGCCATCATGCTTTGCTTATATACGTTTTAGCAGGTACAAAACTGCAATGAGGATTCACAATTTATTTCAATATGTAATCTAAAATCACACCATAAAAAATTACAATGTAATTATAATGCTCATTTTCACTATTTTTTCAATATCACTAGTGTTGAATCCATTTCAAAATTTTGAAAGGCAACGTCAACGACAAAAGTAATTAGTCACTGTAGTAGGCTGGAATAACATCCAGTGCATCTGGCACAATGTTCATTTGTATATATGATCCACAAGTCCCCCTTTCCTGTGAGTGGGTGTCTCAACATGTATTAATCCATGGCATTTGAAGAGTTGCAAAAGTTGCGGAGACGAAGTTTGTCGTTTAAAGAAATCAACCTTGATATCACCAGTAACTATAAGCGGCACGCTCATAGAGATCATGTGTAGAATAAGCTCAAGTTGCGGGAGAAGCTGTTGGAACGGTATTCGGAGGTTGCTGCATATTGAAACAATGCAGACACGCACAGTTGGTTCTTTCCTTGGACTAATCAACACAATTTGGTGTTCAGTGTTGACTTGGGGTACATGTTTTGTTTGGACAAAGTGAAAGTCTTCATGTATGTATGATAATAGGCCACCCCTTCTGTTCATATCATTTGTGCAGCCACCATGTCGAAGACAGTAGTGCTGAAGAAACTGTGGAGTTGTGTCCTCTGGTTTTAAAAAGGATCCCTGGAAGCACATCACATGTGCTGAATTACTTAGATTCGCTTTCCGCATACAATGGACATGTGTAAGAATTGATTAAGAATTTTAAAACTGCTCTTGGAGATCAACAATCCTTTTTATTGGAAGTATATTTTCAGTCATAAAAGAATTTACTTCTACTCCTATTTCCGTCCACGCAAATATATTCAATTTGCAAAGATAAGTAATTTGTACCCAAAAGTGCTAATTTCCGCCCTATTTCAATTTTCACCCACATACGGACAAGCTGCAGCTCACCGATTTATTCCAGAACTGTTGTTTACAAGTATATCACACTGGCAATCCACTGAAATCCACATACGTCCATGGCAACGTGCCTATAATTGTCGCAAATGTCCCGTTGGTGATGATCAGGATAGTGATCCAGATGGGAGCTTCGTTTCAAACCGTTCTCTGTGGGAATTCTGTCTGACGGCGTAGTGATTTTAAGTCCACCCTCCCTCATTTTATTATTAGCACGAATGATTGACTGCACAGATGAAAACACAATACTTTATTGCCGATAAGGCCCCATGTGGGTCATTGCGCGTATAAGCGTTCCAGGTTTGCCTTCTCTGCCCCCCCCCCCCCACTCACCAACTCACCCACCCACCCACCCACCCTCCCATCGTGAATATTAGCACTGATCTTGACTTACATAACGTTACGAGCTCCTGTGGTGTTACTTTTGAACAAAGGATAATCATTGCGTGCGCTCTGTGACTGATGTAGATATGCATAAGTTATCCCAATGATTTGAGATTACTTGCAGAATACTTGTATGAAATTGTGAAACTCAAAGAAAAAATTCAAAACATTTAAAGTACGAAACAAACATCCATGTTTGACGTCAGTCTTTGTGTGGCATCTCAGTTGCACAGTCGCTAGCAGACACGCGCAGGAGAGTTCATCGACAGCAGTATCTCATTCCATTTTCAAATGAAATATAGTCGTGACGAACTTCAAAATTCTGTCTTGCCTCTCGCATCTTTCACTGTCGCAACACTTTTATTTGGGTCTAAAAACTGTACTTTCAAAGAAAATGAAGATATTTTTAAAGCTGTTCATACATATATTATTAAAACAGATAGATTTGACACCTGATTATATGTGATATTTATTTAATGTTATATGCAAGTACATGGTTACATAATTAGAGGACCAACTCCAAACACCCTCTCTCTATCTGTAAACACGTATCGTGCTGTGTTATTCTTCCAGTCGTGTGGCTTGCCACCCCCTCTGTCATTGTTACTGTAGCGTTTTTCTTTGCATCAGTCCTAAGTGTTGTCAATCGTCTTCGCTAATTTCTCTCTTATGTGTGCAAGAAGGATTGATATAGGGCACCGCCCTGTTTCCTAATTGCTTTAATAAAATATGTTTAAACCAATGAAATAAAGGCAAATAACCATATGTTTGCGACACACGTGGAAGTGGCGGCTAAATTCTTCACCTTCAATACATTAATGCTTGTTTCCATCTCAGTCATACAGAATGGTCATTAATTGCTCCACATTCCGGCGACGGTGATTGGTTGTCCCAAATGTTGTATCTTTGTACCGTTATGCTTTCTTGTTGAACACGCGAAAAAACTTTCCAATTTCCACAAAGATTGCGGAGAAATTTCAGTAAGGTGTGCTGTTACGATTTTGAGTATGTTCTTGCGGTTTCTAGGGATGAATACTAGCACGCTTTCGTATGCCAATATCTGGAGCTGAGCGCATGTAATGTATATGGCTCAATAAGGATAACATTCTGCAAATGGGACGTACATACTTAAGAAGTTGTTTAATAAAGGTGAGAACAGAAAAGAGAACATAAGATGAATAGTGCCACGACGACATTACTTAAATAATAACAAGAAGACCAAACAATTGCAAAGTCATTATATATATGTGTGTGTGTTTGTGTGTGTGTGTGTGTGTGTTTATCTGTTTGTTTGTTTATCTATTTATTCCCTCGTGAATTTTATGGTTAGTTTTTTCTCGGACATTATTGTTCCGAACTGAACCAAACTTGCCACAGTAGTCAATTGTGTCTATTCTTTGGAATAGTCTTGATGTTAAAAAACATGCAAGCTAGGGGCAAATGAAATTTTGAAAAGTTCCATATCTTACAAGCTATTACAAATAAACACAAAATTTAAAGTAGAACATGCAGCTTCGTGACACCTGCCAATCTGATGGACAGTGAACAAAAGCTGTACCGTTTAAAATTATGCTTATTAGGGGCACTTGCATCATTTAAAAGTTGAATATTTGCAAAGCTATTATAAATAAAGGTGCCAATACAACTTAATATTAATTTTTTTTTATATAACCGCATCCAATGATTCATGAACAAAGTTGTAGCATTATGACTTACGCAAATTTGGTGACTAGCCTACACAAAATTGATTTCTTGAATACTTTTCAAACTACTATAGATACACGTGTGATTCCCACTTCAATTAGTAGGTTTGTTACATAGCTGCATTTAATGAAGCACGAAAGCTGTAGCAATTTTTTATAATTAATGCAAATAAGGTGAAATAAACCAAATTTAAATGTGAAATAACTTCAAAAGTATTGCAGATAGAGGTGCCATTCTAACTTTAATTTGATAGATTTGTGACATAGCCCCATCCAATGAAACATGAACCCAAGTTAAAGCATTTTAATTTATGTAAATTAGGTGAATATACAAAATTTATATATTAAGTAACTTCAAAACTATTATAGACTGGGATGTCATTCAAACTTCAATTAATAGATTTCCGGAATAGCTGCATAAAATGAACCATGAATCAAAGTTGCAGCACTTTGATTTATGCAAATTAGGCTAATACAAAAAGCATAAATCTTGAATAGCTGCGCAATAATAATAGATTGAGGTGCATTTCCAACTTCAATTGTTTTTTCAAAAGAGCCAAATAAAAATAGATTATTGTTGCAGTAGTTAAAATAGATACTGAATAGGCAATCATTTAAAGTTTTCTGAGCTTGCAGACTGATTTGTTGGCAAGCAAATTTTTTTCTACTTTTTCTTGTCTTTTCTTTCCTCTCCTTACCGCCCCCGCCCCTCCTCCCTCCTATCTTCTTTGACGTCCTTTCTCTTTTTTTCTTTCCCCTGACGTATCATCTGCTGCCTTTTTTTCAAATATCATCTCTGATTTTCTTTATAATTTTGACGAATGTGGTTAGGTGACTGGGTTTTAAATGAATATCTTTGGCAGACAGGAAGAAAGAATTGAACAAATTTCACATAAAACAGTGTTGACATGACTGCGGGACATCTATCTATCTATCTATCTATCTATCTATCTATCTATCTATCTATCTATCTATCTATCTATCTGTCTGTCTGTCTGTCTGTCTGTCTGTCTGTCTGTCTGTCTGTCTGACTGTCCATCTCTATATCCATCCTGTCTGTTTTGCTGTTTGTTTGCTCGTCCATTTATTAATGAATGAATAAAACAATATATCGTAAGAAAGGATTTATTACACCCGTCGATTTTGTCTTCATTGGGAACGGTTGTTATTCCATCTATGCAGTTATTAGTTAATTTTTTTATGTATGCCTAACTGTATTTATGCATAAAAACATTATTATAATATCTTCACAAAAGAGTGGTTGAAGCACCGAAGCAAAATTGTAATTAATTTAGATGGACAATATGCTATCGAGTTCAACAAAAGAAAAGAAAAAGAAGTGTACTAAACGGAAACAAATCGACAGGGATCCAAATCCGGAAATAGGCCCACTAGAAAGAACGGAGAGAATAAATGGTGATAATTATAACAGCTTGGTCATTTCAGTTTGTATAATGCTTTTGATATTTCATGCGACATTAAGTCTGTAAAGTATAAAAACAGCAATCCCTTTCTTTGATTTCACAGTAATTGAGCTAAATTATGCAGGGTTTAGCTGGAACATGGAGTCGTTATGTATGTATGAATGTATGTATGTATGAATGATGTATGTATGTATATATATATATATATATATATATATATATACATATATATATATATATATACATATATATACATATATATATATGTATATATATATATATATATATATGTATATATATATATATATATATATATATATATATATATATATATATATATATATATGTAGTGCTTATCGTTAATGAATTTGTTTTGATGTGTCATGTGGAATGCAAATTGCATTTCAACCTCCAGATATCTTCAGAACAAATTATATTCAAACTTTTGTATTGTTGCGTATTAAACTATTACAACGCGTTCAATCTTGTTGTAAGTCATTCTGTGCGGCACTAGCATAGCATTTTCCTGATTTGCAGAGTAAAGATATATCGAAATTTTGGAATAAGAGTGTTTTACATTTATGTGAACTTCCTTATATGACTCAGACAGATTTACTGCCATATTTGACAAATAATTGCACACAATATTCCAAGTTCATTGTGGATTAGGTGTGGACTATTTACAGGCTGAAAGTGTCCTATATTATGAAGCGAAATTAATTATGGAGAAGCGTAGGAGAGCCGACTAATATGAACAAATTGGTATAATTGTACAACTTTTGGATAGTTTGGACAGCGAAGTAATTGTTAATGGATTCATAGAGGAAGAACAGAGAGACAGTTTTTACGTTCTATGTGGGGATTGAACAAATGTTTTGTAGGTTGTCAGCATGCCATCAATTATTCTATCTTAATATGCAAACGTGTTTTCTTCTTTCAGTTATTTATAAATGCTGTACTAGCTTTTTGTGTACGTGTTGTATATTTGATAAATAAATTCTGCCCAAGTCGAAAAGATCTAGGAGTTCGATAGTCACAAAGTACTCCTGGAGCATTTTGATTAACGACTCTAGTCTCGATGTTCAACCACATACCTCTCAATGGCAATACAGCATGCCGTCATAAGGCATAGAGCAAGCGATCGATATCTGGGTTTGAAAATGCATGAAAAAAAAAAGAAACAAACAAACAAAAACGAAAACAAAATCAAACAAAAAAACCCCTTAAAATTATCAGTTAGTTTTTACCATACCTTCGGTTTAAAAATATCCTGAATATTATGCTAGAAAATCCATGAAAGTCGCTTATTCCTGTGTCGATACATCCGAACTCAGCGAGTCTTTTTCTTTTCTCTCTCTCTCTCTCTCTCTCTCTCTCTCTCTCTCTCTCTGTCTTTTTTTTTTGAGGGGGGGGGGTTAGTTAAAGTAGCATCAATAAGCAGATGTGATCCCCTTTAAAGCAGATTTGACGACGGATAAAATCACACACATGAGAATGAATATTCCAGAAAATTCAAAAAACAAAATCGCTTCACTAACTTCATGTCTAATATGGTTTTATAATTTTTCAGTGTATGCATTTGCATTGGTTGTGGCCCTCAGTTGATCTAAAAATGCATACAAAGGAGAAAGGTTACCCAGACGCCAGGCACAAGGAAGTGATTGTGCCACGTATATAATGGTACAAAAATGCGAATTCCTATAAAGCGTCCAACGGGTGGCTGGTATTTAAATAAAAAAACGCTCAGTGCGCTCCACAGTTCATATCCAACTTGTCAAAATAGGCTAGATTTTATAGAAAAAATCTCCTATGTTATTATCCTATAGCTACTCAGCCATGCATATATTTATGTGTTCTACATGTATGTATTCTCTGTGCTATGTGAAAATTTTTGGCACATTATGAAAAGGATACAGAGAAAAAAATGTACCTTTAAATGCTCTTGGATTTGAAGTTCCTTAAAGAAAAAATGCACAAACAGATGCAACTTTATCATCACTTAGACAAAAATACGCGACTCCATTACTCATAATTTACACGACGGTGGGTTGCTCTGATAAAAAAAGATGAATGCTCATAAAACATAAGAAAAGTGCACAATCCTTGACCAACTTCCAACATTTTGACACAATGTCAAGGTCCAGTGCGGTGGCCCTTGTATAAACGACTTTCTCCCTCGTTATTCACAAAGTGTCACTGCGATCATATCAAACTTGAGGACAACCACCACATCTTATGTGTCGCTCTGCAAAAAAAGAAAGAAATCATAATCCAGTCTTGATAGGCCTACTTTCCATAGCCGATCCACTCACTGTCTATGTCTTAACCTACAAATTATTAACATTTCATTCATTCCAAACCAATTTTTTTTTTTTAGTTAGGCTACAACAGCCGAAAATGAAATCTTAAACGGGTAGGTTTCGCCAGTGGATTGAGTGCAAGAATTAAAATTCGTTTGTTTATTGTAAAAAATTCACTTGTGTTATGTTGTTTTTCATTCTTTTTGTTTTGCAATGCCAAATACCATGCGTACACCATATTGAGGCCTATTCTATGTTTGAGGGTGAATTATCATTTTCTAAAGTGTAATTCAAAAGTAGTTACTCACTGTAGATCACATGACCTAAACATTGTTACAAGTAAATTTTGACTTGCCTGCATCAGTGACCGGATGCATTGGCATATTGACAAAATCAAATGTGTGCGAGCGGTGTTTGATTAGGCCTATACGTCACACGTGACGTGGATCCGCACCGAACGTAAACGCGGCACACTTGTCAGCAGGTCGATGTAGGAAGTCGGGTCTAGGCCTAGGGCATATTTTTTGGCGACGAATACCCCATAAAACATAGAATAAACAAAATCTTACATAGCTTGAGAGTAAGTTACCATTTTTCTCTCAATCAGGATCGAACCGTCGACCTGGAGAAATACTGTGTCGGGACTTGTTGGGTATCGAAACAAATGTGCAAAGCTCAATATATATACAGTCGCCCTAAAGTTTAAACCGCGTCTTCTGCGGAGATATAGGCATACTTTCGCAAGTGGGGTTTGCAAAAGATATGCATGCTCACTAAATATAATAACCATGGAAACCAACATCATTATTCCTTTATTTCTACACTGGGATCTTTTTCCATGCCTTGAATGAGGGGGGGGGGGGGGGAGGGTATTATCGTGAGTCGTGATCCTATCTTTTTATTTTCTGTGATCTGTGAAACAATAAAATTAATTTTCGGGATTCGTGATTAACCCTTTCCTGCCTGCGCCTATCAAAATCGTTCACCAGTGAACGATTATTTTGACCCCAGGTTGAGAGGTCAAATTGGACCCAGAACAATGAAAAAGAATCCTTACTTTTTCTCTCTAGCCTAGTTCTACATGTTTCGTTCTTCAAGTCCATCTGAAATTGCATGTAATTAAAAAAAATAACAATTTTTCGAAAGTAAATAAAGTATCACGTGACGCACCATCGCAACCGTTTATTTCCGCAAACATGGCGGCCCCCTCAGATCGCCCCGTGCGTCAGGCAGTTGACAGAGCGAGGTGCCTATTCCTTACTGGATTCCAACTTCCTGAATCTGACGATGGAATGTCCAGTGACGAAGTGGATGTTCTAGACTGTGAGTTAATGGCCGGGAGTGATGAAAATAACGAGTCTAGTGATGAGGAAATGGTAGCGGCAACAGATAAAAGCAGGAGCCCAAACCAGGATCAACGTGCATCAGAACACAGGTACGTTGAGAGGCTTTTTTGCATACTGCCCACCAAATATACCTGACTAATATGTAAAAATTAGTGATAAGTGAAAGTGTCTGTGGTTTGTTTGTGGTTTTTGTTTGAATAAACCTAAAGTATTGAAGTCACGATCAGCAGCAAAGTGGGCGATAATGGAGTGACGCCCCCTATTGAGATCTGCAGCTTCATAAAGCACACTCATCGCATTTACGTTTGACACATTTGGTGCAACAACTGAGGTCATCAGAATAACTAGGGTATGTGGTTCCATGTATTTATTGACCACTAGTGATGTAAAATACTATCAATCTTTTTTACCTGTAAATATGGTCAAAAGAGTCACATTTTTTTTACAGGACATTCAACTTCAAGGGCTACAGTGATGCAACAGAGATTGGTCCACAAGCACTCTGTACCATGGTTTATGGGCATGGCGTTTCATGACAAGAGAGAGGTAATGACTATTTACCTCTTCACCACCCCCACCCCCACCCCCCGAAAAAAACAAACAAACGAAAAACAATTTCCTTCTTGCCCCTGAATCAGTAAATTCCAATTATTGCATGGCTAAAGGCTCAGCATAATATGTTAACAGAGAGGTAAATGACCATTTATCTGCACCCCCCCCCCCAAAAAAAAAAAACAAAACAAAACAAAAAAAAACACCTGAACCTGTCAATTCTGTGGACTGTTAACTCATTTCATGTTCATTTAACATTTTGTCAAATATCTTTTCCACCTAGGCTATACATATACTGAACTATATAATTCTATTACTCTGCATCTGCTTTCATGGTTCCATGAAACATAATTTTTTTTCTATGACACAATGATGGTGTTACTAGTTAGCATTTGATGATACTGTGCTCTGTGTGTAGCATTATGACACAATAATTATATCAACAATATACATGTACATATGATATGGTTGTCTGTGTGTTGCAGATTTAAGGCACTGCTTGGGATGCTGCATGTATCTGATCCTAGTCAGATAAACCAGGATGACAGGCTGACCAAAATTAGGCCTTTGATTGATCACATGAAGATGAAATGCAAGGAGCTTTATCAGCCAGCAGCAGAGTTATCTGTCGATGAGAGGATGGTAAAGTCCAAAGGTCGTTCAGGCATACGGCAGTTTGTACCGAATAAACCAACTAGATTTGGCTTCAAACTGTGGTGCCTATGTGAAGCCAAGACAGGATTCACTTTGAACTTTGAGTGAGTACAATTAGCACAGAGAAAAAATTGAAACTACTATATAGTTATACACAGACAGGAGTTAGACTGAAAGAAGCAATGAAATGCCCTCCATTGAAATGAATCAGCTGTTACAAACTTGAAAATCCATTTTGAAATGTTAGAGAAGGTATTGCTTGTGTAACTTTGGTTGTGTTTAGTATTCAACGTGTTCATGTTACTATTGCTTGTTACAAAATATGTTATACATGTTAGAGTTCTATAATTTATTTACATATTGATGGTTATGGAGTAATGTATTGGACAAGAGAGTTGTTTTACAAGCATATAATAAGATGCATGTTATTGCATTTGTTTGTTTATTTTGAACCAAGGGATGCTGGTGTTTATTGTGGACTGTTAATCTGTTGATATGCATAACGTAGTGGCTACTAGTTGGAGATCCCTCATCCTACACCTAGGTAAGTATATTGCCAATCAGATGTAACAATTGAATCCCCATGTGTTATTAGTTTTTATGGGCCTCTTATTACTATATTCCTAATTTTATTCATGAATGGAAGGTTTCAAAGTGAGTCTGTATCATTTTCCCATGGCAAATCTCAACCCGCAAACCAAAAAATGAAATTTGTACACAGTGCAGGGTCCTCCCTACAGCTTTCTACATTGTTGGGCTGTGGCTTTGGCTTCCCTTATAAACTATAGCAGAATAGGATTGTAAATCTTGAAATTTGCTCAGTTTTGGTTAAATCTAGTAATCTCTTTACACTGTCAAGATGTTCTGGGGAAATTCTGCATGCAGATGTGTCAGAGGAAAATATAATTGCATGGCAAGGTATGTGACAAGTGTTAGTGATTGGTATTCAAGTTGAACATGTTCATGTGTTTGTTAATGTTTTCCTTGTTTGTAAACTACATGTTGGATAAAATGTTTACAAGAATTTCATGTATACATATGTAGGCATGATATTCAAACTGGCTTGACACTTTTCAATCAATTTCAGTGTATACACAGGAAGACGCAACAATCTTAGTGAACATGGCCTGGGGTTTGATGTAGTCACAGGTCTTTGTCAACATCTGCAACACCAAGGCTACCGGTATGTATAAGTGTACATGTATGTGGAAAAAGCCACAACAGCATGACATAGTGTTCAGTGAATGTTATTGCGTACTCCTAGTAAAACATACAATATACTTAAGCATGAAACTGGACATAATACATTTCACGTAGTATAAGTCTTGTGTGAAGAAACATTTTTACCTCCTTGGCCCATTCAGTTGAAGGGTGTATGTATTGATGTCATGTCTGTGTGTCCGTGCACTTTGTGGATGCCATAACTTTTTAACAAACTGAGGTACTTCCATGAAACTTGTGTGGTGAAAGTATCTCACTAGGGCTTTGGATGAGATCATTATTCCCAGACCTTCGCATACATATAATTTCAAGGTAATACTGGCCAAATGAAGTTAGTTATACATGTACACCCATGACCCTGGTAAGAATGGGTCCTAAGGGTATTAGCCCATAATATTTGTGCTGAGAAGACAACTGGATCACTAATTGGAAAAAGTACTCACAGAATAAAATATCTTCATAGTAAGTAATCTTCAAGTGTTTAATTTTGGTGCAGCCAGTCAAACTCAGTGTTGCTTGTATATATACATTGTACATGTACATGTATATGAATTCAGATTACTTTCTTTTCATAGGGTGTACTTCGACAACTTCTTTACTTCCACGTTTCTGATTGAAGAGTTATACAGAACTGGATTTCTCTCCTGTGGTACTTCAATGGTCAACAGGCGGCACTTCCCTGATATATCGAAAGATGTAGAGTGGAAGAACAAGTCAGAGCAGGGGAATATGCGCTTCGTTAAGCAGGGAAAGGTGTTATACCTGCAGTGGAAGGACAACAAAGTGAGTTGGACATTCACATGAATATATTGAAAACCCAATTCAATATGCCAAATATTAAGACATCTGATGAGAAACATTATACACTGTATATATTTTTTGAATTTTTATTCACCATGTATTGAAATTGACATGTAGATTCAGCAGTGTCTTTCATTTTTGTAACGTAAGAAAAAAGTAGATATTTGATTCCACCATATTATCTAAAATTAACTATTGTACTCTCATTCATTAAGAAAGCAAATCACAGTTTTTTTAATTGTGGTTGCAAGTTGCAACTTAAAGTTATCTCCCCCTTCTTCCTTTTACATATAGGTGGTCACCATTTGTTCTTCAGCCTATAAGGCTACTGAGGCGGAGTGGGTACGTCGCCGTGTCAAAGTTGGAGAGGAGTGGCGCACAAGGTTGGTGAGGAGACCGGCAGTTATATCATGACTACAACCAGTACATGGGTGGAGTAGACAAATCCGACCAGCTGCTAACCTCATACAACTTGCTAATGAAGTCAATGAGGTGGTGGAAGACTTTGTTCTTCCACATGGTTGATGTTGCAGTGCTAAATAGCTATCTGCTCTTTCAGGCATGGAGGAATCTGCATCCAGAGGTTCCAGAGCTCCAGCGGAGCGCACGTAAGTCATTACATAGAAACAGCAAAAAAATCATATCAGGTTACAAACAAATTTCTACATTGTAACTTTAAAAAAAGAAAATTACAAAAATGTGTTATTTAAATATGTTATCCATAAAGCTCATACTAAATTTTATTTTTGTTAATATACAACATCCTACATATTGTGAATAACATGCTCTATTGAATTCATTTCAAATGTGGGAAGTAAGTTGTAGTTGTAATCAAAAGCATTTTTTAGGTAGAAATGTCCAAGATTTTGCCAGACCTTCAGTAATCTCAGTCTCTGTCAGAAAAAAATTTACTTATAGCCTAAACAGATAACTCAAGCTAATGAAAAAAATTCTGTTAAATAAGGAAATCTTTCAGGAATCAGGTGGATAGGATTTTTATATTACTGGTATCATGTTGCTCAAAGTTGCAGACTGACCCTGAGTTTAATGTTTTATTTGTAGGAATATGTTACTGCTTTGGGAGATAATCATTATAATGGAATGTGTATTTGTCACACTTTGTAGAGTATAGTCACCTGGAGTTCAGGGAGGAACTTGTGAGGCAGTTGTCTGGGATTGAAGACACAGAGGAGGTGCCAACCTTTGACAAGGCAGTATTCCCACCACACCAAAGCTACCTCACAGCACATGTACCTGTGGCTGTTGATGGGAGGTTCAACTGTCGGGTTTGCTTCCTTACACAGAGGGAGGCAAGTGGGAAACCCAAACAAGTGAAGACCAGCTGGAGGTGCAGCATTGCAGTGTGTGTCAAAGTCTATCTGTTTGTGAAGCTGGACAGAAATTGTTTTGCCCGTTGGCAGTCAGCCGAATTTAACAACAAGCGACACTGAACAGGGACACAATTTCAACATGGGAATAAGAACTGAATGGACATGCATTTGCCTGCTTTATCTAGAGTAGATGGGTGTGGGCTATAGCAAGTAATGTACAAGTGAACATGATTTAGCTCTTTTTTTTTTTTTTTCTTCAGAGTAGCATGTTCTCATGCATGGACAGCAATGGCACATAACATATGCTGGCGATAGGTGAAGACAGTTGTCTATCCACCTCCCGCCATTCCATTACCCTCACCCCATATATATTTATTGATAGTTCCTCTCCCCCCCCCCCCCCAAACATAGAATATTTATTTGATCATGGCAATTATAGTTTAAATTATTATACTAAACATACAGGATGATATTTTACCCACTTTTGGTGTATGTTTTGTACTATTGCTGCATTTTCCTCCAACCAGTATGATAAATCTCGGGGTCCCAGCCCAAATATGTGACCTTTTACACTATGAGCACGTTTTTATCTCTGTGTGGAAGCACAATTCAGATTATCATATATGGTAATGCATTTTATTTTACTTTGCTGGCAGTCAAGTGTGAATAATTATACATTTATTGTGTTAAAATTGACATGTGTCCCTGCTAAGGAGCCAGAGGTTAACTGCATAGAAAATATACAGCAACATTGTATGTAATGTCATGGCACATTTGACAATGGCATATATTTATGTTGTCATATCATTGTACCCTTTGACCTTGAAATGCCCTTGAACATTAGTGTTTCATAAAACTATATGCCACACTATTTTCTGACCTGTAAATTAACATTGATGAAGTATTTGTAATGCAAGCATGCAGGCTTATAGCTAGCACAACATTATAATTTGTATCATAAATATGTATCATATACTGCGATTTTACCGGCATGAACACACATAATGCGCTTATCATTGTGGTTGGAAAGGCCAAGGTCAACAATGGAAATATGGCAGTACCATGTTTTTTTGCTTCAATTTACAGGTTCAGGTCTATTTCAGCTATCAGAGCCAGAAATATGGTTATCTTGAATATATTTTGGGTCTTGGGGAATAAAAAAGGTTTAAATTTAATGCAAATGTTCGTTATTATTGTATCCGTGTCCTATATTCAGGTCACCAGATGACCTTGAAATGACCTCAAATTAAGATGATGGCTATAACTCATAAAAGCCCCATCACCAAAGCTTTAAAATGATATATACTTTGTGCAGTCAATTTTTCATATTTTTTTCAATAAATCATCTTAATTAAATTCTGTAGGTGAAATTTGGTAAAATGGGCAATTCGTGACAGGCAGTAAAGGGTTAAACCATTGCTCCTGAATCGTGAATATGCATATAAGCTGAATAATTTTTCCTGTGAACTGTGAAAACATTTTTTTCCTGTGAACTGTGATCAAGACCCCCTTTGCCCCCCCCCCCCTTGACTGATTCTTCAAGTGTGTACGTAGGCTATCCCCCCCCCCCTCCTCCCATGGCATGAGTGCCTGCGACGCTTGCCACTGAGGAATAGTGCATTAGGCCTATCAGTATCATATTCTTCAGGTCAATCAGAAACGACGTTACAATTAGATTGACGCTCCTCTTCAGGTCAATTTTGCAGAGGGTTAGGACCTGTTACTTTTTTGTAAGCCTATCATTGTCTAATTGGTCGATTTGTTTCAGCAAACTCTAAAATCATACGGAAACGACAATTGCACTGTACCATTGACCTGTTTCGTCAGACCCAACCTGCTGGTTCAACTCATGCTGTAAACCTGACAACTGCAACAAAAGTAAAGAGTAAAAGGTCTCAAAACAACTTCGGTCCATTGCATTTGATTCAAAGTGTATTACTTTAGGTAAGCATTTGGCACATATTTCACGCTCGTTGGAACGTGAATGGACACCGTTGCGTGTAGAAATAGCAAATTCCTCATATCATATTTTCGTGGTGCCCCTTATTAATTGGTTAAAATATAGTTTGAAAACTGCTTTAAACATCAAAATTCGGACTTTGTTTGATCAGCATCTGCTCAAAGTGTTCGAGAACAAAAGTACATATGGAGCATTCTACACTAATATCCATGTAGGGCCTACTTAGAATCGTGTCATGCACTATTTCCGATCACTATTTTTGCTAGCTCCGTCAAGTTGGGGACTCATGTGGTGCTTATTAGACATAGATTAATATACTTTATCACTGTGTCCTTGTTTTGGAGACTTTCAAACAAAAACAGTATTAAGTTGCCTAGGTGTGAACCATTCTTGCATATATGAGACTTAAAATTGTAATACTAGTTACTGAAACACACGTAATATTAATAAGTCAGGCAGGGACCTAATATTCATCCTTTTTTACAGCAAAGTGTCAGTACAAAAATGTGAAAACAATGTGATGATACCAGGCATACACATTCATGGAAAGCATTTGTCTAATGTTTGGCTTCCAATTGATATAAAAAGCGTACAAAATAGAAACGTCATTGAGAAGCAAAATTCACAAAGATGTGAATGAGCAATATGTATAATGTACAACAAGCAGGTTGTGCGAAATCCCGTCAGACATCGAACGGACGCCTGGCATTTTCAAAAACCACAGAGTGCGCACCACTGAAGCGTATCAGGGTATGACATCCAACTTAACGACGTAGATCTTTTAAAGGCATCGTCCATATCATTGACTTTTATCTACTTTATGATATTTTATTTCTGTCAACTGTTTGCACTTATGCAATGTTCACTTTTTATGTTCAACTCAACCATATATATATGTGTTCTGTGTGCATGTAATTTTCTGTGATATATGACTATATCCTTTATTCACAATTAAGTCCGATAAAGTTTCATGTATGTAATGAATTGTGTTCTATCATTATCCAAATGCTACAGAGATAACGGTACTAAAAGAATATCAGTAAATGCGTTTGTATAGATGAGGGATTATGAAGAATGTTCTTTAAGTTCAAGCTGAACTAGGGAAAAGTAAGCGACTCAGTGACTAATTACACGTTGGTGAACTGTTACAAAAAAAACAAAATGAAAAAAATGAAAAAAAATTGCAACTTTCAGCATTTTGGACACAGTGCAATGGTTCAGTGCCTCGGCCTTTGCACGAGTTTCCCTCGTGATTCACATTCAACCACTGCAGTTATAGAGACGGGAGCAACAGTGCCACATGTTCCGTGTCCTTCTCTACAAAGGTAAGCCTCAATCCAATATATGTAGGCTCTGTAGTCGACCTACTTACTGTCTATACCTAACCTTATAAATTAGCCTACTTACATATTTTCTTCATAAAATGTCGAGGTGTCAACAGCCAGATAAATTTATAAATGAATGAATGAAGAACTTTTGCCAGCAGGTCTACTCCAAATCTAATGGCCTTTTCGTTTCTCTCTCTCTCTCTCTCTCTCTCTCTCTCTCTCTCTCTCTCTCTCTCTCTCTCTCTCTCTCTCTTTCTTTGTTTGCTTCTCCTTCTTTCGTTTTGTAGTTTTTGCAATACCAAATGCCATGATCATACCATGTTGGAAGTAGTAACTCACTGTGAATCTAATGACCTAAAATTTATCCCAACTGAATGTTATGTTGACGCACCAGCATCATTTACATAGCGTATTCACATTCAGACAAAATCAAATGTGTTGCAGGACTGTTGAGGACACGTCATGTGTGGCAAGATGGTGATTCTGTTTATCCCAAGTTCAAAGTTAGAACAGACACAAATTTGGGAAAATATTTGTGCATTAATAGTAATTAATATGTTAATGTACGTCGGTCTTGTATACAGCGACAAGAGTGAGGAATTTAAGTCTAGTAAAAGTGATAAGGCAAACAAACCAGCAGATGTGGAAAAATAGTTTAAATAATGTGCGACTTCCCAGGAAATGGGAGAAAGCAGTGAACAGACAGGGATAAATGTCATTGATGTTAATATATATGCTGTTGTGCAACATTAACGGCTTGAGAAAACGTGGTCATGGAAGACAGTAGACGGACCGCTGTTTTAAGCCAAGGCATACCGTAATTCGTTCGCATTGGCATTTATACAATTATTCATATTTCAGTGGATACACATGCCGTGATATCGACCAGAAAACCAAAGTCGACCGAGCCGAAGCTGAGGTCATTTGGTTTTTACGCTCAGTATCCATAGCATGTCTATCCACTGAAAAGTCCATAATTATTTTGTAAAATAATAAGAACATGATCTTCCATATTTACCATCAAAATGTGATGATTTTTTAACAATGATTACTATAAACAACCAATAGACGTGCTGCGGATATCGACAAGAAAAACGAATGGCTATCTCCGCTTCTGCCATTTTCCTTGGCCAGTGGCATGTGAAAGTGACACATGCGCATAGACAAAGTTAGTGTCAAGGCTTTATGCCAGTAATTCAACCTATGAACAAATACACAAACAGATACCACCTTGTATTCTTCCAGTGGATTACAAACATAGATATGTAGTATACACCAAAATGTAAGAATTGTTTACACCAGACCAGAAGTGAGTTTTTCGTGTGGAAAACATTATGCATCCCCAGAGCAGGTGCCTCTGACCAGAGGACATCCCTCTGAGACCGTCACCACTTTTTCGGCAGAAAGTTTGACTTTGGCCTTTGACCTCAAGGTCACCTCTTAACACATTTGAGGGAAGTCTCCCCTGGGTAAATAAAAAAGTTTCGTGGACTTCAATCATACACATTTGAAGATATGGCAGGGAAACCTTTTTTATTTCGCAAGGTATTGTGATCTTGGCCTATGACCTGGAGGCCGTTTACAATCAAAATGCCCCCCCCCAAAAAAAAATCCCTAAGTCTGTTTATTATGTGTACGAAAAGTTTAAGCGAATCTTGGTAACGGTTTTGAAGAAGGATCAAAATGTGAACTACTATTGCAAACCCCACTGACTTACTTGGTAATCAAGACGAATGCAAAACAATTACCCGAAAGAAAACTAAAATAGAACAAATAAATACAAATAAAAAGCAAAAAATAATTGATGCATGACCATTTGCACCCATTTATCTACCCCATGTACATCCCCACCAAGTTTGAAAAGAATCTGGCCATTTGATTTGGAAGTTAAAAATGTGAATTAGCATTGCAATCCCTGTTGACTTACAAAGTAATCTACAAGAATGTATGGCCTTTCAAGGTCACTCAAGCTTAAAATGAACCATACAAATTGAAAGGCCAAATGTACTTTCGTATTAATGATTCATAATAACACTGGGCCTACGATGCCCCATTAAGAAGGTAAAAGCCAATAATGTGAAAACTGCTGAGTCAGCAAAATATTCCACAAAGATTTGACCTTGACTTTTGACATCAAGGTTATGTATTATTATAAGGGATGCATAATAAACACCAGAAAATATGGGCATGGATGGGATATTTTTAGCAACGTGCCATGGCAACCAATGTGTGACCTTGATTTTATTCATTTCATCTCAAAGGACACATTGTTTTCCAATATCAAGCTAAAATTTGCCCGTTGCATTCCTATGTGTCTGTCACGTTTTGTTCAAGGGATAGGGTTGTCACCAAGTAAAACACGTTCCTTAACTAAAAAAGGAAACCGCCAAGTCCAGGCGTGTACGACAATAAAGATTGGTTATAACATGTAAACACAAGAGAAAAATCCGTGGGAAAAGACTTAACTGAGGGTACCCAGAATATCTATGGTTGTGCACAACCCTTAATAACACCACAGGTCCTGTCTGTGTTCCTGGCTTGACAACGGCGACGCCCGTTTGTAATGCACTGGTGCACAGTATTATGCAAATTTTCCGCCTGGATAGCAGTCCTGGCACTGAAATGCAAGGTTACACAGTCTACTGTATTTGTTGAACTTTTTAGGGGCTTGCTGGCACTGGACAACTGCAACACTTTTGTTCCTGTGTTAGGCCCCTGCCCTTCACTGTTAGGAACAAACTCACCAAATTACAAAGTCCACTGTCATGCTCTGTATGATAAAGTTGTGTGGGCTGGTATGATGTCCACCTGTTAGCATGAGTGAAGCCACTTCCCTGCACCACACCAATTGTCAATGTTTTATCACCCCTGTGAAATTTACAAAAAGAGAAACCATGTCTCACTAAAATGTCCCCAATGTGGTCAATATAAAATGTCATGCCACTTTGTAATTTCACAAATACCATAATTTTCATTTCCTGACCTGTGACACCCCACATTGGCAATACACTGCAATCTCAACCTGTGCCCCTGACTGGGCTGTTCCTATACAGCTGCATTCTGTGTTGACTCATTTGAGAAAATACCAGCCATGTGGCAGTGCAAAATATTTATGTGACTGTTCTCATTATTATGCATGACCTGTGACCACTCAATTATAATCGGTTGTCTACAACTATGAACCAATGAACCACATAATCTTTCAAGAAATAAGAGAGGTCACCTAATCATACAAATCCATGGGGGAGGGGGGGGGGAGGACTTGCCAGGCAAGATACCTGTTCATAAACCATGGGGGAGGGGGGGGGACTTGCCAGGCAAGATACCTGTTCATGCTGTGATGCCATGCATAACCAAATATGTAACCAAAACACAAACCAGCTTTCTGACAGTCATATTTTATTGACACTATCAAATCAATAGTACAGAAAAACATTACGCATATTCATAAATTCCAAATTCAACAATGACAGCAAAGCTATTCCAGAGTTACCAAAGCATCAACATTCATGTTCCGATACCAACGTGCAGAAAAAAATTCACTCCTGACTTGAGACAAGCAGTTACCCATAAAAGGCAACGGGTGGTTTAAAACGGGTCCTCTCAACCTTCGAAATATTCTTCATTAGCTACAGATTATAGTGATTCCGAAATGTACACTTTTAACCACTCAAAACCCAAATTTTATTACTTCTACCAAAAATAAAAAGATACCTAGTAGGCCTATCACTTTTTATTCTCCCAGGTTGTCAGTCAGCTGAGTTTACAGCAAAAGAAAGTAGGCCTACATCGTTTTTGTGATATTAATGAATCCGGAACATCATAAACACACTCTACCTCCATTATAACTATGAGTCAGAGAACACAGCCCACGTCACAACATGGCCAATAAAGTATTTAGCAAATAGCACAAAAAAACATGACCAAATTTCATAAATTCCAAATTAAACAATGACAGCAAAGAGATTCCAGAGTTACCAAAGCACCAACATTCATCTTCCAATACCAATGTGAAGAAAAAAAATCACTCCTGACTTGAGACAGGCAGTCCCTCATAAAAGGCAACCGGTAGTTTTTAACAATCTTGCCTCAGCAAAGGCTTATCTCCCACCCACCCCCTCATGTGCAACCTTACGTGTACAAAGAAAGTTTAAAACCTGTTAATTCTTCTAGCCATAATAATGCAAATAGTGTTTCTCTATATGAAACAAATACAAACAACTGCAACACATGATAGGGGTAAAAATGAGGTATGTATCAATCTGTCATTTTCACAAAATTGGCACAATTTTAGGCTCAGCTTGCTAGGTGTGACAGCAATTGTTTCCGTTCATGCCCATTCAAAATTATCATCATTATTGGAAATGGGGTTTGTTTCAATAAAGATGTAAGCTGCAGATAGTTCGCAGTCCATAGCGTGATGACTTCTCACTTTGACTGGCCCCGCCTCCCCTGTTTACCAGTGCCACCCATGGACCGACAAAGTTGTAAAACCAGTTCTGGAGACTGGGAAAACAAGATAGTGGGCATTTCCAGTCTGGTAAGCCTGTTTTCAATGAGTTGTGTGTCAATGAGCACTCTTCCAAGCCACGAAGCCTGTATTTGGATGTGGATCTGTGCATGCATTATATACCAACCTGTGCCAAATACAAATTACCACAAGACTGTTAGCTGCCATGCTTATACTGCATATATGGGTGTACTTTGTTGAAAATTTACACTAATTTAATTGTGCATTTTGTAAAAAAAATATTTATTTGTCTTTATCTCTATTCATAGAGATCTAGCGGGTCTAGATAAATTAACCTATGCAAACCGAAAGGTTTTTGCGGGGCCTAAATGGTCATTAGCTTTGTAGTAGAATATGGAAATATACATGTTATGGTTACAATGCCAGCCAACCAACGTGCATGGACAATGTAATAGTAGACCACTCATTCTACTCCTTTATACCCAGCGTGCTTATTCATGATCTTACCTGTTTTGGGACCCCTGTAGCGTGTCATTTGATATTGCGGTTAGTGTGTTAAGACAAGAAACTGTGCTACTATGCAACGCAGGAGAATCTCTTGAAACAATCCCAGAACGATTGAAATGGAGTGAAATAAATCCGGTTAAATTTACCGAAGTACTAAATTTGGTCTGTTAACAAAACATCGATAATTTTTTATTTAGATACTGATGCCATGGTAATAGATTTTAATAGAATAGTTTATAAAGTGGCTAGAATTACACTGGCAGGCCGCTCTTTAAAGGCGGAGAAATAATCATTTGTGTAAGTACGCTAGTAAAGATTGTCACATGATGTTTAACGACATTTAATGAATGGCTAAAACACATCTGGCAACCCCCCACAATAATATAATTATCACTTGAGACAAACGTACCACTCTACCAGGAAAAAAATTAATTGTCATGTAAAAGAAAGCAAGTCGATTTTAAAAAAAACATCATGGAATCTTTTAAAATAGAGTTGAGAAAAAAATCCAAAAATAAATTTTGGGAACTTATCAAAGAATTATAAAATGCAGTCACCAACAAGTCTTACCCAAGTGAACTGATCAGTTCAAGATAGTAGTTTACCCATTTCCCAAGACTAATGTGACAGATATGTACTAGAAACTCCCCTAAAGAGAATGAAGTTCCAGCTTAATAGAAACATGTTGAAAATTTGCATTGCTGATTTTGTGAAATTTGCTTTAGTAGTAATTAATTTCGAACAAATTAAGCTGTAGGAAAACTGAAAAGAGTCACCTAGCAAGGATTGTTTTAAGAATGAGATGTTGGCTGTTAACATATTTTTTTCAAAGAATCTGGGAACAGGGAAACCTTATATTAACCCCTCTCGCGGGAGAAAGACACCATATAGACATGACGAAACAGACGATACCAAAGATACAAAAGATGTACTATACACAACTAGGATAGATTGTAAGGCTGGTGCTTATATTATTCACGGAGGAAAACTACATCAAAAGAACTCCTAAGCTTAAAATCTCTCAGTTTTTGAAATAAATATAAACACCTGCAAAAAGATGTTATTACTTTAAAGAGAGCAGGCTTTATTACCATAGAGACCTGTTGCAGTAGTGAATGGTCTAAGTGGAAAAAATCAATGGTTAAATCAACCCTCAGGTTTTGGTACAAAGGACATATGGAATAGTAATAGAGGGTATCTTCGATACCTATACCAAAAGCCCACCAAGGCGAATCAGCTATATCAATCTTAAACTACCGTTAATTAAGATGGCTACAGCCCAAGCGCAGCCCCGTATGTTTAATAGCAGCGTATCTCTTACCGAAATACAGCAGTTCTACATATTGGACAAAGATACTCAAGAGTATATTCTAGTTTTATCCTAAATTGAGCCAATAAGTACCGCTACGGATTTGAAAGGGCAGATGATTCCGCATACGGGTTTTGATTGTGTATGGCACGATGGATTATTCTTTAAATTACTGAAGAACAGAATCAATGGATTCATGTTTAGAATTATGAAAGATATTCTACTATAATTCAGGGACTCAAGTCAAATTTAACAGCTGACTCTCAAATGATATAACTCTACTCAGAGGTGCAAAACCAGTTTGTGTGCAGAGTCCAAATTTATTTAATTTATATACGAATGATTTTCCTGATTTATTTGATGTTGATTGCGACCTTCTGATTTTGAAAAAGGGTAGTTACCTGGTCTATATTGATGATTTGATCTTCCTATCCCAAAGTAAACCAGGATTACAAAACTGCTTCCGTGTGCTGAGTTCGAATTGTAAACATTGGAATTTAGATGTCAACATTAAAAATCCAAAATTATGAGTTTGAATAAAATAGGTAGAAAGTTAAAGACAAACATTATGCTCGATGATTTTGAGCTAGAAACAGTCACTAAATACAGACATCTTGAGATCGAAATTTTTGCTTCAGGCTCCTTAGATGATGCAGTCAAATCATTATGTGATAAAGCAAGACATGGCAAGACTCTTGTGAGACTTTAGCCTGTATTTACAGATTGCAATGTTACTGTTAAGATTTTTTTATTCATGTTTGATGTAGTTATTATCCCAATGTTGCTATTGTTATCTGACATGGGGGGGGGGGGGGGAGGTACATGATAATCCCATCTTAGTAAATTACAACTCATAAAATTTCAGGCTATTTTAAATCTGCAATGGAACGGTTTCACATTATTTTTCTCAAGAATTGCCTTGGATTAAATCGCAAACCGTGTAATATAACTGTCCTTGGTGAGCTTGAGAGTCTTCCTATCTCACTAAAAGCAATTAATTTAAACTTATAGAATATTGCTTGGAAATAAGAGAAAAATCACTGTAACATGGAGCTGTGCGGATATGTCATCATTATCGTGGTTTATTGTTTCTAATCTTGTGTTGTGTGTGTGTTCTGTTCTGGTTAATAGCGTACTTTCTTCTGATCTGTTTTTGTGACTGTGTTGTATGTGTTGTTGACACGTTTATACGGGATTGTATTGCTTTCAAATTTGATCTGGACTGTATTGTACTGTCTTGTGTTGTCTTCTGTTGGGCTGTTTGACTGACAAATTATTATGTACAGTGTGGATTAGTGCAGTCAATAAAGTCATTCTTTCATAGCAGCTACAAGTGACAGAGAACTCCAATACGGTGGTACTTCATGATGGAAACACTGCTTTAGAGGAAAGATAGCTCCATACCCCTAGTAGATGAAAGGCCAGGTCGGGTGCCATGGGGGTCCAGGTTAAGATTTTATCTGTTCTGTGGCATGTAGATTATGCTGATAAGGACAGCAGGGTGCCTACTCTACCAATGTGGCAGTCAAAGCAAATGATTAACATCTGCTGTTATCTGCTACTAAGTCACTAATTAAAGGCCCCTCCACTTAGTTGTTTATCAATGAAAATGCTGGATTACATGATGTGCCTGAAAATACAGCTATTTGTTCTACCAGTTCTAAGGTAAAGTTTCCAGCATGTTTTTACTGTTTTTCAAACAAACAAACAAACAAACAAGCAAACATACATGACGTTTCCTCTGTGAGTTCACAAAAATGACAAAATTTTACACTTTGACTGGCCTCACCTCCCGTTTTCCCCAGTGTTTTTGATGAACCTACATAGTACTACCAGTCCCAGAGACTTGGGAAACAGGATAGTGGGCATTAGCAGTCTGGTAATCCTGTTGACAGAGTGTGTCAATGAACACAAGTCAATGCCATGTAGCCTGTATTTAGATTTGGACCTGTGTGCTCATTAAGTACCAACGTGTGTCAAATACATATCATCACAAGGCTGTCAGTGGCCACGCTCATGCTGTATATGTGTTTATTTTATGTGAATTTGCACTTCTATAATTGTGTATAACGTAAAAAACATAATTTTGTCTTTATCTTTATTCATAGTTATCTTTTTAATGAACAACAAATGACAGGAGTACATAACTATTTTCCTTCCATTTACTGTGCTGCCTGGCCTTGTAACTACTATGGTCGCAAGCCAGTTATTCAAGCTGTAAAACATATAGAAACAGAGCTACCATCTTGTAGTTCATTGATTAGATTACAGCCATGAATGCATTATACACCAAAATGTTCATAACAATGTTTTTACATCAAATACAGACCATAACATATGGGTCTCTGTGGGATTTTTTTTTTTTGGATGAAAATGCCATAGCAACCAGCTCTGCATAGTACCACTTGCAATATCAATGTGCAGACCCAGTGTTGGCTCCAGCTGAGCCACTGTGCATACTGGTGCCAGTATGTATACTTTGATAATATTTACTTGAGCTCACAGTATACATTGTTTTCCATCAAAGCAAAATTCTGTATTTTTGGTAGCTAAATGTTCGAAGGTACAGCCCCTTGCGTTCCTGGGTGTGATAATTAATTGTCACTTTCCAATCATGTTACCTCAGCATAGGTATACATACCCCCCGATGGAACCTTAATTAATAGTACTGAAAAGTTAAAAAAAAAAAAAAAAACTGTTGACGTTACTTCCCATTATACTGAAAATAGAGTTTCTCTATATGAAACAATTACAAGCAACTGTAACAGATGCAAATTTTTAATACTTGTTTTGTTTTCTCTCTCTCTTTTTTTTTTTCTTTTTTTGTTTGTTTTATTAAGACACTGTCATTTTGGGAAAACAATGGGACTTTGCAGTATTGTTTTGTCGTGGACAAAGGGTCCTGATACAGCTAGTCAAGCGACCAACTACAGGATTGACCATAAAGTGTCAGAGTGTATCGTTTTTATATCTGTTTAGTACTTTTTTGTTATGTCCCCTTCCGGAGATATTCAAATTGTCAACGGGAGGGTACCAGGTAGAGTTTTATATATTATACCTCCGTGTGAATATTGTACTTTATGACATTCTTTGTTGTTGGATAATAGATTGCCAGTGTAATATGAAGGCAATTGAAGTGGTACTATTATAGGATCATTCATCTCAGATTATTATTTTGAGACAGCTGCGGATTGACAAGCTTAGGATTCTCAATACTGGGATATATTTCAAAGAACAATAGTGTTTTTTTTTCTGAAAAAGTTTAGATCTTTGGTCAGGTAGAGACCATAATTATAGGCTAAACTACTGGACTTGTCAAATGAGCCTCTCAATAAATATAGTACTCAAATTCGCAACCAATTAATCATCGGTTGTAATTTTTTGTTTTGATCATGAAAATAAACAATGATTAAACCAAATTTGAGTTTTAATTCCCATGGACATCATGTCCCAGAAAGCCAATTGCAATTTGGTATATGAATCTTCTCGCAGCAGCACAGAAAAAAAATATCACGTCAAACGTCAGGAAATACACATTTGCGTAGTATGTAAAATTAAATCGACATAATATGCACTATAAATAGAAAAACCGTGTTTCTCCTGGTTACAAATCAAAATATTTGCATGTCTGCTGCACCAAAACTCTATTGCAAGGGCTAAATAAGACGTGTCAAGAAGTCACATAACTGAAAATTTACCGATCCTAGGAAAAATGCGAAGCAGCCACTGAGGCAAATTATAATTATTAAAAGCTCAGATATGACAGCCAATTTCGGGAGTAAAACTGTCATTATCACCTTGCGTTTTTGTTTGAGCAACATTGGGCAATTACAGGATAAATCACCAGACCATCGTTCAACACGACGAAATCCGTACATACTGGCAACTGCCTCTATTAAATACTGCAAATATGCTGCTCGTACCAAGTTAGAAACTTATCAGATAAAATGTACTTACTCATTACTGACAGCCACGTACTCTAAATACAAACAGCGCTTTATATAAAAAGTAGTCCCACATGCACCATTAGCAGTTTTCGTCGGGAAAAATGCGAAAACATCCCCGAGTTCTACATCAGTATGCCCCTACTGCTCTTCGTCACCACTTCCTAAAACCATGGTGGTCTAGTTTGGTGGGACATCAATGTAAATATCGTTATGCCCTTAAGGTCATAGCATGTATTTCCTTACCGATTAACATAAAAAACATGTTAAACCGTTCCCTGACAAGAGTAATAAGTAGTCAACAGCTTTCCGTGCTTGGGGGTCTTGTAAAAGAAACTGCCAACTTGACACTTGTTACCGCACCATGCCTTAGCAAAGGTTCCACGTAGAGCATTTCATAGCAACTATAAATTCCAATTAAAATTGAAGCAGATAACATGCTATAACCAGGCGATTTTAGCGGAAAATGGGCTTTGTGCTCCAGCGCGAAGTTCAAGGTTAATTTTGCAGTGCTAACTTTACATGCAGACCAACGATTATTTGTATAAAGTATATCTGTGTATGCATATCGAAATAACATTGTACATCATTTCAAGCTTAACTATGGTGACAATAAAAAGCAATTTTTGTGCTTGATACAGGCAGTGGATAACTTAAATTTACTGTGTTGGCCTGTAACCTAATCGTTAGGTACCGTAAAGTGACAAAGTTACAAATGGTACAGTTCACTGAAATATCCCAATGCCATTCTGTTGTCTTACTGTAACAAATAAAGCTACTGTACATTCAGTAGCAATGTGAAATAACGGGCTTACCTCACATAATTCTGGAGCTATATTTCTGCGAATTAATTGAGTCAATCTCGTGGTTTTGACTACCAGGGCAAGTCAAATTTTATCACAATCCAGTTCTAATGGATGGTGACCCCAATTTCAAAGTGCCAACTGAACGTTTAAAATTTGAGTTATTGTCAAGAAACAATTGCTGAAATTTTCGTATCTTTGCAGTCTTCACGGTAACTAAATACTGAATACGGTACCTGTGGCTCTAAAGCGATCCAGCGTCATCTCAAACAAAATGTGCGACCGCTTTTATGGTAGAAGCCTAAAACATTCCCCAAAAGAACAAAAAACAAAACAAATTCAGGCTTAACGTTTTGTTTGACAGCCACCTGCCCAACGTACATAGTCACATATTTTAAAATGGATCCTCAGTACTTTTGCAGACAATAATATGTGCATGCATTTTATTGGTACTCCCCCCCCCCCCCGTGCACCCCATTCTAGCTTGTACCCTTACTGATTAAAATGTAGTTTGCCGACTGCTTGAATATAAAAATTCTGACTATTGTTGAAGAAAAAATACACATGGAGTATTTTGCACCAATATACCTGTACTGAAAATCGTGGGTCCACTCTTTTGGATCACTATTTTTATTAAGTCGCTCAAGTTGGGGACTTATCTGGTGACTGTGGCACTTGATACAATGACCTGCCCAGATACATTTGCATATGTTTTCGGTTAGTAAAAAAGTGTAGACAAAAGTTTCATAAGGTCCCTTCCAAGGTCGACAATTTCGATTTTAGACCACTATTTGTTTAAAGGCACGGACATTTTTAAGTTTATAATATAGGTGTTAAAGCATTGAAATCACATCACAGCTCAGTGTTAAAAAAAACGTCTCTCCCGTGACTCAGAGTCTATTTCACATACATTTGGCTAAAAGATGAATGCTTGCATAGAGACCAAGACGATTTTAGTATCATTTAGCTGCTAGTCTAGCTACAATTTTTACAAACTGCGCTACGACAAATCATAGAGCCCAACACGTTGTTGACTCAGTGAAAGACGAATGGCAGAGGCGTGTAAGGGGTACATTTTATAATGCTACACCCAATTTCACTTCAAACATGTCAGACTGATACATTGAAAATATAATGCTCAAGGAAATGTAAATTCAGAGCAGGCAAGTTGTTCATATATATATATATATATATATATATATATATATATATATATATATATATGTGTGTGTGTGTATATATATATATATATATATACATATATATATGTATATATACATATATATACATATATATATATATATGTGTGTGTGTATATATATACATATATATATGTATATATACATATATATACATATATATATATATATATATATATATATATATATATATATATATATTATAATATAATATGGGGTATACATCACGCTTTTCAGGGGTACTAGTCACTTCCAAACTGAAAGTATGATTTTGTGCAGGTCCATCACTTCTTGTCACAAGAAGAATCAGTGCATATCTTTCCTGTCTGATAGAGTTTTCAAAGGCACTGGCATTTTTTAGAAACAACGTCACTTAGCAGTGCACTTTGTCGTGGACAAGAGGACCCACTAGATCTAGACAAGGGACCAACTACATGATTTTGCATTTAGTGTCACAGAGCAACGTCTTTTATGACTATTTGGTGAGTCTCTAGTTTCTGCTAGTTATTTTTGTAGCTGAAAAAGAGTGTGTTTCATGTAATTCTGCGGCATTGGCAATCGCACCTCATATACATATAAAGAGTGCCACAGTAAAAGGTAAAGGTTTTCCTTTCACCTTTATGGACATATCAGCCATTGGAGATATTTGGTATTCTAATTGCAGTATGCATTTCTATAATACCAGGTAAATGGGGAACTTGGATATCAATGAATGAGAGAGAGAAGTGCTTTACCCAGAAGTGACGTCATACCATTTCACAGAATATTGCGCTTTGGTGGACATGCTCAAAAAAGTGTACTGGCCTACTCTTCGTTCATGTTCTATTTAAATCATCGTGTGCAGGAAAGCATGATATCCACAGGGAGGTATGCAAAGAGGATTAGGGAAATCACCTTGCATAGAGGAAAAACTGAAAATGATGTAGCGTCATCTAATTCGTTGTTTTCATTTGTCAAGAACTGTATGTAGTGGTTCCTTGTTCAGGGGTTTCAAGTGCCCGGAGACGCCATGTGTCTCATGCATTCAGGTCTAATTATTTTAACATATGGCATGCTTCATTTTGAAAATTAAAGTATGGCTCTGAATGTATATTTGAAAATAAGGTACCATTTCTTTTTACATTTTTAAAGCTGATTTTGTACATATTATAATTGTAAACTTGTCGTCAGCCTGCCTGAATTCCTGCACAAAATATTCAGAATATGGATTGTTAGTAAACTTGCAAACTTACTGATAAAATGAACAACGCAGGTTCCTGCTACTTTCATAACTTGTTTGTTGTATCACTGTAACTACCATCGAGTAGGTCCCACCATGTCCCACCGTTGTCACCTAGCCTGGATTATATAAAAATAGTATTCATAATAGAAACTAGACGATATTAATAGTAACATGTCAACTATTGCAGTCCTTTACATTCTGGACTTTATTTGCAGACTGGTAACTACCTGAATAAGTATAATATACGTGTATTTGTATATATGGTGAAATAACAATGTACTTAAGTTCCGCCTTAAATAGTTACTGATCACACGTTGGTGAACTGCTTAAAAAAAGGAAGAAGGAAAAGCAAAAAAAAAAAAAAAAAAAAGCAACTTTTCAGCATTGTTGACACAATGTAAAGGTCCAGTGGATCGGCCCTGCACTGGACCTGGCACGACTTTTCCTCATCATTCACATACACTGCAAATAAAGAAACTGGAACAAACCAGTGCCAAATCATCTGTCTCGTTCTATACGAAACTAAACTTCAAGCGAATATATCTGTATGTTCTGTACCCAATCCGCTCACTCTGTAAGCCTAACATTGAAATAGCTAATATGTCATCTTGTTCAATTCATAATTTCCATAAGTAAACAACTTTCTTCACTGTGTTTAGTCCAAGTCTGATCTATCTATCTATCTTTCTTTCTTTCTTTCTTTCTTTCTTTCTTTCTTTCTTTCTTTCTTTCTTTCTTTCTTTCTTTCTTTCTTTCTTTCTTTCTTTCTTTCTTTCTTTCTTTCTTTCTTTCTTTCTTTCTTTCTTTCTTTCTTTCTTTCTTTCTTTCTTTCTTTCTTTCTTTCTTTCTTTCTTTCTTTCTTTCTTTCTTTCTTTCTTTCTTTCTTTCTTTCTTTCTTTCTTTCTTTCTTTCTTTCTTTCTTTCTTTCTAGATTTCTAGATTAGACTTCCAGGATATCATTGCAAATGTACCCCAGCTCAACTTGTTACCAATTCTAGCTGCATCTACTTCTGAAATGTGAGCCTACATTTACAAGTGGGGTTTGCACATGGTTTGCATCGTCATCATATTCAAGATCTAAACAATGATATGTTAACATGCCTATATCTAATCTGCTTGTGTGTATGTATCCCTTCTCTAGTCATGAATGCAGTCGATTGCTTGCAACATACTGTATTACCACAACACCTCATGCCAATCATAACCAACATCACATTTAGATTGACGTTTATGTTAAAGTTATTGTTGTAAGTTGTCGGGCACATTAGCCTACCACTCTTTAATTGGTCTACTTGTTTTAAGCAAACTCCCGACTTATTAGAAACCAGCAATTTCCATGTTTCCGGACGTCCCTTTGTCAACTAATAGACCTCCTGGCTCTGCTTATCGTCCAGTTTCATCAAAACAAAGTTGCTGGTTCATATCATACGTCGCAAAGCTGGTGACTAAAACAATGGTCAAGAGAAAAGGATCCGAAGACAACTTTGGTCCACTATATTTAATTAACGTGTTTTGATTTATATACAAAACTTTAACATATATTATACCATATTTTTGTTTATAAATGATATGTAAATGTTTTCTTTCAAAATCTCCACTACATAACCAAATTGATAAAATGTTGCTTTTTTACATTTGAAATCAATGACAATATGCAACTGTAGTTCACCAACTGCAGATAAAAGTGCCAGTTTGGATCTCTTCTGCATGTATATATCGTCATGTAGCCACCAAAATCGTTTGTTTCCTGCGACCCAAAAAACATCCAAATGTTACTTGGAATTTAATATGTTTTTTTTTTTAAGCACTTCTTTTACCCAGACCATGACATTGTCTCATGCTTTTTGAAGTGACATGCAATTTGTGCTCCACATTTTGTTGTTGTCACAGTATACCCTTAGACTGATTGCCCAGTGTATACTGTACAAAATATAGTAATGTCATCGGCACTATGAATCCAAATGTCTGTGATTGTTAAAAGGCCTTCGTCCTTTTACAATCGTATGTGAAATAATGGAATTTGATGTCACATTTTGTAAAAACTGGCAAAAGGGGTATACTGAAGGACATTTAATTTCTGTGTAAATTATCATATTTCTCACATTAAAATGATTTTGATAATCCATTTGCTCAGGTGGGCTGACCTCAGCCCAACTATTCCAAACTTAGTGCAGGGGGACCCTTGTGTACCTCTGAGGAAACCTGTAGAGCTAAACAACTGCACGGAAATCCAGTCACATCTCACAATGTAAAACAACCTGTGCTCTTTTACTGCAAATGTTGACAGCTGTTGATGTGATTTGCATTGATGTACCGGTACCAGATTCATAATTCTTGGCAATCGACCTTCCTTGCAAGCAGGATATCTATAGTTTAGGAGAATATAAGAGTGGTTCTTTAGCTTCTGTCGGCAGCATATGTCCTTTCAATTTAGGGTGCTTGTATTTATAAGGTATGATAAAGCTGAAGGTTTACAACGTTTGGTATGATTAATGATAATCAAACATAAAACACCATTGGAAGGTCTAAGCATACCTTTATCAGCACATGACATGGAGAGCCGTTGGTTTTATGTACTGCCACAACAAATGTCACTGCTACTCACCTTCCTCTCGTGACGTGTCTGCTATGTCTATGGTGTGGTATATTCCCCCAAGTTACCTAATGGATTTATTCTTGTTGGTTAAAGCCTGACTTATACAAGAGTTTGCTTCCATTGTACCATAGGCCTAATTTAAGAAATTCATACATCATATAGCTGTCTCAAAGATATCACTGATGTCCTAATGGTCCAGCAAGGTCTAGTTCAAGAGTTGCTGTTGAAGGTCAAAGTGTGTTGCAAAATATTCAATCCTATTTCAAACACATTTAATCTCTAGGGACTAAAACAGGTTCTTTTCACTCATTTAATCTGGTGAGCGGTTCTCAAGCAGCTGAATCATAGCTCTGACAGGCATAAATCGTGCAATGTCACCTGCACTTGTATGGCTAGTTATAAATCAACATTTCTTTGTAATTCATATGCTTGCTTGTCATTTTTTAACCAGCAAGAAGGACTGCTGCCTGTGTAGGAGATACCTTCCTCACGCTGTAAAATAATGAGCATATTTTCTTTCCTAGGGCCTGCAGTTCTATTGCTATGCTATTTGTCCAATTTCAAGTCATAGTTGATTCCTTCCTCTTTAATGCCGAAAACAAATGCACCACTATGCTTCTCAGACAACTGACATTAAATAGCCAACCAGGTATATATATATATATATATATATATATATATGCGGACGTATGTCTGTCTGTCTGTCTGTCTGTTTCTGTTTGTCTATGTGTTGTGTCCACATCAAATGACAGAGGATGAACTTTGAGTCTTGGTGGGTTTTCAGCTTTTGACTTTAATACACAAACTGATGCACTATGAAACACGAGTCATTGCATTACGTTATTGAAAGTCACCGAGCAGTGTGCCTTACAAAAACATATTTACAATATCAGATTGTACATAGATCTTATCAGATGTTAGGTATCCAAGCTGAAATTATAGCTGCAGACGCCAGTCTGTGAAGGAAGAGCTGGCATGGGTCCATCCTTAAATTTGTCCCATCAGCAACACATTTGTTTTGTGACAAATCAAATCTTGAAGCAATCAATTCACTTTCTGGGTCGCCAGTATTTTAATTTGGCACATTGACCTCACCTACGTTGTCTGTGTCATTGGGATGTACTCATATAGTTTGATTCATTGTGAAAAGAGTGCATAGATTTGATATTGGGAACAAGCAAGACTCGAACTTGCAACTTTTGGCACCGGTTGCCTAGCTGAAAAAGGAAACGCACATATCCTGTCTACCAAACCCCAGCACAAGTGCCATATCAACACGGAATTGCAGTAAATGTACTGAGCGGGCATTTATTTCCAGTCTCGGGGTACTTCAATACAGCTGCATTCAGGATATGCCTCGAAAATGCGTTTTATTTTTGAAACGACCAAGACAGGAACATGCAACTTTTGGTACCAGTCACCCCAGCTGAAATTGGAAATGCGCATATCCATTCGATCAAATCCTATTCTGAAAAATTAAAAAAAGGTCAATTTAACTAGTTATATGTGAGTGCAATATCAATACAGCTATCTAGTGTACGTACTGAGTGGGCATTTATATCCAGTATCAGGGACATAAATCCACCAGCGTTAAGAAAATGTACCATTATGCTTTTGAGACAACTGACATTAAATAACCCACCAGTTATATATATATATATATATATATATATATATATATATATATATATATATATATATATATATATATATATATATATATATATATATATACATATATACATATATATATACATATATATATATATATATATATATATATATACATATATATATATAGGATACTTAAATTCAGTTCTCAATGGAGACAAAAATGTTAAGACGTGATCTAGATTCTTGGACAGCCAAATATTATGTCTGTCCTAATAAAATATACAATAATATTTTCGCGGCAAAGTAGTCACAAATTCAGATAACATGCACAATACACATCGTGTGCAAAAAAACGTAAAAGAATGAATAGAACAAATTGACACAGTGACAGAAAATATTGCATACAGAAAGACATGTACATAATTATTATATTCATTGCCATGTGTCAACCCTTGCTCCCCTAAACTGGCCACAAGTACCTGATGATTAAATGTCTGCCTTGCCTTTTTGAAGAGTAAGGATAAGCTATTTACAGAGAATAACGTTTAGCCTATGAAACACTACTACATCCTAATCGTGGCCTAATTCAAAGGGAACGATCAAATGGTGCAATTGAATTCGACATCTGGGTACCCGCATGGAAAAAGGAAAATATGTCTTAATTTTATTTAATGCTGTTATTACCACATGGCAAATGAAAAATATATTCTCTGTCTTCCCTCCTTCATTTGTGACCATTGTACAACAAGGAAACTAATGATTATTCATGAAATCAACATGCATGAAAGCAAACATTTGCGTTTAAAACCAGTGTCACGAACTTATAATACATTCCACATAGAAAATAAACCAGAGGAGGTATGTTGTAATAATTTTGCTTCTACATATGCAAAACTATTCTAAATTTTGTAAACTATACTTGAAAACTACATGACGGAGGGTATTTTAACTTTGCTTGTTTTTTTAATTTTTTTTAATTTTTTAATTTTATTTTTTTTTTGTGTGTGTTTTTTTGTTTTTGTTTTTGGTTTTTTTTTTTTTGTTTTTTTGTTTTTTGTTCGTTTTTTTTTTTTTTGTTTTTGTTTTTTTTGTTTTTTTGTGTTGTTTTGTCTTGTTCAGCATTCAAGAAAGTTGATGGAATTTTGTGTGATCTCCTCTGTTATAATAACACAGGAATTTCTTTTCTATAAATAATATGGAGCCAATTGTGAAATAAATGGAGGACGGGTTCATCACTATATAAATGACCACTAGCCACAGTTTTTTGCTCACAAATAGTTACAAAGATTAGACCCAATTTGAGTGTCAATGTCCAGTGACATGAGGCCCCAGGAAGTCAACTGCAATTGCCATAAGAGTTTTTGCGCAGCCGCACAGAACAAATTATCATGTCAAATGTCAGTAAGAAAACAGTTGTGTGTTATGTGAAATAAAATCGATATAATTTGCGCTATAAATAGGACAACAATATTTCTCTTATTTGCGTATTGAAATACGTGTCCGCTTTAGCAACACACTATAGTAAGGGCTAATTAAGACGTGTCAAGAAGTCACTTAACTGATAGTTTACCTATAATAAAGTATATTCTGAGCAGCCACTGGGGCATATTATGATTATCATAAGCCTAGATGCGACAGCAAATTGTAGAAGTGTGACTATCTTTATCTCTTTTTCGTTTTTGTTGGCGCAAGGTAGGCCAATTACATGATACTTCATCACACCACCATTCTACATCAGAATATCTGTACATTCTGGCAACTATCTCTATCAAATAATGTAAAATACATTGCTTTTACCGAGCTAGAAACTTAACAGATAAATTGAATTTTCTGATAAGTAACAGTCTTGTTCTCCAAATACAAACTGTACCTGATATAAAAAGTAGTCCTTTGTATTCCATAAGCAGCTGTCATCATAACAAATGTTAAAGTTTCGATGAGTTCCATACCAGTACACCCTTATTTTATTGTCTGGTTGTCAACGTTTCCTAAACAAAATGGTGGTCTCATTTGGTGTGACATCAACATGAATGAATTTTATGTGCATTGCCAGCCAGTTTGTGAGATACTAAAGATGTATGCCCTTTAGAGCAGATCACGTATTTCAATAATGTTTGAGGTAAGAAAACCTTTAAGACCTTCTTCTGGCAAGAGTAACATTTAGTCAGCAGTTTTTTGTGGTGTGGGTCTATCGAAAGAAATTGCTAACGAAAGACTTGTTACCCTTATTATGTGCCTGTTCAATTATCTTCAACTTCAGTGGTTGTTTATCAAATACAAAGGCCACCTGCACAGAATGTACTGGCAAAGTCACAATTAAACAGTTGTCATGTTATTGGGCGAATGTCGCAATTCGCTTAAGTATCACTATGTCATTCTGTTGTGTTATTGTATGAAAGTGGGCTGCATTCAGTAACAATGTAAAATAACAGGGTTACCTCACATAGTTCTGGAGTTATATTTACAACTTTACTAAGGCAACCTCGTGACTTTGAATATCAGGTCAAAGTTTCCCAAATGTATTGCATTCGAGTCCTTATGTAAAACAAGTGCAGTTTCAAAGCACCAGCTCAACGTCTCAAATTTCAGTTATTGTCACACCCCCCCCCCCCAAAAAAAAGAAGATACGAAATTCCACTTTTCTTGGCTATCAATCAACTTAACCGAATATTGAAAGTAGCACATGTGGCTCCAAAGAGATGTGTAATTGGATCGTACCTTCCCAACGTACATATTTACATATTTTAAACCGGAAACTGCCAATACTTTTGGATACAGTAATATATAAGTGTGCAGTTTGGGTAACCCTAGCCCCCCCCCCCCCCCCCCCATGCTCGCCTGTACCTTTATTGATTAAATGCAGTTTTATAACTGTGTCCAAGATAAAAAAAATTCAGACTGTTTTTGATGAGGATGTCCTATGGTGTGAAGTAAGAATACCTATAGAACTTTTTGCACTTATATAATCCTGTATGGAAAATGCTGGCATGCACTCAGTCAAATGACTTTTTTTTTTTCCTAACTCCGTTAAGTTGGGATTCATCAAGTGATATACAAATGGTGCAAGGGAGAGACGTCTTTGAGAATCGAAATTCACAAGGAAGTGATTCAGCGAAGTTTTATATTTTAAAAAGAGGTTCTGAGAAATTCCATCAGACATGCCATAGACGTATGCCATTTTTAAAATCACATATTGTGCACCGCTGAAGCGTATCCCACCCAAGTTATCGAAGTAGATCTTTTAAAGGCATCTCCCATACTATTAAGCTATATCTACTTTGTGTTAACTGACCTCAGTGTGCCTGTATATACGTTCACGTTTAATGTTCATCACAACCATATATCTATGTGTTCTGTGTTTATGTATCTTTCTGTGACATATGAGCATTTCTTGTATTCACAGCTTGTACTAATACAGTATCATATGGGTACAGATTCATTTTTACCATCAAAATGTTACAGAGGTAATATAAGAGTATCTTTAAATGTGTTTGGATGTTAAGGATCCCGAGGAAAAAATATTCATGAATATGCAAGCTAATCATGAGCCAGACAAATGTATATATCTCAGTTACTGATTGCACGTTAACGAACTGTACTAATGTAAAAGACTGAAGGAATAGTGAAAACATTGAGGAACTCTCAGCATTTTTGACAAAATGTAAAGGTCCAGTGTGGTGGCTCTTGAAAGACTTTCCCTGGTTATTCTTAAACTGTCACTGCAATGAAAGAGACCGGAGCAGCAGTGCCACATATCCAGTATTGTTCTTTACAAGAATCAATCTCTGGTCAATCTCTGTATGCCCTGTTACCGATCCACTCACTCTGTATGCCTAACCTTATAAATCACTTGCATATGTTCTTGTTCAATTCATATATTTCAAATAGTCCTCAATAACACTGCACATTTCGAGAAAAGTACCGATGAGCATCTGGAGGTTCCTGCTGATGGGACCTTATTGAGATGGCCACAACAAAATATGCTATTCCTCAACTTTTAATGACCCAGGCCTACTAAAATTTCTTAGGGTGACTTTGGTTATCACTGTTAATGACAGGTAAGACACCAAAAACCTTTGCATGGCCGATTTTGAGATTTTAACCGTTTTTACAAGATGAATGTCCTTTCTATTAGTTGTCACAGTTTAAAGCTATTAACTAAAGTAGAAATATGAGAAACACGCCAATAACCACACAGGCATGTGGACTACTGAACATCCATGTGTCATTCTTTTGGTATTCAGCCGTCAAACGTAACAATGACACCTGTCAATCATATTTAACAGTCTGTTATGTGGCTGCAGGTAGTCAACCGCCCATGGCAAAAGGAGAGTGGTATCAGGGCGGCAATGTGAAATAAGGCGGCATGCTGAAAGTATGTTTGTGGCCAGGGAAAAGATGCAAACATGCTAACATATCATAGCCTTAGTGGTTTACTTTACAGTTATCTTGATTCTTTTGCGTTCTAATGAAAAGAGAATTTAAATGTTCACAAGGAGCAGGAATTGTCAGACGATATCCCTCCAAAGGCCGTGCCACGATGAATTACCCCAGTGGTCCTGCACACCAAAGACAGGCAGGGGAAAAACTGGCACTTTAATAAACAATACCCACATACATAAAAATATTTTATCAAAACCCAGGGATGAGTAAATAAAAGT
This sequence comes from Hermodice carunculata, assembly GCA_964020975.1. Taxonomy (NCBI): domain Eukaryota; kingdom Metazoa; phylum Annelida; class Polychaeta; order Eunicida; family Amphinomidae; genus Hermodice; species Hermodice carunculata. Next base: position 72,669,034 of record OZ026628.1, on the reverse strand, counting down.
ACATATACACATCGAAATGAGCACACACATGAATAGGAGTGAAAACACACAAAATTGCGTTACAAAACTCAGGTTGCAAAGAGAAATGAAACTCATTGAGAAAATGACCACTATAAAAATGAAGTCTGTCTCTGTTGTTGTCATTGGCATGTAACAGCGCGGTTGTTGGTTGGCATTTTTAATGACGTCGCGATAGCGACGTCATGAAAAAAATGCCTACCAACAACCGCGCTGTTACATGCCAATGACAACAACACAGGCAGACTTCATTTTTTATATTTATATTCATATTAACATTAATACTAGAATTAAATTTGTCATAAATATTCGTGCGTAAAAGTTTTGATAGCCACTGGGAAGGACCTTTTGTTTATCAGTGGGAGGAGCTATGGGTGTGGCCAGCCACTTGTTACGAAGCAAAGTTGGCATTGGCACGTGCCGTGCTGTACATGATGTTACCATCGACTGATGAAAACAAAATTTGTTCCTATTCTGTCAATGCTAACAAAAACTCCGAATGTAAATATAGAATAATGACAAGCTAACTGAGTAAAGTGTACAGACAACTCTAACAAGCTAACTACATAGAGTATACAGATAGGAGTAAATACAATAAAATACTATCCCTAAAAAACGAAATGAAGAGGTAGGGAGAGGAAGACCAAACCCGCCATCTGTGTAATGACCACGAATGGCCACAGGCAGCCCCACCTGAGCAAGGCAACACAACTTTCGTTGCCAGGCTTGAGGTTACGGGGCCCAAAGGGCCGCCTCCAAAACGTCACACTTTGAAACCTGACTGTCGCTCTTGCCGTTTGATGGATGGCTGAATAATGTTTTCCGTACTTCAAAGGCTCTTTTATTCATGTGATTGGCCCAGAATTCATTGACAACCTCCCCATATGTTAAGGGACGATTTTTAATACGTTTTGTTTGTACAAGTGCCAGCTCAACTTGGGCAAATGGTTTTGTTTCAGAGGCAAATGATCAACACCGAAGGCCTTTGAAGCGTGTTTTCTCAGAAAGGATTATAGGACGAGAACCCAACCTTAGAATGGTTATTCCAAGAAAAACGGCTAGGCAAAATTTAATCCGGTTAATGGCTTTTGATTCTATAGTATCTGAACTGCAAAAAAGTTTCAGCGATTTTCTAAATTTTGCTTCGTTCTTTTTCTATGAAATGAAGAAAATGAATATCCTGAAAATCAAAGTGGAAATTGAAACGTCGAACTTTGAGAATGGATAACAGAAAAACGAAACTGTACATAAAAAGTCGCAGGATCGTTTATTGTTACAAATATGTCAGGATTAAGATGCAAGTGTAATTATGATTTTATCACAAATACATAGTGACTTATATCGACATTTATGGGGTGGATGCCTTGTGGTCAAGTTTCAATTGCATCACAGACACGCAAAATATGGAACGTATAAATATTTTGAAGTTTGACGATTACACATATATATGATATGTTATCCTAACGCAAATACATTGTGAGCTAGGATTGACTAAAGTGGGATTCATTTTTGGTGCCTTACCTGTCCTTAAGTGCTATAGCAGCTATTATGTTCATGGTAAGATATGTTTATGAACAGTGTGCAGCACATCATTATAATTACTAGAATTCATAATGAATATATTGCCAAAGTTAACACCCGTATATGACATCACCTACGACAGTTACAAGCTTGCCTAATTGTACTTGATATCTGGTTAATATTTTCATTGCATTCTTTTGACATAAATACAAAAGACTTCCATTCTTTTCTGACTTGCCCTATAATTCTACTGTTAACATCCAAAGATTATTAGAAAGTCTGGCTGCAATAATCTACAGTTTTTAGACTTGTCTGTTTTGCTACTTAACTTTATCTTTTGGCATCTTTCTGTTTTAATATTCACTATCAGACATTTTAGGCTTACATGTTTTCTGTTAGGTAAACCCCCAGGGGCTACAGGTAGCAAGAAGCGGCCTACGACAGTTGCATGTTTGCCTAATTGTACTTAAAATCCTGTTAAGAAAAATTGTTTTGATAGCATGTTTTTGGCATAAATGCTAATGACTTCCATTCTTTTCTGACATGCCTAAATGCACATTTACTCACTATTAAAAAATTACTCAAAATTGACAGTATTTTCTCAAGTGTCACAAACCTGACACATTAAGTTGACACATTGACTCAGGGTTGGCAGTTAAATAGAGCTTAATTGTTTGAGGAGTAGGTGTCATCATGGAGTTTGTTTTAAATCTCTGGTACAGGATGTACATTGTTGCAGTCCTTGTTAGGATTTTCCTTGGTTTGTACAGGTGGTCTAGCTGCAACTGTTTATTTTACAATCACTGGGACTGAATATAATGCCCCAGCTTGTTTCCACTTCAGTTCAACATTGGCGGATGGTTTAACTAGGAAAAGCTGTCCAGCTAGAAAGGGTACATTTTGGTTCAGGGGTAAGTCAAATTGTTCTTATCTGAACCTGTACTATGAAAATTTGGTAATTATGGTTTGTTTGACAGGTATTCTTCTTTGATATGAAGCTCTGCATTTACAAGCAAAACTTCACATATTTAGCTAAGTCATCAATTGCCACGTTCATATTTATTCATTATTATGTGGGTTGTCTTTGCTGAATATTTAGCTTAGGCAAGGAGCCGCTACTCAGAGAGACGTGTACGGGTAAAAGGCTCCGAAACATGTTGAGTAGTTACCCGCTGAAGACCCTTTAATTTATTTGGGCTGATACAGCCTATGTCAAAATTTTACAGAGGAACGTGTGCAATATAGACAATAGTAATTCCATATATATACAGGTTAGACAGGGACAGGTTAGCTTATGGAGAGTAAAGAGTTCGAACTGCGGAATAGGATATTGACTACTAGGAAGTGGTTCTGGGCAAAAAGACACAAATACAATCACATGCCCTCCACCAAACAAACATTTAATGTTTGCTATGTATCATATAAATGAACTGCATTTTACATTGACGAGAAACGTGAAAACTATGTGTCCATATGGTTTGTATAATGCACACAGGCCTGTTCCCGTGCAAGCCCTGCTAGCTTTAAACTTACAATCGTGGGGAAGACAAATCTCTATCACTAGAAATAAACTTTATATCTTTTCCTTTTTCATTTATTTATTTATTTATTTATTTATTTATTTATTTATTTATTTATTTATTTATTTATTTATTTATTTATTTATTTATTTATTTATTTATTCATTTATCATTTGCTTACTTATCTTATGCTTATCAATTGAGTAACTGATAAATTTAATTAATTATACTTATTTATCCATTTATTTTATGTATTCTATCTCCGACGGTGCCATTCTCATCAAGCAATTGTGCCCAAAGAATTAAATGGTACAATGTACTTTAAGGTTCGGTTCGTAAGAGATGCACCACATTTCAAAGATTCTCTGAAAGCCATTGGTTTACATGCTGTACAGAAGTATCTTTTTCTGCGGAATTTGAGTGCCTGTTCTTGTATTAGTGTGTCTTATTTACTAACAGATGAACGTCCATTTCATTTCAGCCAGAGACAAGGAAGTGACCTAGCCAGGTGAAACATTTTACAACTAGTTGTGAGATATCTCATCAGACACCCAAGGTATGTTTGACACTTTTATAAAACCACACAGTGCGCACCACAGAACTGTGTGACATCCAACTATCCCACACGATCAATTAAACATGTGGTTCCTCTTACTTATAACAATTAGTAGGGGGGCACGGGCTCTTAACCGAACACTTCATGCTATTTTTGGTTTCTCTCCAGAATATGAATTGTAGCATCACAGTGTCTTAGAATCCAGAGGGCAACCTTCACAAATCAGTGTACTTCATGCTCTATAATTAGCCCTTTCCATACATGTCATGTATCAAATTTTTCAAAAACTGAACATTCACGGATATCGCCTCCTGTGACGCATCTGTGAGTTAAAAGTTATATTAAAGTTGACTAAAATGATGGAACAAAATTGTATTGGTGTTATAGGCTTCCCAAGATATGGTCTGGTTCAATGGTAGTTAAAACGAGTACAAATATGGCGCCTTTAGGGAGAAAATGCGTTAGAATTCAGCATATCATTTTCAAAAACTTGTTGTTTCAACACTATACTTGTTAAATATTCCTATAGTTTATATGCTGTTGCGCAAACATATTGTAGATAACCAGACTGACCCCCCCCCAAACAAAATAGTAATGGAATAGCTGTAAAACTTTACATATGGTTATTTTTGTACTGGTTTTACTCCTATGCTCTAAACGTAAAAACACAGGAATTGAGCTGTTTAGGTTAAAATACTCAGTTGCAGTTTGTGGGAAGTCAGCTTGCAGCATCAGATGCTGCATCTAGTTGTGACGTAAGTTTCTGTTTTCCTGAATTAAGAGGTAATTTCATCAGAATAAATATAATCACACCATTTAAAACGATCAAATCAATATTTATGCGTGCCTGAGAACAGACAGAACCTAAGGTAGTTTCCAGATTTTAAACAATACTAGTTAAGACTTTACATTGATTGTCAAAATCAGGCTAAATTTTAGTAAAGAAGATTTGCTTAAAAGCAAATCTGTCGGCGTGCCTTCAAAAGTGGTAATATCAAATGCTACAACTTTTGTCCTTTGGTACTTCACATTCCATTGAGCTGATGGCTGGATGAAAATTTCAAGGTCCAAATGACCTTGATCTTTGGCCTTTCGAGGTCACATGAAAAAAAGAAACATGTGCAGTACTGCAATATCTACAATATAAGCCCAACACGAACCAATGTAGTTGTAAACTGACCAAGTTATGGCTGGATGAAACTTTCAAAATGCCATATGACCTTGACCTTTGACCTTTAGAGGTTACGTTTAACTTGTGCACTAGCTGTTTCAATACCACCGATTTGAGTCCATCATTATAATAGGGTCGAATTGGCTGAGTTATGACTGGATCAAAATTTCAAAGGTCCAAATAACATTGACCCTTGACCTTTACAGGTCACATGTAAAGTAGAAAAGTGTGCACTGTTGCAAACATAATAAATGAAATAGTTTGCACAACCTCTTTACAAAAACCTCAAAACTTCATGTATTGAAGTATATTCCTGTCAAGTTTGCAGTTTCTGCGTGTTATATCGAGCGCAAGCGAGCTCTCATGGTTACATACGTATATGATCTGTGTTCCTCTCATGGTGTAGGGTGTATAGGGTTGATTCCAAACCATGGACTGACTCTCGTGTCTAACCAGTGAACGAGCTTTTCATATAACGCAATTTTAATGCATCTCGGGAAATGTCCACAGTCTTATTCACACCAAAGTTTCAAACTCACTGGGCATTATGGAAATTATGTCAACAATACGTAGGCCTACATGTCTACTCAGAAAACGTTGTCGATAATGTGTGATAATAAGTATATGTTTGAAGCTGTGCACAAATTCATTGAGAATTCAAATAGGTTTAAAACATGATGTTGATAAATTTTGTTATACCTACTGTACCTCAAAGAGTAATTTTTAAACACTAAGCTCACACATTACCCCATTACCCTCTCTGTATTCTTATTGTGGTCTTGTTTGTATATCTATCTGTGTACTAGTGTCTTTCAACTTGTTGTTGTCTTGTTTTATATGTACATGTACAAGAGGCCCTAATATAGGCTGCTGAGCCTGTCGGCCAATTGCGTTTTGAATAAAATACGTTTAAACCAATGTGTGATAAATGATAACGATTCACGAACTCGCATTGTTGAAACCTGCTTAGCATGCACACACGCTTCTGGGGTTGCAAATGGGTTTCTGGGGGCTAGAAAAAGTTTACAGGCGTGAGCGTAACCTAAATAAACATTGAAAAGCATGTGACAATTGTTGCGCATGTTGCGTCTTATCTTAATGTCTTCAGAAAGTCTAGACACCAGGTCGCTTCTTGAGGCACCCCAGAGCACAACTCCCATTATATCCCTTCGCGGCTTTAAAACGATATGTTGCCAGCTCAGATTTTGTGTCGATCCACACTCACTGCTAGGCCTACGCAATTGGGATTCCTAAGTAACAGTTGCTTACAAACACTGAATTCCCTGCACATCAGAATCCAAAATTTAGTATAGCGTAAGAGCAAACAATAAACTCTG